>NW_001798995.1:0-155852 GCF_000165425.1 Paramecium tetraurelia | reverse complement strand
CCGAGAATTTCATATATATTTGCTTAAGTATTAATTATGTTTATTCAGTTTAGAGATTCGTTTTCTTTTTCTTATGGGGTTTCATTAAAGATATGGTCTCAAATTAAGTGGAGGAGGAGAGATTAGTTTTTGATCTCGTTTATATCTCTTAGACATTGGACTCTATATTTTCGATTGTTGCTTTTTGAGACTAATGTCAGGGATTGAGAGAAGGGTCGCAGTGGATTTTAAGGATTTTGTTGAAATAGTAACTTATGATTATTATTGCTATTATATAATTAAACTTGACCAGAATTCTTTGGAAGGTTGTTCATAATTCTCACATACATTATGGAATTTGTTCATCTTAGCTGATCTATTGCCACACTCGTTACAAGAGCAGCTCAATCTTCTTTGTCGAGAATAATCCATCTCATACATTTTTTCCTTGAAGTTTTTATTTTTTTTCTGCTAATTATTAGTGTTTTTAACCAAATTATCAATAAGCACTGTTTTATGCTAAAAAAGTAATCTTCTTTTAATTTCCTTGCCTTCTGTTTTTACAATAGAGGCTTGAGAAACTCTATGTCTTGGAACTTCGGAGAAAACAAAATAGTGTGATGCATTTAAACTTCGAGCTAGAGTGATGATTATAGCATTTTACATCTCTATTTTTCCTCTTTCAAACGACTCTAACTAAATTTATTAGATTTCATTAGAGGAATCTAATTATAATATAATAATTATTTCAATAAGATGGATATAGGTTCTAAGAAAAAATCATTTAAATTTCATGTTAAATCAGCTAGCACATCTAATGTGTTAGGAAGTCCACAATCAACAAATACACCTGTTACTGGAAGGTCCCTTGCTTAATTTGTCCATGTTCCTTTTCTCACCTTCAAAAGATGTGATATGAAGAAGTATATCCAAACTGAAGAGAGGGAGTATCTCAAAAAAAAGTAGATCATAGAATCAGGTTACTTGACATAGAGAGGCATGTCAAAGTTCTTAAAACCAAATCGTAATTACAACATTCTTTATTTAGGATTGAAATGGTAAAAAAATGACCTAAAACTCCATGATACCAATCTAAAGACTAAACTAAATATAGCTGATATTATTTTAAATGCCAAAGGAGGATAATCTCGTAGAGAATTATTAATTGAAAAAATACAGAATTAGATTGAAGTCCCTAAATAAATTATTAGTTAGAGATCTATTCAAAGCGAGCATACTGTTTAATTATTTATGGATAGATTGAAATTTTAATCAATGCCATAAAAAATAAAAGGAGATGCTTAATCTCCTCTGAAAACAATACAATCTCAAAAGTTCATCTTCAATTCTTCAACAACCTATTAAACAGAATGATTTCTATAATAATATTAAATAACATTTCATATATTTTCTGTATCGATATATGAATAATTCAATGAATCCTTATTATTATTATTTTTGGTAATTTAATGGAAATTTCAAAATTGACAAGTGTGACATTTCGCATATAAAATAATATTTCAATACGATTAAAACATAGTCGCAGTATCAGTTAAATTGTATAAATTTACAATAGAAAACTTCGGTTGTAATCCTGTCCTAATGTAATATGAGTTAAATTTAAAAAATTTCAAACTAATATAAATATAGAATAATTTAATGACAAAGTTAATTTCATATTATTTTTAAATTCGGATCCGTCTCTTGTGCTTCTTTAGGATAGTTAATTTTATTTGATTAAATCATAGACCTATTACTTAATCCTTAGGAATTATTTTAACTTTAATCCTTTTGTAATTGATCATGATTATTTTCCTGAACTTAAACCACCATATTTTCAGATGATTTAATTTCTTTTAATTGATCCTAGGGTATATTTATCTTATTATTATATTCATGCACAAGTCCTTTTTATTAGTCCTCATTTACATTGTTTTCTGACTGTTTTAAATCAACTTAATGATTTTACTCCACATTTTGATTTCCTTTTATTTAATTTATCTGACTTATTTTTTGTATCTTTTTACTTTCATTTTCTTTGATTTAATCAGTAAGATTTAGTCCTTATTATTTATTTAAGCTTAAATATATGGATATTATTTTACTCATTATTAGCATAGATTTAACTCTATTGTAGACTTTTTGGTTTGTCACCAAGTTCTCCTTATTAATTCTCTAATGAAAGACTTTTAACTAAATCATTTCTCATTGTAATTTATTTATTCCTTTTATCAGATTTTTAATCTTAATCGTGAGCTTCATTAATTGAGCTCATTTTACTTAATTGATTCTTAGTATTTTCAATTTACAGTAATTATTGTGTATCATTTTAATTTAGAATTTTTTAATCCAATATTCCTTATTCTACAATTTCTTCTTTTTTCTGTACTAAAATGCTTTTCACAGTAGAACTAGTTTTGTTCATCAATTGTTATTAATCTTATAAATTAGTATTAGGCTAAAGCTTTGAAATTACTTTTGTTTCTTCTTCAGGTTCATAATAAAATTCTTTATTCTCAAGAGTTTTATTTTGATTTTGAGATTGGGTGTTAGAATTTATTTTCGAATTCTACTATTCAGTTATTTAACCATCTTATATTTTATTTTAATCCATCTCTGCTTAAGCATCTTAGAGTTTATTCTAATTCATATTCTCATCATCTTTATTATTCTGGATTTGTTCTTCATTATTTTATGAATATCTTTATTAATTAGAAGGAATCTGTTCCTCAAAATTTGAAGTTCCATTTAATTTATCAGATTTTGATAAGGAATTGTCATTTTATTTGGAATTGATAGATAATTCCTAATTATCAATTTAAAGTGCATCATTATTAACTTAATTTGTTTATTTTATATGTATAGGTCTTTTCTTAGTTTTTTGTTTGATTTCTATATTTTAAGAATCTTCTTTCTAAATTGAAACAGGTTAACTATTCGTGTTTTTAACTTATGATGTTTGAGGATCAACAATATAATCTTGCTTTTTATCTTAATTGACTAGTTCATTTGATGTTTTGCTTAGAATCGATTAACTCTATTGTTCCTATTACATATTTTAAGGATCATCCTTCACTTTTTTTGTTTAGTGAATCTAAGACTATTATTTCTTTAGAATGTTATTTTATTTTTTTTGAGTTTCACCATCTTGGTTTATCTTAGATTGTTTAGGAGTGATGACACTCTATCGGCTCTCAGATTAGTCTGTCTTGATTCGAATTTACTATGAAGATTCATTAGGTTTATTAGATACATCTGAATAGGATTCTTAATTGTATCCCTTGATATGTTAAGACTATATTTTGTGGTTATCTCTTTGATTTTTAAAATTCTAGTACTAAATAACTTATGATTAAATTCTGTTTTTCGTCCCATCTGGTAATATTTTACTGATCTTTTATTTTACTGTAGAAGATTATTGCTATATATTGGGTAATTTAAATGATTGTTTTTCTGTGGTATCACTTTCCTCTGAGAATTCAGTTTTTAATTTAGTTGCTTTAAATCCTTTTAATTCGCTATCTTAGTAATATGATTGAGTTCTCTTGGGTGTTTAGGTTTTTTTATTTGCAAATTGAAATTTATTTTGTTTTTATTACTAAATAAAAGAATGATCTGTTTATTATTCTTGGGCAATTTTGAATTTGTGTTTTTATTATGCTATATTATCTGGCAATTTATCTTGGACACTTTCGGGTTGAGACAAAATACATTAAACATTTTCTACTGCAACAGCGATTTATTCTAAGAATTTTAGCATGTGTTCCCTAGTTACAGGCTATTGAAGATAATTATTTGTTGTATCAAATTTTGGTTAGGAAAATTATTGTTTTCTCTTAGGAGTTATTTGTTGTCTTGATTGCATAGAAGGAGAAGTTGATTTCTCATTCAAAGGGAATTTTGAGTTAGCTCGACTTATTTGATTATTTCTCTGACTTGATTTTTTGTTCTGTTAATACATTTATGAGAAATAATATAAATAATAATAATTTATTTCATGAGGTTTTTTCTTTGACATAATAGAGGGGTTTTAAAAGTTTTAATAAGTATTAATTGAAATTATCATCTTAAGAGTTTAATAAAAGCAAGCTTTTATTTTTTGTATTATCTTGAGTAGAAAATTCAAGAGTTAAAAAATTTCATATTTGAATTATATAATAGGCATCTAAAGTAATTTCATTCTAATAATTATTTGATTCGATTATAAAATCAATGATATTTATTTTATATACCAAACACAACTATATGAATGATTGATAGATTTCATTATTGGTTTCATAATTACACTTAATCATAATATCTTATTTTTGTTTACATTTTATGGTTATTAAATTGGCCATTAAAAGTTGTAGAAATTAAATACAAAAATTTTTTTTAAAATAACTTATGGATTAAGAAAATCCAAATGATGATGGAATAAATTAAAAATTGAATGCTTTAGCCTAAAAATTGCAGGAGAAAAAGATTGAATTATCATACTTATTTTAAGATAAATGGGTGTCTAAAGAAGTGAATAAAGTAACAGTGACAGTAAACTCTAAAATATTGTGTTTCTATTTGAATTGGTTCTGATTCATATGGAACTTGGATTTAGAGGGGTGCAATATCTATTAACTAAAATAATCAGGTTGAAACATTTTCAAGAAAAATCTACGACGATTATACTCTTTAGGGAGATAATGTATTAACTTATTATGGAAAATATGATGAAATAAATTAAACATTTAATGGAGAATGGTATTGAAATAATATCCAAGAAACAATCTATACTACTTGTAGAGTGATGAAAGAGGAGATTGGACTTTAAAATTTGAAAGCTTATGAATCTTAAAATTTATCAAGTTAATATAATCAAAAATTAGATTTTTTTTAATTTCAAAGTTGTTAATTATCAGTTCAGATTAATTCTTATGGATAAAATAACTTTACTAAGTATCAAGAGATTAATATAGTAATCATGTACTTTATGAATAACTATAGGATCTATCGTATAGTGGTTAGTACCTGAGGCTTTAACCCTCAAGACCTTGGTTCGAATCCAAGTAGGTCCTTTTTTTTCATTTCTTATAAATTTTTTTAATTATTTTGATTCTATTATTTTTATTTTCTAATGAATAATTTCAATATAAGTAATGCATATAGAAACAATAATTTCTAAAAATGGTTAAGAAATGATAATATTTAATTATTAAATTCATACTGTAATAAGCAAAGTAGATCTTTAATTTTAGTTATCTTATTAATTGCGGTTAGTAAAAATGTCATTCTAGAATATTGATTACAATGAATTCTTATTGCTACGTCTGAATAACTATAAAAGCAAATTTTTTTTTACATTTTTCTTGATGAGAAAGAGGATGGCGAGTGGTTCTTTATAAGGAAAGATTAATCATAGTCTCTCCTTAATTTTGAATCAACAATACTCTTTGACTGAAACTATTTAATATCTTTAATTAAATGTGTTAATATTTTGAAATGGATTATTAGATTTAATAAATCCTATTATTTAGCTGAGAAGATATCATAAAAGAGGTTTCATCTTTGAAATAAAAAGCATAACATATTATGAGGGTTAAAAAAGAATTTATATACCTTGAATGTAGTATAAAAATGCAGATTAAAATAGGAGGAATAATTAAGGTAGCCAAAGTTAATAGGATGGGAAATAAACATGTGAATATGGTTTTGTGAGAATGAATTTTTGAAAATATTAATTAATATTTTATGGACCCTTCGAAAACATAAATGTTAAAGTTATCATAGTCTACTAAAGAGAGAGTGGAAGCTGCAAAATAGTATATCGAAAAGAAATACCAAAAGTTACTTTATGAATAAAAAGAGAAGAGAGAAAAATGGGAACAATTAATTCAAAAGCTGACTAATCTGAATTATACACCAATCGAGCAATAAATTATCAAGTAAGACTTGCTTCACAAAGAGGCTGAGATATTGAGATTACAGAGACAAAAACTAAGCATAAAAGACTTTGAACCAATAGAAATCATTGGAAGAGGGGCTTTTGGTGAAGTAAGATTGTGTAGAAATAAATTATCAAATGACATAGTTGCAGTTAAGAAAATGAAAAAGTCTGAAATGCTTTATAAAAATTAAGTATCTAAAGTAATTTAGCAAGGTTTGTCATGTAAGAGCAGAAAGAGATCTATTAGCAGCTTCAGACAATGCTTGGATAGTTTAATTAAAATGCTCATTTTAAGATGAAAAGTACAAAATTCTATTATCCAAGATATCTTTACTTAGTAATGGAATACTTGGCAGGGGGAGATTTGATGACCTTATTGATGAAGAAAGACATTTTTACTGAAAAGGAATCATAATTTTATATGGCTGAATCAATAATGTATAATGCAAATAAATAAACTATAGGGCAGTTGATTCGGTTCACAAATTAAAATACATCCATAGAGATTTAAAGCCAGACAATATTTTATTATAACCAGACGGACACATAAAATTGAGTGACTTTGGATTATGCAAATATGTGGAATCAAGAGGAACTAGATTAGACGAGAGAATTAGTGTCCACAAACCAGAGGATAAAGGAGGAAACACAACAAATTTCAAGAGAAATAGAATTAAGGCTTATAGCACAGTCGGCACTCCTGATTATATTGCACCTGAAGTGTTTGGGAAGTCTGGTTATAGTGAGACAGCCGATTGGTGGTCATTAGGAGCTATTCTATTTGAAATGTTAGTTGGATATCCACCATTCTTTTCTGATGATCCCTCTTCAACCTGTTAAAAGATTATTAATTGGAAAAAAACACTTGTTATCCCACAAGAAGCCAAACTATCTCCAGCTGCTACTGATCTAATATTAAGACTTATGACAGACGCATAAAATAGACTTGGAGTAAATGGAGTTAATGAGATTAAAGCTCATCCTTTCTTTGCTGGTATAGATTGGAAAAATCTAAGATCCAAGGTATCACCTTATATCCCAGAGATTAAATCTGAATTGGATACTAGGAACTTTGATAAATTTGAAGAATAGGAACCTTGGGTACCCTAAGAGTAAGTATTTATTTCAAACAAAGCTCTGGTAAATCAGTTAGAAAAGATGTGAATTTTATAGGATACACATTTAACAGAGAAGTCGAAGTTCAAAGATCTTATCTACTTTAAGCTTTGCTGGATCTTGATTCTTTATAAACACAAAAAACAGTAGAATTTATATTCATTACTTAGGTACCCACTGAGTCAACTTAGAGTAAATCTTAAGAAAAGAAGGATACATTTTTCATGTCCAATTTACCTAATAGTATTTCTTTGGATCCAGAATTGTAGAGCAAACTACTAAAAACCCAAAAACTATTATAAAATGCTAAATCAAAGTAAAACAACATATCATATACCAAGACCTCTCTTGAATCAAAAGGAATCGACCAATACTTAGAAATAATAATAACAATTAAGTTTGAGTCCCACTCACTAAAACTTCAATCAATAAAACTATTTGAAATAATTAATCAGTCCACAAAATAAAAAGAATGCTATTTCACCTTAATCAAAACCTTTCAGCGAACATCAAAATCCAACCTTTGCTTAACTATATAAGTAATTTGAGGTACAAAAATAAGTAAGCAATACTTAAAGAGCGCAACCCAAATCGCAAATTTAAATGCCTATAAATAGTAATATAAATAAAAAATGATTAGTAATAAAAATATCAAATATATAATTATCAATTCTTTCCCCAAAATTATTTGAACAATGCTAAATATGTAGATTTTATAACTAAACTCTAACATTTTATCAATAAATTACATTATGTTAATAGCAATAGTGAAGGAGTCCAATCAAAAGACTAAACAATATCAATTCAAAGTTTTTCATCTTCAATTTTGGGAATTTCTTATGAAAATGATTATAAACAGCCTCACAAAAACGAGGGAACAGTTGAAGAGTCATTTCAAACCCTCTTCCATCAGATTCCAAAATAATTGAGGTTCCACTAAATGAACCTATTATTAATCCATCGATTCCTATTAGTACGTTTAATTAAATCTACATACCTCCTAATGGTCTCTAAAATCTTTTTAAAGTGCAAATAGTTAATCTTATGATGCCAACCATCGAGGAGAGGAAAAGTAGAGACTTTAAGCAGTTTAAAGAAGCTTTTTTAATTGTTGTCAAAGGACTATTTAAAATTAATTCTTACTGGGATCTAAGTTCTTTTCTCTTGAAAATCAATATTGGGATAAAGTGCATTGGAATGAAAAATATAGAGAATCGCTTTCCAGTCAATAAGAATCTATACTCTTGTTATTTTGATACTTCAATAAGGCGAAAGAAATGCATCCCAATCCTGGATGTTGTAGATGACAATCAAGCACTCTTCCTTAAGTCATTGCTTTCTAATATTCTATTGATAAATCGCTCCTATAAGGTTATGAATATTTATGTGTACATAATTGAAGTACTTTAGTAAGTATATAAAATTAATATAGTTTATTTATTTATTAAATGTTTTTTGGATATAATTCAGCTCCTAATTCTAACATTTCTTAGACTCAAAGCATTCTCCACGAGTCACAAGTGCTTTCACTATAGAGGGAAAGCGAAAATTACATAAGAAAGGTAGAGCAAGACAAAAAACATCATTATAATATTGAAGAAACTTGGGTGACAACCAAAAAAGAATGGTAACAAAAGAAAGAACAAATTAAAAAAGTATCATCATTCTAAATTATCCTAGATCTAACATGATTAAACATTGCCAGCTGCTAAGCAATAATTAAATAAAATAAAAAATTTATAAAATGCTTTAGAATAATCAATACTTAAATACAACGAATCGTAAACCAATAATTTAGAGTTGAAAAAGTAGATCAATATGTTGAGAAAGGAAAGACATCAATACATAAATATTCATTAAGACCTAGAGGAAGAATTATTGAAAATAGATGATGAAACTGAAGCAAATGAGGCATATCGTAATTCAAATGAAATATAAGCTCAAAAAAAGAAGGAAACTATTGCTGAAATGAAGAAAAAAAATGATTATGAAAAAGAGAAATATGTGGAGTAGTTTGACAGATTGAAAAAAGAAGTTATGGAAGAGAAAAAAAAGCATGACTTAGATAATTTAGGATTAAAGAAAGAGAAGGCTGCAAATATTGATACGGCTTCTACTTTAAAACTAAGATTAAAAAAATTGATATCTAATAATAAGGAAAAAGTTAAATTAATCGATACTTATTGGAAGAACATGAAAGTTATTGAGGATGCTTTCAATCAAATCAAAGAAGCCTCAGGTATCTAAGATATTGAAGAAATTATGAACACATTTATTAAGAGCGAAGAGTAGAACTATTCACTATATAATTATGTGGACATCCTATCTTAATAAATTGATCAATTATAAGATTAAAATCAAGATTTAAAAAAAAAAATAGATTCTCAAAGAGTTGAAAATGAAAGCAAAAAGAGATTGCTCATGGCAACTCCCTAGGCAGAGAGACACAGAAAAAAAAATGATTTAATCATCAAAAAGAGACAGGAAGAAATCAATACTCTCAGAAAACAAATGGAAGAAATTGCTCCTACTTTAAAGGATGCTTTAATCGAATTATCTTAAACATAATTGGTAATTTATAGTGCTATCTCTTTAAGGCATCTGATCCAACTGCACATTTAGATTATAAATTGTCATTTAATCTTAACGAAAGTTCTTTAGAGAAGTATTTATAGGATCTTGAAAGATTTATCGATCTTGCTGTTGCTAAGTAATCAATTTTATGAATTTTAGAGAAAAGATTGCATAAAACTAAAGCATTGCTCAAAGTACCCTACTTTTAGATGAAATCCCCCTCAAAGAATTTAAAGGATCCAATAAATAATTTAATGATGATGAGTTGCTGAAATAAGAATCATAGTAACAACAATACAATAAATTATTGACTCAAAAAGCTTTGAGAGATATGGCCGTGGAAAGCTTAAAGAAAAAAAAGTGAATATTTACATAGAATCATTAAATTTAATTATATAATTTTTATATTGCCTGAAGCATATAATAATTTAATTATTTTAATAGTTTTCTTAGAATTAATCAACTTAATTAAATAAACCATTAAATTATCTTTTACTGTTTTTACTTAATGAATATAAATAAATGCACATTTATTTTTATGAAATAATATTCATAACTCAAAACTATTGGTCTTAGTTATTTACAGTCTATTCATCATTATGTTTTTAATATTTTTGGTTGTTGCCTTAATAATTATTATTTTACTGATAATTATTTTATTAGTAATTATTTTAATGATAATTATTTTGTTGATAGTTATTATAATATTTCTTTTAATATTTTTATGGTTATCTTTAATAATTAGGATTTTGATTATATTGCTATTAGTCATATCCATATTTGAATTAGTTATTATTTTATTAATACTATTGTTGTTATTAGGGATAATAGTATTGATAATCATAATTGTTGTACTATTGTTTGTTGTCATTTCTTTAATATAAAAATATATATTACTTATACATCTATTGGTTTTAACCTTAATACTGTGAACCTGCATATTGTTGATTAGCAGAATAATAGGCTAAGAAAAGATTATGATGTTTAAATACCTCGCATGTACATCATTTGATCGGCCTATTTAGATTACCATCTCTGTTGGTTTTATCTCTTGTGATAGTTTTTATATTCAAAAGGAGATTTTTCAAATAATTATTACTCATGAGATTGTTGGGTTAAGAAATTTTAATCAAGATCTCTTTGTTATTTTATTTATTCCTAGCTTAGATAATAAAGGTTACCTCTCTCCTGTCCATGTTTTAAAATTGCTGGAGCAAGACATTAACGTTGGTTTCATCCTCTTGTTAATCTTTGAAACATTAAAGTACAAATATCCCCAATCCATTTGTAATCTCAGTGCAATCGGTTTGCTCTGTTAAAACTATTGAACCTAGATGGGCTGGTTATTTTTCATCGAGTGTTTTCTACTTCAACTCATTCAAGAATAACTAAATTATGATTTTCGAAATACGCATTTAATTTAAAATGAGCCAAACCATCTCAATGGTTCATCCCAATAAAGAAATGAAGCTGTTGGGTCAAAAGGGCCAAGCAATTTCGCGCATGCTTAAAAGGCTTTTGTGCCTACAACCGAATATATTAAATAAACATCCTCTGATTCCTTAAATAACTCATCAATCCTTGCATTCGATTTTGGAGTACTATGAGATTATTGAATATGTTACCTAGTCCACACTCCGTATTTCATGCCTTTATGAATATTATCTAAGCTTGCACTTCTCAATATCAAAAATATTGCTTTTTTTGAAATTGAATTGAGATTTATTGCTTTATTGAAATCAGCCATTTTTGGATATAGGTTTTATAATTAAGCCACACTCATTACTGCTTATAAAACAGGCTCATCGATTGGATATCCCTAGAAATTTTTATAATGTTTACCCTTTGTTTGTGGTGTTATTTCATTTCTTTATTATTAATACATAAAAATATTAAATTGATAATTTATTGTAAATTATTATATTATTATTAATGGTTGAGAACAAAAACTGCATAAAAGATTAATTTGAAAAATTGAAGAAATAGATATATCTTCTGTAGCCATTAATCAAATTTGTTCTTGAAAAGTTTCTTAAAAATGAAATATTCATATCATTTTTTAAAAAATTAATTAATACTTCTATTTTTTATAATGTTTTTATGTTTTTGTAAATATTTTGAAATTAATTCATTCAATTATTCATAAATAAAGCAGAATGCATATGAAAAAAAAGAAGGCTGAAAAAGAGAAAGTAAATTACAAAACCCTATATGCTTCTTTTGTTATTTAAATTAAGATATTTATGGATGATGAGATGGTTCACATCAATTAGTCATTTTAATATATTGTCATTATACTTTCCTCATTTTAACAATTGAGTTTTGCTTTTGAAAATTACTTCTTCTAAAACTAAGAGCATAGTGGATTCAAGAATTTTTTTTTGAATATTTCAACATTCACAAGACCATATGTGATGTTGCCTAAGAATTTTGGAGATTTTTCATTTATAATTCCTTTGACACTTTTACTTGCATACGAAGCCATAATTTTCTATATTTTCATTTGTTTTGCGAGAAGCAAGAAACAAAAGAGGATGTCCGAGATACTCCAGCAATAAAATAGATTATTTTAAATTATATTGAAAGTCTATTCTTATAAACAGGCATTGCTATACTATTTAATTTTGATCCCTTAGTTGGAATTAATAACATCATCAATTCAATATTATTCTTAAGAAGAAAACTTAAATTTAGTTGCCTTACCAATATCAATCATATCTTTTATTTTGATAATTTTGAATTTGATTTTTTACTTATTTTGCATTCAACAATCCAGCCATATCAAGGTGAGAAATTTGAATATGTTATCGTAATCCTTTAATCATTTTTTGAACCCAATCTTTTCAATTCTAATTTTATGCCTTAATCAATTCGAAAACAACAGCAAATCATTAAGATTTTACTTGATTGTAACAATTTTATTGGTAAAGTCGGCATTTAACATTTATAGCATCTTTGCAACATTTCAAAACCTTTATAAACGATGCATTATTGAGTTGTTCTCAGAATGTTTTTAATTTTCAATGTCCTTAATATTAGTGTTCATTCAATTATCGTAATTTAAGTCTGAATATAAAGATTATGAGACTGCCTTGATTCTCATAATTATACCAATTGCAACCCTAATTCCCATAATCCTATATAATAATCTCCATTACAGTATCATCCTAAATAACAATCAAATGATGGCTAGTTAGTTGATGCTGTACAAAATTGGTTCAATAATTGATGAGTTTGGAGATGTAAAACATTCTTACTTACACGATAATCGCAAAATAATACAAATTATTTACTTCAAGTAAATTCATTTACAGCATTGTTAAACACCAAAATGTTTGTGTACTCAACAATAATTAACTTTTGAGTAAATTATAAATCTATATTTAAAAGATTAAGTCAACTATTTTAACCTAACTATAAATAAGCTTAAGTAATAATAAATTAAATAATTATATTTTTTACACTATTTATCTCTAATCCATTATTTAGGATTAAGTACTAGAGCATTTTAATAATCAAATATTGTAGTCTATCAAGAGAGTGAAAATTTGTAATTATCAAATATTATATTGTTGTAGTTCATCTCAGTTCAGCAAAGTGTTAGTTGGAAAACCTGGAAGTCAAAAGGCTGGATCTAGCAATAGTTTAGACCAACAGAACAGCTCTGCTTAAAAATCAAAAGTTGATAGCAAACCAGATGAAATGATTCACATCAAAATCCAGAATATAGGATTCATATACAAATAGAGACTGGTCTTAATGCAAGAATTGATCAAGAAGACTATGAGTACTGGATTGGGTAAATAGAGCAATTAAATACTATCTGACAATCTTGAACATGCTGTTAAACTATTTTTAAGATCAGAAGACAGTAATAAGAAATTGAAAAATAAGATCATCAAAATGATCAATAAAAAGAAGGATTTCTTTGTTAATTTAACTTTACTAAACTCTAGTTTTAATTTATTTAATTCTGCTAAGTAAATGATTCTGAAATTAACAGAACTTGAAGATGAACTACTACGATTATACTTCTAATTTCCAAGTAAATATAATTATAATAATTATAAGGTAGGAAAATGCAAGCACTCAATACTTTTTATTAATCAGAAGTAATGAATAATTATTTTTAAGCCTACAAATTAGCTACCGTTACTTCGATTTCAGATGAAAAACTATTTAAAATGTAATCTTAAATTAGTTTTGATATGTTTTCAAGCAAATTGGATTACATAATTGTAGGGTTTGATGAAAAATCACATAAATTATAAATCCGATAATGTTCCAATTAGATCCATGATTTCTTTGGATATAATTAAGAAAAGTTTAAGTTAATTAAAACTATTGATCACCTACTTCCAAATAATTTTGATTCAATCCATTAAAAATTTGTTTAACATTTTCTCTAATCAGGTCATTCAAATTTCTATCGTTAAATAAACCAGAATTATTGCAGATATCAATAGAAATATATAAAGTCCATTGATTTCTTCTTTGATATCAATGTAAGCAATCTGGAGGATTTAACATTTGCTTGCTTTTTCTAAAATAAAGATAACCAAAATGCTTTTATGTTTTGTTGTAATAATAACAAAATTTAGAGTATTAGCAAAAACTTTATAAGTAAAATAGGGTATCCAATTAAATTAATCGCAACATTAATGGAAGCACTTAACAAATAGCCATTATCAAAAATCTTTCCTAAATTGTAAACTGTTATGGAAATGAATGCTACTAAATTTTCATATGAAAATGAGGATTATGAATAAGATGTAATGGATTAGAGTGAGTACTAAATCCATATGATTTTACCAGAGATCGATAGTTTGCTTAAGAATTAAAAGTACAATTGGGATGTTGAAACAAATTGTTAATAGTTTGTTGTAGACGCAGTATTTCATTATAGAAAGTTGAAATAAGATACATCCAGCAATTATGTAATAATAGAGATTAGAGAGGCTAAAAGATACATGAAGAGCTTTAGCACACCATAACAAACTGAAAATGTTACTCCAACACCAGGAGCATCTTAAACTTACTATTAGGATAATTTAGAGGATTTTGAAGATTTGGAATTTTTTGAATAAGATGAATTTTATGCTAATATTCCAAGAGCATTGGAATTTGATTAAACACAAAATCAGAATTAACTAATGAATTTTGAATAGGATTAATCAGAGAGTGATGCTTAATTTGGTGTAAGGGCATTTAGAAATTAGAAGAATTAAAGTTAGTCATTTTATCCAAATGTTTCTTTAGTGAGCCCTAAGGATGCAGGTTAAAAATTGATAGATGCCAAGTCTAATGAAGGAGGATTATATGAAAGCAATAGTCGAAGAAATCATGATGCTAGATAGTAATTTTTTTCAGCAGTTGATTAAAAGGATGTTTCATCGAATGCAGAGGATCAAAGTATAAATGATAATGAGAAAGAAATTAAACATTAAAATTAGATTGATAAATTATAATTAGAAGATATTGATCAAGAATTACAAGAGAATATAAAAATGTAAATGTAATTAGAAGAATAGGATCAAAATGTTATTTAAATTGATGATATTGGATCATAAGTAAGTTCAGTTGCAGCATTTAAAAAGTCAAAATATTCTAAAAAATATGATTTGATATAGAAATTGGTCACTTCTGAGAAATTCTCATAGCATTACTATTTGGCTAGAATATTCTTAACAATTTTGTTTGTGTTGTTCATAGTTTTTTCAATCGTTTAAATGATATTTTCATCTGATGATTTGAATAGATTTCTGTAAGAACTGGACATGGTTCAAATAAAATCGAATATAGTAGCTCCAATTGATAATTACATAGTGGCTTAAAATGCAGTTATGAATTATGCTATTTTGAGTATGATTGGACTGATGAACGCATCGACTGCAGCTATAAAGTTAGAATATTCAAAAAATGATATAAGTTACAATTACGAAGAGTTGAAGGCTAGTTATATAAAGCAATTATCAAATTAATACTTAAATCCTTTTTTTTAGGATAAAAATTTTACTATAATGCAATCTGAGTAAACAACTACATCTGATAGAAACGTATCAGCAAGAGAGGCAATTTATCTTTCATTGGAAGCAGCATATTAATTTGTATTGTTAGATTATTTAAACATATTTACTTCTTTGGATCCTACATCTGGGTTTTTTGTGTATCTATTTGGAAATTATCAGACATTTTATGATTAATTAACTATAGTCAATTAGGATATGTTGTCTTATTCGGTGCAGAGATCAAAGACTGTAAAGGATAAATGGATGTCTTTGATGATTCCTACATTGATCATCGGTTTTCTGTTATTGCTAATAGTTGTTAAATTCCATGGTTTTTACTTACAATAGTATGATCAATTTATTCAGCTGTTTTCCATGTTGGAATTAGTATGGGTTTAAAGAGACATTGATAGATACAAAGGCATATCCTCTTTAGTAATCAAAGATTCTGATGTTTTGTTCAAATATCAATTTGATATTGATTTGAAAGAGAAGTTCTTAGCTGCTGAAGATATAAGAAAGGAAAAGATAGCTTAAAATTAGAAGGCACATAAATCAAAACAAAAAGCCACCAATTTAAGTTTTGATCAGAAATCTACAAAATTACCTTCACTAGTAGTATATTCAACCATTTACGCATTGTGCTTTGGGTTATGTTTCGTATCGACATCTTTGGGAGAATCATATTTTGCCAAATATCCAGATACCACAAATTTCTTCAACACCTTATGTGATGTCAGTATTGCTTCAACTGGAGTTTTTAGCTTAAGACAAATCATATATGTTGCGTCTCCGAAAGATTAATAAGCCTTCTTTTTTATTAAAGATACTGCTTATTTTATTAAAACATTCTTCGAGCACATCGATACGATAAATGAATTTCTGGCTTAGATGTCAGAATTTGATCCATCTACTTTGATAACATCTGATGCATTCATAAATAAGATCGAATCACTTATGCAAAATGATGTTTGTGAGTTTCTTCCAGAAGTATTAATAGTTCTTATTATTTTCATTAGTTTAAAAAAGAGAGTGCTTAGATACATTGTGATGCCGTTTATGATGGTGTTGTTAGAAGGGGATTTCAACTCTCCTTAAACACTGTTAGGAATGAATTACTTAATGAATATAAGAATTCTCAAAATTTTAGTGTTTAGTAATATTCACTTAATGAATAACTTGAGATTGGACTCATCAGTTATGATGCTGTTTCGAATATCAAGGCATAATTTTAGGATGAACTAGTGCGATTTACGAATAACCTAATTGATTCAATATTGGTACAAATCAAGCTAAATTTTAGATCATCAACATTTGTGCAATCATATTTTATTTATTATCAATTGTAATGATGTATCACTTGGTTACATAAATGTACTACCAGGAATTTAAGTTAGTACTTAAGTTTATATTGTTGATGCCATAGACTTCACTGTTTCTAGACAATCAACTTGATAGAACTTTGAAATAAATAATAATTAAGCATAATTTAACTTGAAATATTTACATATAAGTTATTAAAAATGATTATCATTCTTTACTTTTCTTATAAGGAGTCAAATTCTTTTACTCGTGAACTAGAGATGTTTATGAAAGCAATTCTGATTTTCTCTGTTTAGCCGATTAAATAATAGTCTTAACATTGTTGTATTCCTTTCTGAGAATCTTTTATAAATAAGCTTTTCTAGCTAATTCGAAAATTGCCTAACCATTCTTAACTCCTGTCTAAATAGCCATCATAGCAAAGACAGATTCCTTGTCTATTCCCGAAGAAGTTCTTGGATTAGTAACTAATAGCTCAAAAGGATGACCTTATTCTAAGACCTTCCCTTCTTCCAACACAAGTATCTTATCATAATCTGCAATCGTATTGAGTCTATGAGCTATAGTAATAATAGTGCAATCACTAAATTTCTCCTTGATAGTGCTTTGAATGAAAGCATCTGTCGCCATATCTACATTGGCTGTGGCTTCATCTAAAATTAAAATCTTTTTCTTATTCAACAACACTCTAGACAAACAGATTAGTTATTTCTAACCAATTGAAAATAAATCAGGCTACACTTCAGATTGCAGTTGTTTTGGAAGATCTAACACATAATCTTGCAGTCCAGTGTCTTTAAGAACCTTCCAAATTTTTGAATCATCAAATAAGTACAAGGGATCTAGGTTTTCTCTGATAGTGGCTCTGAATAGAAATGGTACTTATGGAATGATAGCAATTTCTGATCTAAGTTTGGCCAATCCTATTTCTCTGATGTCATAATTATCTATAAAAATGTTACTAAAAATTAAATTCTTAAATATACCCATCTGGAGTTATTTCTGCCATTCTCAAAAGAGCCTAAATTATGGAAGATTTACCAGCCCCTGTTCTACCGATAACTCCCACTTTTTCACCACCTTCGATTTTAAAACTCATGCCCTTTAATATGAACGGCATGTCTGGACGATATTGCATTTCGACTTTTTAGAATTGAATAGTTCCTGTTTCAGGCCAGCCTATTACTGATAATTCATCATCAATCTGTTGAGTCTGTTAAGCTTCCAATTCAATATCACATATCTCAAACATTCTATTCACACTGTTCATTATCGAATCAAAGGCCATAAATTATCTAAGTGTACCAGCTTGAGTGTTGAAAGTAGACAGCAATAAAAGGGCCTACGAAAACAATGTAGGGTCTTCAATCATGGCAATAATAAGAAATATGCCAGCTATGTTAGTAAATTAACCAAATATATCTATGTAAAATCCAAAGCACCTCTGGGAATAAGAAAATATCAAATTGGCTTACATTGATTAATTGCAAAGCTAATAAAACTACTCTCTAATCCAATCTTAATTTTTGTTTATTCTTATTTAGGTAATTCCATATAAACAAACTTTAAATTGATCGAATAATGGGGATCTTTAAATTAAGTCACAAATCTTCAATTAGGACACAACCTGTCGAGAAATTGAAAAAATAATTATGGTCATACTGATGGTAAACACTAATGGGAAAGTAAAAAAGGGTTGTAAAATGGCTATCGTGACCAGGGAGACAAGGAATTGGGATCCTTATTCGAAAATATCAGTAATAATTTATTGAATTTAGTTATCTGCCAATGATAAGTCAGTAGAAAATCTATTAATTAGTCTCCCTGATGGATTAGTGTCAAAATAGCTTATTGGTGCTCGTATCAATCTTGAGAGCATTTCATTATGAATCTTATTATTAGAAATAAGGACTCCGATGATATTTAAGAAGTATTTGACTATGTTGTTGCAATAAGCAGCCAAAACTAAGAGTCCAGCGTTGAGGAATAGCTAGTTGTTAGACTCTCTGTCTGTTTCATCATACAGAGCCATTTCTCTGTAATAATAGTTGTTGATGATTTCAGTAGCCACATTCTGACCGATGATAATGAAAATTAAAAAGATGGGAGACCAATAGCTGAAGTATCTTTTATAGGTTGTCCATCCAGCATCAGTCTGATTTTGTTCCTCTTTTGAAAACAACTGGACTATTTCTTTCTTTTCAACTTTCTCTTATTGTTTGTTTAATAGAGTTGCTAATCTAGTTTATTTTCTGACTAATTATTTCTTCACTGGTTCAACAATATCAGAATTAAACAAGGCTAAGGTTTCCTTGACTTACTTGTAAGTTCCTTGATTTGCAATGGTCCCTTTATCTAAAATAATAACATAATCGCATTCCAAAGCGAATTATATTTAATGGGTTGACAATATCACAGCTGGAATTTGAGGCATATACTATTGATGAAATTTCGTATTCTTCTCTTATAGATATTGTGGCTAGAATTTAAAGATGAATTCTTTTATGGCGTATGTGAATATTTTCCTTGCCACTTTGGCATCTACTGCTGATAATGGATCATCGAACAAGTACAAGTCAGGCAATGCATAAAGAGCCCTTGCCAAACTTAATCTAGCTCTTTGTCCTCCTGATAAATTGGCACCCTTTTCTCCTATCTGAGTTTTATCTCCATCCTAAAATGATAAGACATCTTAATCTAAACACGAGACTTGCATCACTTTCCTATACAATTCATGCTCAAATTCTTTGCCAAATAAGATATTCTCTCTCACAGTTCCAGTGTATATAAATGGATCTTACTCAACAAAGGACATTTTAAGTTTCTTTTTTACATAGAACTCTCCATCTATTTAAGGCAATTCTTCCAAAATAGACTACAACAAAGTAGTCTTTCCAGAACCAACCCTGCCTATCAATCCTATGAGTTATCCTGGAAACACTTCCAAGTTTAAATCTGACAAAACTGGGAATGATCTTGGTTTCCATCTCAGATTCACTTCCACCATTGTAACATATGGAACTCTCTTGATGACACAACTCTGTTTCTTTATTTATTTAGATGAGTTTGCTTTGCCATTCACATTTATTGTATTGGACTTTCTAATAACTTAATTTGGAGTCTCAATATTTGTCAACAAATGTCTTTTCTTTTCACTGCTTGACCCATTTGAAGTCATTATAGACACCACTCTTTTAAAAATAACATTCAAATTCATGAATGCTTGGAATGCATATGAAACCTAAAATACGCAATAATATTTGATCATGGACATCAATTAGATGGTTCCGACAATTGAGGAAACATCGATGTAAATGTCATTGAAGTAGATGATCAGTAAAAATAGATATGATCCCCAGATATGAACACTATAATTAAAGGATCTATCAATTAAATTGAGGAAGTGAATTTTAAAATAGTTGAGAACTTCTTGTCTCCTTATTGCTTAAATTTTATCTTAGAATGCCTTTTCCCACACATACATTTTGATGAGTCTTATGCCCTCGATTAATTGGTTTTAGAAGGATATTCTGTTGTCTTATTTATTTTTAACCTGAGTCAAGACTTTCTGGACACTTTTTTGGATCAAAACTTGCAAGGGATAGATTATGATGCAAATTAGAATTGCAATCAATCCTATCGGCCCATTGAATCTTAACTACATAAAAATCAATTGATTACCCATAAAATGACCGAGGCAAATATGATTGATCCTGGAATTATGGCTATGGCATATACAAAATTCAATTAAAATTCAATTGCATTGATATCTCCACTTACTAGGTTCATGATATTTCCCACACTGAATTCCTTAATCTCATACGCTTTCAGTTCTAGAATCCTATCAAAAACAAAGTTAGTTAAGATCATCCTCATTTTCGTTGAGAAATTATTGATGGTGTATCTAGCACATTTAGACTTAAATGATGTACAATTAATAATGCTTGCTCAATAGGGCTACCAGTGACAAAATACCGAGGGCGAGTGCTTAGTAGAAAGCGCTGTTCTGGTTTCCATCTTTGACTGCAGCTATGAGAGTTTGGGTTAGAATGGCCATTACGAATCTGGAATAGGTTTCACTCATAGCCAACATGACAATTTTGAAGGTTAACCATTTATTATCTCCGAAGAAGAAGATTCGAAATAATGATAATGAGGTAATTTACTCCGAAATCTAAATAGTAAGGGATTAAATACTTTAAGATTAAATAGCTTTTTGGCCTTTTGATAATTGGGTTATATTGTATCCTCGTGGTCTTAGACTGGGAGATGAAATATTCCCAATTTAATTCTCTATTCTGAAATCAACTGTTGCACTTTCCTCATAAATGAGAATATGTGCAACAGTAAAATCTAGGATAAAGTTGAGAAATTTTAATAAATAGTAGACTAATAAAATTATTATGGAGTCGAGGTTTAAGTTTTTGTAATAGATTCGGGAACTACTTTCCGGTTGGCGCTTTTACTAAAAATTTCCAACAATCCTTATTCTGTTCTTTGTGTTTACTCAATGCTCGTTAATTGGGTGGTTTAAGGTTGATGCTTCAAAATCGTCTAATTCTCTTATTTCAGATAGGTGGTGTCCTTGCTTATAATGTATTGATTTTCTTGGTCTTGCTCTTCGATTTACTCCGAAGGTTAGGATCGAGGTATATTCGGTTCGTGCATTATCATTTCGTGGCTGTAAACTTGAGCAAAATCAATATTGTTAGAAGGAGAATCCTCATCAGAATTATTTTCACTCAGCACATCATCGTCAGAAGGACCATTATATGCTTTTACAAAATCTAAAAGTGATGATTACAGCATAGTTTAAGGATGAGATTCCAGAGCTTACTAAGCTAGAATGTATTTTACTTATTCATCGTTTTGTTTGGATCCGCTATTAAATTCTGTTTTACCAAGGGAAGGCTATCTTGCGAATTGCGATTTATGGTCTTTTTTTATCATATTTAATATGTATTTTGAAAAATTGAATTGAAAAACTTAAATATACTGATCATTAATTATAGAAATTTGAATAAATCGAACATGGACTGCTCCAATTAAATTAATTGAAACACTTGATCTATAATAATACAAATTATTATATTTTCTAATGAGTCAAAATAGAGAATTTAATAAAATTTATCAGGCATCCCAAATCAGTTGAACATGAGCAAGAACACAAATGAAACTAATTATAATAGATGAGGAATAACATAATTTCTATATTCATTTTGATTTTTAAATAAGTGAAAAACATATTAGAAATGAATGTGTTCGATTGTAACTTTGAATTGATTAGAACAAATTATTACTTCAAATATAGTTCTTAATGCAATTACTTCTGCAATGCAGAGCTATTATTTTTTGAGTTGATGGAACTTCTAATCGATCAGATTAAGAATATGTTGACATTATATGGAGCACTACTATATTGTAATGGTACTTAATCAGTTGATGATTACTCATTTATGTAGTATAGACCCAGATGACCCTGAAAATGAGTATTTTGCCAATCCTATCATTAAAAATATCACCTATTAAGACATTTTAATTCTTGAAATTAAATTACTTTAATGAGCATAAAACTTATTGTTAAAGGATGGCAATATTTATTAAAAATTGATTTTGCTTTAACTATCTTATGATAATAGTCTTATTAACAGTTTTCATTAGAGTAATATGAGTCTATTGATCTTTTAAAAATATTAGAATCATGGTTTAATAGTTTCATCAATAACATGAAAGATATATTTGAAATATTATTTTATTATAATGAATGAGGATAAAGAAATTCTTATAAAGAGAGTGAACATTATATTTATGAATTCTAATGTGCACATGGCAACTCTCCAGAAATAATAATAAATACGTAGGACATTCAATATCTAATTAATTAATTCTGATCATTAAATATGTGTGGATAATTTACAATATACATTTATATAATAAAGAGTCAATATTTATGTACTTTCAGTTTCATTATGTCGGGACTTAATGATATACAATTTTTCTATGTTTACATTTACTTTAAATTGCAATACTCCTGGAAGTTGAACTTGGAATTATAATGATGACTCGATTTCACTATGGTTCTCTAACTGTTAGATAATTTAAGAATTGGGAACTGATTTCCTTTGTTCATCATTACAGGACTGCTACTTCTGAAAGTGATGAAGGGACTATTCTATTCATCATGATGAATTAAATGACTAATAGTTCCGATTTGTCTAGTTGGGGTTTCAAATAAGGGTGGACTGTTTTGTCTTTGATTTTCAGTTGTTAATCCTTTGTGAGATTTGAGGAATATTTCGAATAAACTATTAAATCTTGGGATGCTAGATTTCTGTCCAAATTTTCTCTTAGATTGTTCAATCATTGTATCCATTTTTTGCTTGATTAATTGATTTCTACTTTTACGGTTATCATTTTTAGATTCTTTATTTCTAATGGTTTTTACATATTCCTCTGAGATTTCTTTGTCCTATTCACATGATGTTTTAATTTGAAAATATCTGGGGTATTTAAGATGAGTATTCTATTCTTAATGAACTTTAAAATGGACATAAGAATTAATTTCTTACATATGTTTATCTAAATCTTAGGTGTGTCCTTCAAATATCTTCTCAATCAAAGAAGTTCTGTGTATTTTGTAAATTTGCCCTTTAGGACTGAGACAAATAATTGAGTATTCGTATGGGATCTTATTAAAGAGATGGTAAAATCCAAATACTTATAATTCTCCAATTTCAAACAACTATGATGATGGGGGATATTGATTACGATTAGAGGATGTGATTTGTTCATGAATTTACGCACTTAAAATAGACCGGTCTTGACAATGAGAAAACTGTCGGATTTGTCTCCTTCTTGTAATACAGTTTAGTTCTTTTCATATTCATAGAGAAATGAATTCAAGTAGATTTAGGTTAACTGAGCTCTATTAAGTTGGTTAAATATTGAAATCTAAGAAAAATAATCAACATTCTAGGAGATAAAAATAATTGGATTTACTTATTCTATCTTTTTTGTTTGCTCATAATGTAAAATTGATTAAAACTGTTGTTTATCTAAAACAGCAAAGCAAGAATCAGTCACACAACGTATAGTTGCTAATCTAGGTTGTCGATGAATGAGAGCCAACTCTCCAAAAGATTCTCCTTGTCTCATAATTCTTACAGATTCCAATTCATCATAACCTCTTCTCTTTATCAAAACCTCCACTTGACCATCCAGAATCACATAAAATTTAGTACCAATCGAATCTGCATTATTAATAGAGTCTCCATACCAACATGAAATACAATATCAGTTGCTAAGAACCGTTCAACAAACATGTGCTTACAACATTCCCGATGAATTAATAACCCATTTTCTTGTTTGTAGTATTATTTAAAAAAGGGAAGTTCTTAAGTAAGATGAACTAATAGATCAATTTCCATTTTGCATCGATGTTGTGGTTATTTTTTCAATAAATGCAATGCTTCAGCCAAGTGATCTTCGAGCATATTTAACAATTTAAATATAAAAATAAATTAGTCAAATATATTTTGCTTGATAAAAGACTATTGTATTTTGATACTCAACTATTTATTAATTAAAAACCAAAATGTCACAAATCCCATTATCTAAATATCATTTGCTTACTAAAATTGGTTAAGGTCTCTACGGTGACGTTTACAAAGCCAATGTCTTAGGAACCGATTAATATGTGGCAGTAAAGAAAATACGCAATTATGTATTATGAGGCAAATTATAGAAGGATATTTCTGCTGGAGTGCCTGTGACAGCCTTACGAGAAACATCGCTCCTACAACGCATCCAACATAAAAATGTCGTCAAGTAATTCAAAATTAGTATGTTTTAGAATCCTTGATGTTGAAAAAATACATGGTCAAATAAGAGTGATTATGGAGTACTTGAAATTAGATTTGCAACAATATTTGAATGAGAATAAGGACAGATTAAGTCTGGGATTACTGAAAGTAACGCATTTGCTATAATAGAAATTTATGCATGATATTTTATAAGGAGTTGGAGCATGTCATAGATTAAATTGTATACATAGAGATATACAACCAAAAAATATACTCATTTAAGAGGATGGTATTGTGTCTTCTTTGATGAAATAAGGAACTCTTAAGATCGGCGACTTCGGGAGTGCCAGAGTATTTCAAAAGTGTCCCTAGTTTTTCACATCAAATGTCTGTGCCTTATGGTATCGAGCTCCGGAATTACTGTTGGGGTCAAATTATTACTCCACAGCCATAGACATGTGGGCTATAGGATGTGTCTTTGTTGAACTACTACTCAAATAACCTTTGTTTCAAGGAGAGAATGAAATCCATTAATTCAAATTGATCATTCCGAATGCTCAATCATTTTAGACTGTTGTAAGTATCATTTCCAAATTTAGAATCTTAGCGATTCTGATCTACAAATATAATTTGACAGCTGCATAATAAATAAACTACAAGACCTGATAGATCATGATGGGTTGGATCTCATATTAAAATTGCTGAAATTAGACCCAGAACAGAGAATATCCTGCTCTCAAAGTCTTTAGCATGTAATTGTGTTATTTTACTCTGATAGTCCTTTTTTAGTTGATCTAGATTTTATATTTCAAATACTATATAATATATTATTGCATCTATATTTCTACCATCTCTCGTTTTCATAGAATGAGATTTCATTTCATTAATGGGAAAGTTAAGAAAAAATCATAGAAATTTAATTAAAATGATAAAACCAATGAAAATGTTCATAAGTTAAGACAAAATTCATGTATTAGATTGATCTAAATAAGATTGTACCAGACCCTCATATTTGTGGATTTGACAAGTCCCTCACAATTGATAAATAAAGTTTTACCATTCAAGTCAATTCACCTATGATTGAATCAATCTAATAAGAAATTGGAATTTTTGGAATTGTAGGGTTCTACAGATTTTATGGCAAACTTAACCTACTTTATATCGCTGAAGCAAATGAGGTTTGCAAAATAAATGGTCAAATCGTCTATGAAATAATTACGGTATCAAATATTTTATAGAATCAATTTTCTTCCATGGAGTAACAAAGCATTAAAAATATTGAAACCTATTTTAGTAAATGCACCTATTTCTCACTATAATACGATTTGACCATCCCATTGTCATAATAACATCAACCTGAATAAAGTGAAAGGAGTATGAGATTTTGGTGGAATTTTCATGGTTATAAAACCTTTTTGGCCAATTCAATTCCAAAGTGTTGGTGCATCAAAATAATACAAGGGTATGTTGGGTTGGGGCTGTGTGAAATCAAAACTTAATAAAAACAGAAGCTGACCTACATTTTAATCTCACGAAGAGAGACTCTAAGAGGAGGCACTCGATACAATCATAGAGGATTGAATGCGGAGGGAGCAGCTGCAAACACAGTGGAAACAGAACAATTGGTTGAGTATTAAGAGAAATTGTATTGCCATCTGTAAATCAGAGGGTCTGTTCCAGTGTTTTGGGAGTAGGTAGGTATTCGTGCAATATCCTAAATCACATCAAATACTGAATAGACAAAAATGGCTATAACAAAGCATCTGATGAATTTGAAGAAATATTTCGGATCGCTTCTATTGATTGATCTAATGGCTGTTGACAAACCGAATGAGGCAATCATCAGTTAAACTTATAAAGAGTACTTAAATGGTTTATATTTAGAATGATCAATATGCTCAATCTACCTTAAATCCAGCATTAACAAATTGATTTTAAGCAATATTGCAAAAACTATAAGTTTGAAAAACTCAATCCTCTAATTATTCAGAATAAAGAAATTTTAAATTCGTAATCCTATACCAAATTTTAGAATGGAAAGCTATGTATGTATTTTGATTCTTAAATTAGTGAATATCTAGAATGGGGTAGTAAGAACAAATTGCTTGGATTGTTTGGATAGAACTAACGTCTTTTAAACTAAAATCGCCTTTTTCATTACCAATCTTATATTAAATGATCTAAGTATCAATATACCGAAAGAATTTAAATGCGAAACCATTTTAGATTTGGTAAAATATGTGCATTAAATTATAAGTCAGATTAGGAGAAAGTGCATGATCTCATTAAATTGATTAAGATTCTATGGGGGGAGAGTGGAGATAACATATCTAGAATCTATGCCGGTACCAATTCCTCAACGACCAAAATCCAAAAGACAGGAGGGAGTAGTTGGACTGGGATGATCGAACATGGCTTAAAAGGATTTCAGAGGTACTATGATTCCCCTTAGATGTTAGATTTTACAACTAGAATGTCACAGACGAGGAGAAACAGGGTATTTATTCTTTCATTGTCGGAGAGAATCAGCAATAAAATAAGTAGTATTTGGGGATAGTGGAATAAATGCAATAGCAATCCCCCATTATTCACAAAAATTTATTGTTAATGGTTATCGGGTATGATGCTAGGGGTTAAACAATTAAAGATTTCTTTCATTTAATTGATTCTAGATAGTAAAATTAATAGCCATATCTTATAGAATACCATAATTCATAATAGTAATGTTTCAGAACATCGTGAAGCAATGTTAGCCTTGCAATTATATCAAAGATTAGATGCAATCGACAATTCGATCTTAATTAGGGCAATATGAATGTGCTTTCTATAGTTAGAATGTAATGACTATACTATTAGCTTATAGGAAAAATAATACAGTTTCATATTCACGAAATAATGTCTTTAAAATGCAGATTTCAAAGATTATATTCTAAAGTCGGAGGATAGAGAAATTGGAATTGTGTAGAATTTTAGTTATTAGGATCAACGGTTTTAAGTTGTCAACCTAAATGTCAATTGTTAGGAATTATTGATGTATGAAAAAAAGATAATTGAAGAGATGAAAAATAAGAATGCCAATGCCAACATATAGATTCTCGGGGGGATCTGCAATTCCCAAATATTAATCGAGGAATCGATTGAGGACTTTTGCAGTAAGAATAAGAAGGACCCTATTCCCTAGTTATTTTTAAAAGATTAGTTATGCTAGTGTCTTTAGACATCCTAGATATTGAAAAGCTACCAAGAACAAAACATTAGTTTCCTGCCCAGAAATGGTTCCAAAAGCTGGCCAAATAGAATCTTATATGGGCCATAGGATTCATAGGTTGGCTTCAATATCTTAGCGTACGAGGAGTCAATAAGCAATGGTATCAGATTACTAATGGCAATTGATTTTGAAATACTTGGGTTGACTGGCGAGAAAATCATAAATAATGAGGAGGATGATGATGATATGAGATACTCATAACAATTCTACTAAGTTACAGACGAAAACGATGATTTCGAAATAATTACATGATGGTTTGACTCAAAAATATATAACAATTTTATATTTTGAATTTTTAAACTCCTACAATCGATTATTTATATCTATATTCCCTTCTAATCCAGTATTCTTTGAATTATTTAGCATTCATTTTTTCAAGAAAATAAGAAAGCAAATAGGTCATAGATAATTGAATATCATTCCTTGATAGCAGTCCTCAGTAGTTAAAGCACTCAATTTAAGATATCTGAACAATATCTTTGTAAAGATGGTCTAAAATATTTGATCAAGGGTGTATAATATTATCCAATATTATTAAAATGATTATATTAACTTTATTATTAGGCGTATGTGCTCAAAACAATGTAAATGAATTATTGAAGGAATGGGAAATCCATATTGAATAATCGTCAAGTGAAAGTTAATATACATTCAAATAAATACTAAACGAATTTAAGAATGAAATACCCAGACAATATCAATCTAAATTTTTTAGGATGTATGGGCAGTATATCTTTTATGGTTTAGAAGATGAAAATTCAATAGATTTTGCAAGGGTAATGCCATTATATTGAAAATAGGCTCTTTATTACTTTAAGAGGTCGTCTGATCTAGGGGACATTAATTCTCAGTTTTATTTGTCATTATTGACATATTTAAATTTAGATGGCTCTTACAATCTTTAAAGTAATCTTGACCCAGAAACTAAACTCTATCGGTACGTTAAGGAGAAGTATCAGAGCATCTCTTTGGTCGATCTATACTTCTCTGCAATTTAAGGATTTCATCAGAGTGGCGTTGCGATAGGTTTTAGATATTGGAAGGGAGTAGGAGTCAATTAGAATTGCTCAAATTCTGCTATGTTTTATTTGTCAGTATTGGAAGAAGTGGCCAATACACCCATCAAAGCCAAATACTTAAGTGAAAACAGGCAAGTAGCCAAAGTATTGTATGACAGCAATTTCTACATGAACCACGAATTGGACATATTTGGACACGCTCAAATATTTGAGAATTTGAATATAATCACCCATGAATCTGCCATTGAAGTCAAAGAATTAGCGTATAACTATTACTACGGATTGAATGGACTCAGACGCAATTTCGCAAAGGCATATCAATTATTTTACAAATTATATGAGTAATTAAATGAAAAGGAATCTGGCATCAGAGTGGCTCAGATGCATATTGAAAATTTGGGAGTAGAAGAGCCAAATTACTTATTGGCTTTTTAGATTTTGAGTAAAATTGAAACAAAAAACTAAGACTATTTGGGGAGAATCTAGAATGCATTAGGTTATATGTATTACAAGGGATTGGGAGTACAAAAAGACATAATAAAGGCTTAAGATTGTTTTCGAAGTATTATATTACAATTTACAACCCTTAGAAGCAGCAGACCTTCAAAACAATGATGGTTTATTTAATCTTGGATCCTTGTACATGTTGCCTTCTACAATATAAAGAGAGCGCAATCAATAAAAGGGAGTTTAATTGATTGAATAGGCAGCTGTAACTGGACATGCCATGGCTCAATATAGTCTGGCATTAATACTACTTGATGGAGTAGATCTATTTTACTCCTGTGATTTGGCTGCCACTCTATTGCATGCTTCTTCATCAAAAGGACCTTGGGCTGACACTCTAAAAACAGCTAACTATCTGTTCTAACAGGAATAATATGTTTAATCATTGTCTAAATATTTTGAAGCTGGATATAGTGGATTTAATGTGGCTATATGTAAATGCAAATTAATACTTTTTAGAGAATGCAGCTGTTGTGATGGAATAGAATGATGCCTTTTATTATGATACTCTACACTTTAGTGAAGTTCAAAGTAGACTCGATAAAGATCCTGTTTATTAAATTAGAGGTGTTGCTAACAAGGATGCATTTGAATATTTGTATTCGGATTATTTACAGTTTGTGAGTTACTCCACTCTTTATGATTTATTACAACTAGATAGTTTTTAATTAAATGGAGCATTATAATATAGGTTCCTTACACAATGCGCTAAAGAGAGGGAAGCAATTTGTCATATGAAGCTTGGTGATTATTATTACATTGGAAAATATGAGGATGTGGATTTCATAAAGTCATTTCGGCATTACAAAAAAGCATTGGATGGCTAATTGTTAGATGCAATGAAGGGTCATGTGTACTTTAATTTAGGATTGATGTACGCTTTGGGTTAGGGGGTTAATATGAATAGAACGAGGTCTAGAGAAATATTTGAGATGTCAATTAATACTTATTCGTTAATTCCGATAGTGCCTGCAATTGTTTAAGTTTAAATAATCGATTTTTGGGTTAACGTATATAGGCAGATAGATCAAAATGGAATTGAATAGTTTTTGGATGTGAATTATTGGGAATTTGCGAATAGCATGATATAAGGAATTGAAATGTGGGTTATGGAGAATTGTAAGGGGATTGCAAATGTAGCTGCGGGGTCATTAATAGTGATTCTTTTTGGATGGCGTTTGAAATTAATTAATTAATAAAACTGATATAAATGTGTATATTAAATTTAAACAATAATATTTCTTAAAATTAGATGTCAGAACATTTGGAAGTGGCATAGATAGCAATAGTTATTTTTTTCATCTTCGTCGCCTTAACAATAGGAGGATTGGTGAGTGAGATAACAAAGAAGATTATGATTCCATATCCTGCTGCAGTATTTGTGGTGGGTATATTGATTGGATCTCAATTTAATTCAATAGAGAATCATTTACTGCATAGGACTGTTCAAGCAGCCTTTGATATAGATGCTAATTCTAACATGGCATTGTTGCTGCCAGCCTTAGTGTTCAGCAGTGCCTTCAATGCAGATATTTATATCATGAAGCAATAGATTATGCAAATCTTGATGCTCTCAATTCCCACTCTCCTCATCTCAGCATCTCTAATTTGCTTGGGATTGAAATTGCTCCTGGATTATAGTGATGAATACTACAGTTGGGGATTTGCATTTGTATTTGGAGTGGTGGTAACATGCACTGACACACTTCAGGTAGTAAAACTATTAAGTAACGCTGAAGCTCCAAAAAGATTCATATCTTTGGTTCAGGGTGAGAGTCTAATCAACAATTGTGCCTCCATGGTATTGATGTTGATTGCAGTGAATTGTGCAAGTGGCGATTGTGATTTGCTTACAGTAGAATTGTCATATGGGTTATCTTTACTATTGGGGGGAGCATTTGTTGGTGTCATGTTTGGACTCTTTACTGTTTGGTGGATAAGAAGAGTGAACCACAATTCTATATTAACTATCAATCTCACAATAGTATCAGCCTATGTAACATACTTTGTGGCTGAATCTGTAGATTTGGGATTTAAAAAAAATGGATTGGTTGCAGTCATATCCTTAGGGTTGTTTATGTCTGCGTTTTCAAAAATCAGAATAAGAACAGAAGTAGAACATCCATTGCAAATCTTCTGGTAATACACTCAATTTGCAAATGAGACCATCATCTTTATCATTACAGGAGTAACTTGTGGATATAGGATATTCGATCAAAACAGTCCATATATAAGAAGACAAGATTACATTAATACTCTCCTGCTTTACTTATACATACTCTTATCCAAATTCATAAGTGTGTTGCTACTCTTACCTACTATCAATTTATATGGATAATAAGTCAAAATGAGTGAGGCTATTCTATTTTCATATAGTGGTACTAGAGGTGCTGTGCAATTGATGTTAGCGTTGCTCGTAGTCAAAGAACCGTCCTTCAGTGATTAATGGAGTGACATTTTTCTATTTCATACTACTTTTATTGTAATACTAACTATGTTGATCAATGGTTCAACCATACCGTTGTACATCAAGTTTACTGGGTTGTGCACTACTGCTTAGTATAGAGCCAAAGTGAGATTGAACTTTTTATAGGAGATGAAGGAGTAGATCGAATTCAAATTAACTCAGATGAAGGAGGATTATAAATATAAAAACATAGATTGGAATAAGGTGGAATACTTTTCAGGATTAGCAGAAACCGATGCTTAAATTCAATAAAAAGATGATAAACTCAGTAAGAAACAATTAGATGAAGAAAGTAAGCATAAAAAAGAGAAGGAATCCAGTATCATTGGACGCTTTTAAAAGTTACTCAAGAGCAAAGGGTTGCACGATAACCTCAATGACGATGATGTTGATGCTGATGATATTATTGAAACAAGGGATAGATTCTTGATGGCATTGAAACAGACCTATTGGGATCTGTATTCATAAAACTAATGTGGAGGTAAAGCTTACAATTTATTAATTGAATCTGTCCGATGGGATTTAGATACTGTTGAAGGTAGGATGTGTTCTTGGGATTTCATTTATAATGTCTTCTATTCACCCATCTACATGAGATTCTTGTATAATTTGAACAAGTTCCCAATTATTCGCAGCTTCTCTGGTGATCTATTATTTGATTGGGTTGCCATTGGATATGAGGTCATTTCGACATATGCTAGAGCACATGAAGGTAAATTTTAAACTATTAGAATAGAAATGGAAAATATGATAGAGGAATTTCCAATTAATGCCGTTTTGAAGTAGAAATTGTCCAAAGAATCCAAAGAAAATAGAGTAAATGCTGAAAATTTTATAGAAGGATATTTTTACGTTAGTTTTCCAGAAATCATCAAATTGATTCAAACCAAGAACTCAGCCCAAGGGTGTCTGGCAAGTTAAGGGAAGTATCTATTGAGAAAATATGAATTGGGAGAGTTAGATGTAATGAAATAAATACTTAATATTCTTAGTTCCAGTAATATTAGAAACTGAAGTTGCAATTAAATAATTTTGTGTGTAACGTTGAAGACGTAAGACCAATTTGGCCATAAATATCCATTCATAGTAAACTAAAAGTTCTCCCATTATTTAGTGAATTTAACGATGACTTGCTTAAATAATTAGCATTACAATCAAAAGAACTCCTGTTTGATAAAGATGAATGCATCTTTAGAGAAGGTGATTTGGCTAGATATTTCTATATCATAACAAGAGGTAGAGTAAACGAAACAAGTTCACAAAGCAATACCTATATAATTTCTAAAGATATCAGTTAATTACTATCATGCCATCACATAGTGTTAGAATCAACTTTGTATATCTCCTCAGTAGTTGCAGCATCTTTGGTTGAAGTTATTCAAATAGAAATTGAACTGATGGTATCTCTCTATAAACAGAGTCTGTACATGCAAGATTTTGTATGGAGGGATAGCATTTTCAGTTTAAGTAGGTTCTATCCAAAAGAGTTACAGATATTCTCACTTGTTGATAGGGAGATCATTGAAAATATCCTAACCTTTGTTGTATTCAAGAAGTATTAATCCTATACTAGTGTATCCTTTTAAGCAGGCATTCTTTTGTAAGGAAGACTGACAGATGTGAAATAGGAAAAGAAAATCAGAATGGATGAAGATTAATTTGATATTAATTGTAATGATGGTATATAGGGTCCTTTGCTATTTCCATTTATCAATTAGACATATACCTATTAAACAGAAAGTGTTTGTTCATTCTTTTTGTTTGATGAAACTAAGAAAGAGGAAATAATATAACTTATTTAGACTGAAAGAAGCTCAGAACGAAGAAGAACTCGTCTTTAGACTGATCTACGTTTTAGTGCTTCTGGAGTGAATAAGTAATGTGCTTTTTTTTATATATAGGTAATCGTTTGGATTTTCTTATCTTTTGAGGCCTTCTAAAGCAAATTAGGACATAAATGATTCTAAACATTGATAAATTATGTAATCATTAATTAATTCTTTTTCTAAGTACGACGTTGCAATTACTTTTCAATGATATTTAAGTAATCTCTTTTTTAACAAGCCTATTTTGTTTAATTTTATCATTTTCCACATTCAACAAATATATGGATTATTTAAGTTATTCGATCTATTTATCTTTTTTGTCTAATTCAAATTTGCTTAGCTTCTTTAGATCATTAGATTGTTCCTATATGAAATGAAATTATTATTTTAATTACAATTGCTACTCATTTTATTTAGGCAATTCCAATATCGTTCTGTGTTCTCCTTGATTGGCTTCTTGCAACTGTTATCTCAAACTGTGAATTACAGCTTTTAATTTAATCAACTCATACAATCTCTAGAAATTCTCAATTCTCTTTACTGATTCATTAAATCCATTTCCTCCTATACTTTTTGCATTTCCCCATTCAAATTGCTTATCTACTCATTGTAATGCTCTTTCATATCCACTTTCCTTTCTAATTGCTTTTGTAACATTTAGTATTCTTATTAAGAGACTAAAAATGTAATGAAAAACAGCAACTTACTCAGAACTACACTCTCAGATTCGGTCTCTTCATTTTCTTCTGTGTATTTCAGTGTTCCAGACCCAAAAAAAAAGTTAAATGATTTGATCAGATGAGAGATACACTTATTTCATAATAATATCAATATAAAGTATTCATATTAATTCTTTGTTCGAATTTCAGTTTCTGTGCATCATCCTTCTACTCCTAAGGAATTGAAAACACATATTGCTAATTGATTTTGTTCTTCTGATTTCCCACCTTCTGAATCCAAATTAAATTCTTGATTTCTTGGTTCTTGATGTCTCCAAACAATTTCAACACAGTAATCAAGGAAAAGAACTACAAAGTTGATGATGCATACAAGTAACCCAACACTCCAATGGGATCTCGAATTAAGTCTGTGATCAACACAGCTATACTCAACCCCCCAAATAGAATTTCCAACAATATGCCAAAGTAAACCAGCAACTAAATCTTATACAATATTTTTCTATCAATGGCTAAATTAGTTGATTTCAAATTAAACTTCTCCTAATCCTCATCAGATTACTAATAAATTGATGTTCTGTAATCCAATTGACTACCACTACCTAAGTAACTCAACTTTTTTTGATCATGTCGTTCTTTTTATCTTTAAAAATGATATTATTATTGTAAAGCTTCCCTTCTTTTATCAGCTGAATCCTTGGTCTCCTTAACTGCCTTGATTTACATTTTCACTGTCTCCTGATACGCTTGTCTATCCTCCTTATTCTCCCAAATTATAGAATTGGTCTAATTCTCATTCAAACAACAACTATTAATTTCGGCATCAGCAGGCTCCTCATTAAACTAATTATCCAAATCCTTTGCAGATTAATCACTATTTGAATCCTGATTCTATTGATTGGGCTTATTGGATTTGTTGGATTTCAATTATTTCTAACTCTCCTATCTGAAAAACGAAGATCCCCTGATTCCTTTGACAAATGTACGTGCAAACGACACTGACTTTATTTTTGTTTGCCCTATCTTTAATTTAGGTTCCTCCAACTATTTCACTTCATCCTATATTTCATTCTTTTGTTCTTCAATACTCACCTACTTAGACATTCTCACAATTCTTTGAACCGACTCGGGAGACTTACTTAAGCTCTCATCCTTTTACACATGTTATGGCATAGCTTGATCCAATCCTTGCAATTGCATTCGAAACTACTATCGACATATAAGGATCTAGTCCTTTATGCAAGTCTGCAATGAAGATCCGTAGATTATGAATTCGATTATGAACAAAAAGAAGTTGGCCATCAAAAATATGTAACATATCATTAAGAAGATTGGATACTACACTCCTTTCCTCAAACCTTTCATTATTATCTAATTTACCATTTAACGTGCTTACGGTTATCTACACCAAAAGCACTATAAACAATCGCATCTTCAGCGCCTCCTTGTAGTATGTAAAAATCCATTTCCTCTCCTTCTTTAATTCTCCTTGATAGATGTTAAAGGAAATCTCATCATACATCGTATACCACACAATCAATAGGCAACCGTAGATATAGAACAGTATCGTGTAGACGATTTCAGCTAATAGTCTTTCAATGACTGTTGTATTCCCTTTCTATTTGTCTTATGACTAAATTTAGTTACATAGACTTCGAAAGGATCCAGAATCAACCAGATCAGTTTGCATGTTGATAGCACCATCGTCAACACAAGGATGTAATTCTGAGGGGACCCAATCAACGCAGATGCATATTAATAGCAACTAAAATATCATACATCAGATTACGTATAATAAGATGGAATTCTTTGAGTCTTTAAAGAAGTTTAAAATTGTCTTATAGTTATGAAGAATATCAAAAAGAATGCGACGCAATAGATCCCAACAAAAGTATAATAAGGGGCAATATAAATGTCCTACAAATTTAGAAAACAATCATCTCCAAACGATCCTATGTCGCACTTACACTTGTCATCAATCATTATACCTTTGTCGCAACACTCCTCCACACAATGCTTCTATTTCATGTAATTGTATTAATTTGAATGAAAAATATAAATTTTGTTAGTAAATTTATTTTCAAATTTTTCACAACTTACATTTCCTATTAAATTCCTTTTCTACCAATGCATTATTGTTGTTCTCCACTTCAAATCCTACCAGAACTTTCTCGTCAATTCTCATCCTCTTTAATTTAGCATCTCAATCCTATTCCAATTAACATTTGATCTCAATCGTATTAATTTATTCCTTGAATCCCCTTTATTCATAAATTCATTAATATTTTGTTCAATCAATCTCGAAATTTTGAGAATGTTTGCTTGCTTAAATTATATAACAGGCATAAAATTTTTAAATTATCAAATTATTACTATTTTTTGAGATAAGAAATATCTGTATTATATCTCAATTAATATCTCAAGATATCATTTAATAATTATTTATCTATATAAGCTCATTGCAATTATTTGAACGATAATATTAAATGAATCATAAAAGGGATAGATGAATTTGATTGTAAAAAAATTTCGAACAAGATTGATTGGTTATTGTAGACTAATATCTAAAAGTATCCTTACACTGAAATTTAAATAATTAATATAAAATTATAAAAAGAAACGATTAATGAATTGGGATGAAATAAGATAACATTGGAGATATTTTAAAGACCATAAATTAAACAACAGATATCGAATTAGTGAATTGAGATTGTTATAAACAATTTATTAGAATAATAATAGTAATTATTGCAAGGTTAAAAATATACTCAATTTTTTGTTAATATATTTTAATAATATTAATCGCTTTCATATATTAAACAAAAAGAATTGATAAATAATATAAAAGTTTGGTAATAATATAATGGTAAATTGATGGCAAGCTGATTATTAAGAGAGCAGGCGTATGATAGGATAAAGGAATATATTTATTAAGATTCTTTAGGTCTATCCAATTACGATTATGATAGAATAATATGAGCTTGTGTATTCAAAAATACAGTAATAATGCTCTAGACTATGAATTCATAAATAATTTCATAATAAACTAATCTATTGATTTTACCTAATTCTTATGACCACCACCACAGATTTAAATTATTTGAATTTGGGTAAATAAATCAGCTATAAATATGTCCTTGATTTTAGATTGTAATAAATAATAAAAGTAGTAATTAAAAATATTTAAGAACTTTTTTTAATTGTTTGTAAAATATTTTTAACCTATTGAAGTGATTCATTCTATTTTCTAATGAATATGGGATTTTGATATCTCCTCTCATTGAATGGCATTTGAGTGCAGAATAAAGAGAAAATAATGTTTCAAATCAATATTCCTGTTGATACTCATAAATTACATATTATCTTTAATATTCTGAACTCTTTAAAAGATAAAATAATAAGTTAGCTGTTTGAATACCATTATCTATAGATTAATTTGAAAAGAAAGTCTTAATTTAATTGATGTTATTTAAGCATAAATATAGTAATTTTCAATTTTACAGCTTTAAATTCAAATTACAATTGACATTCTATAAAGACTAATTAATTATCTAATTTGTTGAGTTTAATCAAAATTTGATATATGTAAAAGGGCATAGCGCAATATTAAATTGAGAAGTTGGAGTTTATCTATTTTCTGAAATAACAAATTTAGTTAAAATATTTAATATTATAAATAAAATTATTCGTTAATGTCCCTTTTGTATGCAAACGAGCAATAATCATTAAGAGAACAGATTTTTAAAATTAAAGATAAATTGTTATCCTTATCTTAAGACTTAAGCAACTATCATGCAGATATCTAGGAATCAAATAGTACTGCGCATTTTAGGACTTAGGAAGATGAGCAATCTCCTTAAAAAGTATCTCATGAAAATGAAGAAAAGTGTATCATAACATGATAATTAGCATTTTCATAATTGAATTTTGTTGATAAAAATAAATAAGTATCAAACTAATGTCATCAATTCAAAAAACTAAAGCCCCTTTTTAAGGTTCCAGATAGGTCCATTAAAATTTGATCCACTAATCAGGAGTTCAATTAAGAAGCAACCTCGCCTAGAATAAATGAGAGTTTATTCCTCTGGAAGACCGCCATAGATTTTAAGATACAGTTTACAAAGAGAAGCAAGAATATACTTGATGTCACCTTAGAGAATGAACTTTTCTTAAAGAATTTCTTTTTCCCCTGCAAGAAGATATTGATATATTATTACTTTATATACATATATTTATTCTATCTAACTTACTTTTGTTCTCATCTTTATAACATTGAGATATGAAAGTTTGAAAGAATAATAATTCATGAATATGCTTAAATATATTTAAATTTGAAATAGTGTTAATATAAGGGTGATTGAATATTTTTAAATCGATAATTGATTTGATATTAGTAACATTAATATTTTAAAAATTATGCAACTTAAGTATTCCTCTAATATTATGCCAGCATTGGATGGCATGCAAAAAGTGAGTGGGCTAGCATGGTCATACAACGGTCTAAAAGACTTCGGGGTTTGTACGGCTGATAGGGTAAGAGATGTTGATGTATAATTAGAAAATATTATTATTTAATGATCAATTGGGTAAGGAGGACAATTTCCCAACCAAGCCTTCAGACAAGACATAATAGAAATCATATGTAGTGAGGGCAGTTGAATTTTCTCCAGATTCAACCAAGATAGCTGTTGCTCAATCTGATAATATAGTGTATGTATATAAGATTGGAGCAAAATTTAAAGAGAAAAAGACAATCTGTAATAAATTCCCAGCCTCTTCCTCAATTACAACATTGATATGGCCAGCATAACGAGAGAATGATATCATATTCGGATTGGCAGAAGGAAAGGTAAAGATTGGATTTTTGAAAAATAATAAAGTAATCAAGTTTACCAATGTTATTAGTCTCAAATAGCATTCACAACAGAATCCTACGTAGTAAGTATGGCAACCAATAGGGATGGAGATGTGGTTGTATCCGGCCATCTTGATGGATCAGTGTACAGTTACAACTTAGACACCCAATAATCATAGAAGTTAGTAGTTCATCATTCAATACCTTATGCTTTGGCTTATGGATAACATGTGGCAGCAGCTGGTAATGATCAAAAGGTCTCATTCTATGATAATTATGGTAATCTGGTTCAAAGATTTGATTACACTTAAGATGAAAGATGCAAGGATTTCTCAGTTGGAGCTTGTAGTCCTAATGGAGATATCATAGTATTGGGTAATTTTAATAGATTTTATCTTTACACATACAATCAAAAGAGATCTCAATGGGAAGAAATAGGAGTAAAACATATTGAGAATTATTACACAATTACAGCATTGGTGTTGGAAGAATGACTCATCAAAATTGATTACTGGATCTCTATGTGGATCAGTAGATGCATGGGATATTTCTATGAAAAAGATTAGATTTAAGGGGAAATATGATTTGAATTATATTGGTCCATCATAAATTGTCATTTAAGTGTTATCGACTAATTAATAAGCAGTCATTAGATCATCATAGGCTGAAATATCAAAGATTGATATAAAGAAAGAGAGATTTGTAGTTGCTAAAACACATGAGACTTTGATTGTGGGAGATTTGGCTACAGGGAAGACATCAGAAGTCAGTTGGAGAGGAAGTGGAAACGAAAAGTTTGATTTTACAAATGAAAATATTTGTATGGTATTCAATGCAGGAGAATTGACTTTGATTGAATATGGAAGTGATCGTATTTTGGGTACTTGCAGAACTGAACATATGAAGAATTCACTTATCAGTGCTAAGGTTAGTTATACTGGGTAGAACAAGACTAAAGTGATTGCCTTTTTATTGGATCTACAAACCTTATAGATATAAGATTTAACCACTAAGAGTATTATTGCTACAATTGCACATGATACTAAGATTGATTTCTTAGAATTGAATTCTCATGCCAACAGATTAATATTTAGAGATAAGAGAAGATAATTGTATTTATATTCAATTAAAAATGCCTTCAAACACACTCTTCTATCATTTTGTAATTATGCATAATGGGTTCCTGAAAGTGAAGTTATTGTTGCTTAAAACAGAAACAATTTGTGTGTTTGGTATTCAATTGAAAACCCTGACAAAGTTACACTTTATACAATTAAAGGCGATGTTGAAGAAATCGAAAGAATTTCTAGTACACCTACTTAAGCTGGTTCTACCTCTGTCATTGTGAGTGAAGGTTAAAATAAAGTTGCTTATAAATTGGATTAAGCCTTAATTGAATTTGGATTTGCAATTGAAGGAAGAGACCTTGAAAAGGCAGCTTCAATCTTAGATAAATTAGAATTGACATCTGATACTGAAGCCAATTGGAAAGTGTTAGCATAGTTATCTTTGGAAGAGTAAAATTTATCAGTATCTGAACACTGTTATGCTGCTTTGGGAGATGTTGCTAGAGCATCTTATTTGAGAGGTATTAATAGACTCATTTCTAAATATTATGAAGAGACTGGTAAGAAGGATGGAATATCATATTACAAAGTCTAGTCTAAATTGGCTATCTTAGATAAATAGTTTACTAAGGCTGAAGAATTGTTGCTTAATCATAATGAAGTGAATGAGGCTATGGGAATGTATTAAGACTTACATAAATGGGATGAAGCTATTAAAATTGCTGAAAAGAGAGGTCATGAATAAGTTAAAGTGCTCAAAGATAATTACTATTAATGGTTAATTGAAACTGGATAAGAATCCAAGGCTGCTGAATTAAAGGAAAATGAAGGCGATTTTATTAATGCTATTAATCTTTATTTGTAAGGTGGATTACCAGCCAAAGCTGCCAATATTGTATTTAATTGCAATATGTCTTTCCCATAAGACTTATTAGAAAAGATTGCCTCATCTTTAGCCTAAAGTGGTATGTATGAGAAAGGTGGAGAATTCTATGAATAGATGGAAGACGATCAACAAGCCTTGAATTGTTACATTAAAGGTAATGTATTCAAAAAGGCAGTCGAATTGGCTAAAAGAAAAGATCCTAAATTGGTCAAGCAATTGGAGGAAAGTTGGGCTAATTATTTAGTTGAAAACAAAGAAACAGAAAGTGCCATTAACCATTATGTCGAGGCAGGCAAGTTTTAGAAGGCTATTGAAGCAGCAGTCTACAGTAGATCTTGGACTAAGGCCATTTAATTATTATAAAATTAATCAGCTGAGGTTTCAAGACCCTATTACAGACAAGTGGCTAAACATTACGAGGATGTTAGATAATATGATTTTGCTGAAAAATACTATATTAAGGCTAATTCTCCTATTGAGGCCTTCGAGATGTATGTAAAGGCTAGCAAATGGGATAAAGCTCTCTCAATAGCTAGAGAATATTTACCTGAAGAAATCGTTTAATTATATTTAAATTAGGGTAAGAAATTTGAATAAGCTGGTAAATACAAAGAGGCTGAAAAGTTATATTTAACAGTCTAAGAATATGACACTGCTATTTTGATGTACCAAAACCTATCATAATATGAGAGTGTTATAAGAATTGCTAGCAAATTCACTCCTTAAAAATTAAAAGACATTCATTTGGGAATTGCAAAGAAATTAGAAAGAGAAAATGTCCTCAAGAGAGCTGAACAACACTATATTGAAGCTGGTTCATGGCATTTAGCTATGTAGATGTACAAGACTCATAATCAATGGGAAGAAGCAATAAGATGTTGTAAAATGTATGGATCTGAGAAAGAGACATGTTAATAGGCTAAATTATGGGCAGAATCTCTAGGTCCAGATGCTGGATTGAAGATGCTTCAAAGATTAAATCTGGTTGATGCTTTGATTGAATATCAATCAGACAGACATGAATTTGAAGAAGCATTCAAATTGGCTAATTTGCATGCTAAACATAAATTATAAGATGTTCATTTCAAATATGCTTGTCATTTGGAAGATGAAAGAAGATACAAAGAAGCTGAAGAGAACTTCATTAAAGCAGGTAAAGCATCTGAAGCAATAAACATGTACGAGCATCTTGGAGATTATACCAGTGCATGCTATAAGAATTGCTCGTCAATATGAACCATAATCTGTCACTTAAATCTTAATTAGCTAAGCCAAGTTCTACATTGAGAAGAAAGATCTTCAAAAAGCAGAACAAGCTTATATTCAAGGTAAGAGGCCAGAATTGGCAATTAAAATGTATGTTGATTAAGGCAATTACCCCTTGGCTTTGAAAATTGCTAAGAGTCATGCTCCTCATATGGTTGCAGAATTAAATAACAAATATGGCAATGTAGCCAATACTTATAACATGACAGGAGAGGACTTATATTAAAGTGCTTAGACTTGGGAAGAACAAAGAGATTACTTAAAGGCTATTGAGATCTACTTGGAAGTCACCCCTTAAAATACTTAAAGTGAAGATGTGATGACAAGAGCATGGGAGAGAGCTATTCAAATAGCTGCCAATTATGATAAAGATAAGTATCCAAGAATTGTATAGATAGTTTGCAAGAGATTAATCGAAATCAAGAAATTAGAGACAGCAGCATTTCTTTATGAATAAGTTGGATAATATTAAGAAGCAGTTACTACGTATGTTTAAGGTAGAGAATTTGAAAAAGCAAAGTAAGTTGCACAAATGATTAATAATAAAGAATTGAATACTAAATTGATGGATTACATCACCAAAGAGTAACGTAAATACGGAGCATCAACAGGATAAGCCAATGTAATGATTGAAACTGGAGATGTTGCAGCTGCCATGGAAATGCTAGCTTAAAAAAATGATTGGGGACAATGCTTACAATTAGCAGATAAACATGGAGTTGAATACTTAAACAAATATCTGATGAGATATGTTAAAATCACTATGTAATAAGGAAGATTCAGTGAAACTATTCAATCATTGGCGACTTATGGAATGCCAATTATTTAATAAAATTATCCAATCTATGAGAATCTCGCAATAGAAATCTTTGTTGAATGTGATCCTAAAGAGTTGAAATTACTTAGATAAGCTTTGTTTGGATTTATCTAAGGATTGGAAGCTGCTCATGAAATTAAAAGTGAAACTGGTAAGAAATTTTTAAAATTTGGCATTGTTGCTCATTTACTCAATCTAAGAAATTAATATGCTTAGGATGGTATTGTCAAATTGCATGCTCAAACTTGCATTTCATTGTTGAGATACTGTGATTTAGTTAGAATTGATTAATTGTATTTGGATGCTGGAAGAGTTGCTAAGAAGATCAATTAGTTAGGATTAGCATTTGTTCTATTGAATAGATATTTGGATATATACGAAGTTATTGAAGATCCTGATAACAATAATGGATTAGGAGATGGAGCTGAATTCTAAAATAGTGATTTACCCTCACCTTATGATGTACCAATGCCAGAAAAGAATTTGATAAATGACAAAGAGAAAGAAGAAATAAGGGACTGGTTACTCTAATTAAGTGTAAATCAAAATTAAGATCCAGTACTTCCAACTAGACAATGTGATTGTGGATATTAAATCTATGATGCTTCATTGAGGTAAGGATATATAGTTATAATATTTTAGATGTTTCAAATGTAAGTAAACATGGGAACCTTGCATTATAACTGGTATGCCACTTCTTAAGAATTAAACAATTAATTGTTAATCCTGTGGAAAAGGAGCACTCAAAGATGCATGGAATACATATTTACAAGCATATCCTACATGTCCTTGGTGTAATAAACACGCAAAATGAAATTATATATTAAAGAAAAACCAAATAAATTAGTATTTATGATTTTATAAATTAAATTTTAATATTTTCTAAACATATTTTATCATTCCTCATTCTTGTTGTTAGTGTTGTAGTTATTGTTCAGTGATGTTCACTTTGAAGAATTCATTATCTACCTTTTGGGCTCTAGCAGCCATCAATTTGGCTAATTTAACCTTCTTGTAATATAACAATCCTGAGATAAGGAGTGAAACGCCAATTACTGAACAGATTACTGAAACAACAATGATCACTGTGGAAGATGATGATTCAGTCTTTTTGATAGCTTTTTGAATTGTTCCTGATGTATTGCTATCGATATTATCGCTAAGATCCTATTGATTAACACCTTCATCAGTAGTCAATACAATTTCTGTATTATCAGATTAAGTGGAGTTATTGTTAGTATTTCCACCTGTTGATCCAGTGTTACCATTGTTGTTGCTATTGTCACTATTTCCATTATTATTATTGCTTCCATTGTTTGTATTGGTACCATCACTAGGAGAGGTTGGAGTCACTAATAAAATTATGATTAATAAAAATACATGATGTAACTTCAGTGCTTGCGAAGTTTAATTTGTTAATAGCAGTGATTGTGGTTGATTGTTCTAACACTGTACCAATTTCAGGGGGAGGATTGAAGGATTCTAATTTGCTGGCTAATTCTGAAAGAACCTACTAAGAATTAGAGGATGCTTCTGTTCCAATTTCAGCACTATCAACTATTCCCCAATCAACGGTAACTTATTAGCTGACGCTTTCATCCAAAAATCTTCTAGTTGATTTCTTGGTTCCAATAATAAAGTAATTATAAGGATCTCCGCCTAATTGAGCTTTTGCGTATTGCAAGAATTTATCACCAAAGAATTCATCTGTTGTTATTTCTAGTCTTGTTGAAACTTGGAGTGTATTCTTAAGTGAAATCTTAACTTTGCATCCAAGTTTTGCATTGACTACAAAATGAATAGTTCTATTTTCAAAGAAGTAGTTATTGGCTCCACATTAGTCAGTCATAGTCAATAAATCATGATGTTTAGAATTTGTGGTCAATCCAGGCAATATGACTTTATTGCCAACCTATACCTGAACAATTTAAGGCACTGAAAACTGCCATTTCAAAATTACGTAATCTTCAGGACTTCCAGCCTCACTTCTTTTTGATAGCCAATATTCAGATGCAGTTGGGTTCATACCTGCATTGCTCATATTAATAACTGTATTGGCTGACACCAAGGCTACGAATTTAGATTCTCTCAAATTCAAAGGTTCCGGTCCATCCCAATTCCATTCAAAGAAACTATTAATCTCATTGAAGAATAATCCATCAGTCAACTTGATTGGAGAATACAGTCTCTTGTTGTAATCAGCTGCGACACTCATAAAACTCAAAACTGTAATCTTTCTATCAGGGCACCAATATCCATTCCAAGTGTTCTTTCTAATACAATGAGTTACGTTTGGTCCAAAGTATGTATTATTGGTTATGGCCTACCCAATTTGTCCAAAGAAGTGACCTGTTTGATCTTCAACCAAGACATTTTTCTGACCTGTGCATTCAAATGAACCACATCCTCCGAACCATCCTAATTTAGACCAATCAGAATCTCTCATCTAATAAAGAATGGAATCAAATTCACAGTTGGTACAAGGTGAATTAACCAAATAGTGCTATCCTGTAGAATCATGTGCCTTGTGATTTGTCTTGAATACTGCATTTTTACCACATCTAGGAGCAGAGTCATGAGATAATCTGAAATTATTGAATTCTACATTATTGACATAAACTCTTAGATCAACTCTTTGAATGGTGCAAAGAGAATCAAAATTGTCTGAAGGTTTAGTCGAAATAGGAGGGAAAGCAGTTGAAGATAATGTACCCATCTTAACTCCATAGACATTACTGCAATAAGGATTCAAAGTTGCAGAATAACACTTAGGACATTCTGGTCTCACAAATGCACTCACAAAACTATTTGAAAACTTCATCTAATTGTCTTAAATGCTTTAAGGAGCACCTCTTAAGACAATACCTACGTCGTTTTCAGCAGCCAATGCTTTCTCCAAACGTAATTCCTCTGCAAAAACTGCGTACATTATACCTACTCCACTATGATATGCAGATAATCCTTATATGTATGTGCACTTTCCTTCTGGGTCTTATCTGACTCCAAAACAAGCCAACACAGATCCTGAACAATGATTATTATAGAATGATGATTAATATGCATCTGAACATCTACTTGCCATCACGAAGAAACCTGTATCTTATGATCCTTATCCGACATTTCCAGATACATCAACAACATCTCTTGTCATTTAAGTTGGTACTAATTCATCCATGTAAACAAAGTTACCAAATACTGCCCAATTTGCAATACCTCCTTCGTTTAATATTCTCTTTTTGACATAAATCAAAGCATTATTTTAGAATTTCACATATTAACTGTTATTGATCTAAACCAAAGCCTTGATACCAGTAAAGAATATGTTATTCTTGATTGTAATGTATTAAGAATTTTAGATTGTCATCAACATACCTGTAGTATCATGGAATGAGCAACCAATAACTTCACTTGGAGTCTTAATGATCTCACTATTAAGATTTCTAAAATCTAACCCACTTCTTTAAGTATCATATTGACCACAATTGTTAAATTCTACACCATGTAAAACAGTGTATCCTCTTCTTGGGAATCCTAAATTAGCTTCTGGTTCTTCGAATTGATAAATCAAGACTCTACATCCTAAACCATGAACACTAGGTCCTCCTTCAATCTTAATCTTTCTAGTTAAATGTCCAACAACTGCTCTCATATCTAATTGTCCAATTCCAGGTTTATCAATAGTTACTGATGGAGCTCCATAGTGATCAAATTCAAGGGCTTGATTTAATGTTATAACACATCCAGAAATGGCTGCTATTGATCTCTTCTCTCTTTATTCAGGGTCACTACCTGATGGACCAAATACTATTTCATCACCAACGGCCCAATCAGCACATTCAGCTACAGTAATAGTGGTTGCACCAGCATCAGCATATGCAGCTAATCTAGTCCATACTGTTCCAGGTGGCTTTGAGTATAATTCCATAGCTCTTGTTACAGCAAGTACTTTATTACCAACATCAAGATTAGCATCAATTACTAATGGATTATCTCCAAATTCTCCATTCAATACAATGTTAATCTTTCCAGGGAATGGATTAGTTGAATTACCAGCCAATAATTTTCCTGATCTAACCCAGATTCTCTCTGCTTCTAACTTAGTTGATGCTCTTTTCTCATCAAAAATTAAAGATCCCAAAATAGTTAAATTAACAAGTTTAGGAGGATCAACATCTAAGATAACTTAATATGCTGCTTATACAATTGGACTATCTCCTTCAACTGGTACTTTGTTATCTATCCAAGTAGCAGGATCACTCCAATATCTATATCCATCTTCTTATGGTACATCTCCTAAACTATCGCATTCTTCTCTGCAAATAACTCCTCTGACTTCAACATATTCATATTACTTCTTATTCTTACCAGACAAGCAAAGGAAGAATAGTTTGTTTGTTCTATCATTAAACCAATCACCTTAATTACAAGTCTTAGTATTTGGAATCTATTCCAATTTTGTGTAATTTACTGGGAATTTTCCTCCAATGTTTCTCATGATATCAAATGTTTCCCTATTGGCAGAGTAATTAAATCTAAGAATAACAGCATCATCATTTTAGTTGAAGTATGGAGACGCAAAGATACCCATGCTTAATGGATCACTTGCTCCAAATTTGAAATGGACATTATAAGTGAAACCAGTTGCAAATATACTTGCAAATGATTATTTAACATCATGACTTTTCTTTATAATTTTCATTGTTTCTCCTTCTATGAATTTGCTCTCGTCAATATTAGCATCCATTTTGAGTGCAATATTAGTACTGTCCAATCTATATAATTTCATATCAACTCCTGTGAAATCTTGTTCTGGAGTAGGATTATTAACCAAAACATCTCTTATTGTGACTTAATTCATAGCACAAATGATAGAATTATCCCAAAAATCTTCTGGATGATTAACACATCCTGGAATTCCATCAATATGCTTCTTATATGGGATAATATAGGCACCTCCTGACACTCCTGAAATTGAACCATCTTAATCCCAGAAGATTTCTCTTCTATGTTTCTACCAAAAGATACGATTAGCTGTATCAGAATGATATGCTTTGACATTAAAGAATTATGTATTTTTGCCTCCTTATACCCATAATTTAACATTCCAACATACAGAGCATGATTCAATTAAAGCAGTATTACTTCCATAATTATAAATTCTGATATTTTTAGCTAAAAATCCATTTGTTCTTGGAACTACCATTGCTCTTGATCCATCATAGTAAGTATCATCTGGATTTGCATTATGATTTGATTTACCAATGATTACTGCATTATCCAAGACTGCTCCTTCAGTTGAGAAGTTACCTTTATGAGCTTAGAAACCGGCAAATTTGGAATCAGCAATCATAATGTCCTTGAAGTAGATGTTACCCAATTCTTCCCCTAAAATACCACATTCATTATTTTTCCATGTATAGAATTTTTCAAAAACGGCTTAAAGACTTGGATTATCAATGTATGGTTAATCATTGACCCAATTAGCAGGATCGTTACAAGGGAACTTTCTTGGTGCCATTTAGAAGATACGAAGACCAAATCTACCATTTGAATGTGACCAATTATCCTTAAACTCAAGGATGTTTAATCCTGGAGGACAAATATCTGAAGTAGCTGATGGACCATCTGGATTGGTTTTAATTTCATACCAAAATCCATACCATTCTGAACCTCCAGATCTATTTCTTCTTAAAATATTTTATGGATTTGTAACCCAATAAGTAGCCACAGTAATATCTGTTTGTAACATGATCCAACTTTATTTGGTACTTGCAACAAGATTATCTTCAACAACATTATTTGTTTCAATACCATCTTCAAAGAAATATGGCATGTCCAAAAGTATTATAGCATACATTCTTCTAAACCTTCAAATAATGAACACCATGAATAGTCAAACAACGAGCATAACAATCATGAATAGCATTACCAACAACATATGATTCATCTACTTCTCCATTCAAGTGGAAATGGACAGGATATCTACCAATAATTCTTGGTTAACCACCATATCTGAATTCTGCATATGATATTTTACCAACTGATCCTTTCTCAGCTCTTCCATGAATCATCAAATGATAACCATATTTCAATTCTGATTATTCACCTTGAATAACAATATTTCTAGTCAATAAACCAACTTCAACCTTCATAGGGAATGAATCTGTTTCAAATGTTTCAACATCTGAATAATGTTTATAAGTAAGTGGTTAATCAAGAGTTAAAGTCTTTTTATCAGCACTAACTGCTGTAATGTATCTTTTTTCACTTTGCATGTGTTCAACTTCACTGGAAGTAATAACAATTTATTCTCCAACTTACCAGTCTACTGCATCATCTACTGTAATTTGAGTTGCTCCAACTGATGCTGTACTTGATAATAATGTCCAAGTTGGAGTTCTTTCTTTACCATGAATAGTTAATTAACATTGATGGCATCCCAAAACTTTGTTACCCATAGCAGGCATTTAAGTATCTTCTTCAACTCCATATAGGGTAATCTATACATTGTGTTAATGAGCCACTAATTCTGTTCCTATATTGAATTTTCCTTCTCTAATAACAATAAAATGAGCATCCAAAGATGTATCTACTTCATCAGAGAATGTAAGTGTTCCTTCAACTAAGACTTGCATCATCTTAGGAGTTTTAACATCAACAATCAAAGTTTATCCAGCATTAACAATAACTGAATCTCCATCACCTGGATATTCATACCCACCCCAAGTATTGATATCTGACCATTTGGTTGCATAAATGAATTATTTGTTATTAACTGCTAAATTTCCATTAACTCTAACTTAAAATACTCCATTTAATTGAGTTTATTCTAGATCTTTGACTCCAGTTTTACAGACAATTTAGGTTGTTGAAACACTCTAAATTGCACATGTGACTCCATCTATGGTTACTGTTAGTTTATCCATTTACAAATCCAGTACCAGTAATTGTAATAACTGCTTCTTCTGTAAATCTACCTGTAGCTGGACTGACAGCATTAACAATAGGAACACTAGATGAGGAGTAACTAACAGCATTTGATACTGTACCAAGAGATTAACCATTTACTGAGATTTCTGCATTACATGAAGTTGGAACTGAGTATGCATTATTACTATTTGACAATATCCAACCTTTCAATTCAATTTCAGCTAATTAGCATGATGATCCAGTTGATCCTCTTGAATCAAACAATCTAACTGCTTTGATTCCTGAGATATCAGTTTAAGGAACGTAAATGTTCCAACCTGTATGCACTGTTTAATCAACAGTTAACAAAGTCTACCAATTAGTGCCATCAGTTGTATATTAGAACACTGCATCTTTCAATAAAATTGCTTATTTGTCTATTCTTGGCATGTATCTTAATTAATGTAATTTCAAAATTCTACTTGATCCAAAGTCAACTTAGACATAACAATTTGAAGCAGCACTAGAAGTATAATAAGTTGATTAGAGTAAATCAAAGAATTTAGAAACTGAGGTTGTTGAATCAGCTAATAATGTGACTTCTGATGGTTTAATATATCTTGCAGGTTCTGATAAAGCAGTATATTAACTTAAAACTGATGATGTCAATAATTTTGGAGTTTCGCATGAAAGTGTTGTGTATGTTGCACTTGTAATTGGGCAATCAAATCCGCACAGTTTGACTGAATTTTATTCATTTACTGTATCGAAACCGGTTCCTGTAAATGTAACAGTTGCACCACCAGCATAGGATACTTATGGATTAGTAGAAGTTGGTGCAGCAGCACTAACAATTAATTTTTATTTAGTAACATCACTGATGTATGCATATTTATTATCAACTAATAAATTAATTGAATAAACTCCTGCAGCTAAATTTGAAAAGGTAGCTGTTACTGAGGTATCAGATAAAGCTGAAGAAGTTCCAGCTATCTTATGACCCATATGTTCTAATGTGACTACAAGTGTAGTGCCGGTAAGTCTACTACCAGCGAATACAAGAACAACATTTCCTGCTGTAGCTAAGTAAGCCTTTTGGGTAGAGTCATAGGAGGCACCGGTAATTGCTGTGAATAATGGAGAGCTAGTAGATGGGCTTATAGTCAAAGTAAATGTTGCTGTAATAGGAACTGCTGAATTATTTTCAGAAGGTAATTGTGAGAGTGTTACTGCTGCAGATGTGGCTGATTGTCTAGCCAGTCTACATTTAATTTAAACAGTTGAGACTACTTATAGTTCAGTACAGTCTGTTGTTCCTACTTTTACACTTGCAGATTAATCCGCATTAAATCCAACTCCGTTAATTGTCAATATTTATCCACCAATAACAGCAGTATCAATGGATGTTATGCTTAATCCAATTACAGTAACCCAAATCTTATCTGCATAACCATTCTTAGTTAAAACATAAGTTTTATATTAGCCCTAAGGTAAATTTGGAATTGTGTAAGTGAATGATGATCCAGAAATTGTTGCAGTTACTTTTTAGGTAACTGGACCTTTGAAAACAATAAAAACTGTATCTGTTAATCCTGTTCCAGTTAAGGTTTCTGTATCTCCTGGGGCATAAGTCTTTTATTAACTTAAAACTAAATCAGCAGATGACAACATATCTCTTCTTGGTGATTTACCAAGGTTTAAAATGTGATTGATGCCTTATTTCTTTGATTCATCTGTCCATAAAAATCTCTTTCTTTAGACTAATTTTTAATAATCTGGTTTTTAATGATCAGACTCTGTCAAAATTCTTGATCCTGTATATTAAGTGCTGGATTCTGGATAGTTTTCAATTGTTGGATTTAATGTATTATCATAAGTAAATAAGCAATTATTTGTGGTATCAAGACATGTTGATTCAAGAGTTACTTGTACTGTTACAACAACTAACTAAGCTTATTAGTTATAGTATTCACATTTTGGTGGAACAGAGCAATAAATGACTTCACTTGTGAATCTAGTTTCATCAATTTCACAGATCCAATTAACAGCTTAACCAACAAATACAATAGTTTCTCCCAAAACAAAGTTAGATCCTGTTATTTTAATAACTGTTCCTCCTGCCTCTGATCCTTTTGCTTAGCTAGTGCCATCTTCCAAGGTAACACTAGTGACTGGAATGATATATTTAAATAAGTTATCATTCGAATTGGCATATGAATTACCATAATTTTTTCTAGTAATAGTAACTTCTATAGTCACCAGGGCATTCCTCCTCTTAAATATACTTGAATTGAAGTATCTGTCACAGAAATAACTTTAGCATTATAAGATTTAGATCCAACTAAAGTAACTTTGATATCATCAACAACAGTTCCGAAATTGGTTCCTGTGATTGTCATTTCACCTTTGAATACTGGAGTTTTTGAATTGAATTCTAAGGATTACACTTAGATTCTTAAAGCATCATCGTATGAAAATAAGCTACTAGTGACTGTTTTTTAATTGTATGAGAAAGAAATTGCTCCAGTTCCCCCACTTGCTTTCTTTGGTGTAACAAAAATAATCTAGGTATTAGTAATTGATAATGGATGAACATCTTAGCCATCAATTTAGAATGTAAAATCTCTATTTAGATTTTTAGGGAATCCAGTACCAGTAATAGTAATAGTTGTACCTCCATCTGGTGAACCTGTTGCTGGTAAAATTGAAGATATAACCAAACCAACATTTTCTCCAGTTACTCCTGCTTCAACTTTAGAGAAACCAATAGCTTTATGATGTATAGCTGGCACTTAATTATCACCAGTTTCCTTAATGTTTTATGAATTCAATTATTCTAAAGTACAAGTGATTGAGTAAGGTGATGTGAAGGTGGAGAATTGAATATTTGTGCAATCAGCTCCTTCAAATGAAATATCTAAGTCTGTCTTAGTTATTGATAAACCAGCTCCTTGTGCTAGAGTTAATGATAATTGAGATCCGCTAACAGAGTAAGCTGTTAATGTTGGTGTCTTTTCATCACTTAAAGTGAAATCACATGCTTCAAATTATTCGCAACCAGCTAAAATTTATTCTGTTTCTACAACAACATTATTTTCTTTTATTTGGTATTAAACTTCAACTTAAACTTAAGGGTGTTAACTATAAGTAAAGAGTATTTCATTTGGTATAGGTTCAAATAATAAATTAGTACTATCTGGTATGGGTTTAGTAACAGCAGCAGTTACATCTCCATTTCCTGAAACAAGAACATTGGTTGAAACTGAAAAATCAGTTAATTAATCAACATTAGATCTTAAAACAACGAACCATTTCCATCCATCTTATGCTCTTCCAACTGTCCAAACAAATGGTCTTTCTCCAGTAATTCTTTCAACATTATCAGCAATCAATGATGTTGATGCATCAAAAGGTAAATCATAAACATTAGCAGACACTTAGAATAAATTGTCAATTCCATTAATAGTCATTGTTAACTAGAATGTTCCACTGATTGGATCAAGTGGTTCTTGAGTTCTTACAATATCTTTAACAGGAGTTCCTCCATTTAAAGAGAATGATACAAACTTTGGAAGTGCTCTATAATTGGTCGTACCTCTATGAGAATCAAATGTAATTGTATATTTATATCCAGCAAACGTTGTTGCAGTGTCATCTAAAGCAACTCCAGTATTATCTAACTTAGTAGCTATAACAGTTACTAAATAACCTGCTCCACAATTTTAGATTGCATTCTTAATAGCATTTGCATTGGCATTTGGTACAATATCTCCAGTAGTGTATGAGTAAAATAAAGTAGTTTGTGGTGTAGTCTTAGTGCCATAAGTGAATTAAAGTTAATACTTACCTGCTAATAAAGTATTTCCAACAGAATTATATAAAGTGATTTCAATCACTTCTTTAACTGGTGTGTAAGATGTTGAAATTTCATAGACACTATTTAGTGAGTTCGATTTTCTAGTAGCACTCTCAACTTCCATAGAAAGTGTAAGATATCCGCCTGATGCTCCATTTGAGATCATAAGCTTCAATGTAATAAAATTCTCCTTATTATAAAGCAACAGTTTCAGATATAGATTTGATGTTATAGGAATAAGTCAAATATTCATACCAATAGTTTCTATAAGGATTCCATCCACTTGCAGCTGTTGCAGTATCTGGTCTAATTGGTTATTTAACTTAAGCTGTTTAAATAAAGAATTAAGCACAGTCATCTGAAGCAACATAGAATCTATAATTTCCAGTGAATGGTGCTTTTAAGAAACCTCTAAAGTATTATCCATAATATTCTCCAAATTAATTTTAGACATCAGGTTCTGGATAAATACCATCAAATTAAATTCTACTGTTTAATTAAGCTTTGTTAGTAATGATTTATGTTCTAAATGAAGCACAATTCAAATTTAATCCAGAAACATCCCATCTAGTATAATGTAATCCACTTCCTTAGATGAAAACAGAACTCTCAGTAGCATCAGCAAGAGTAGGTAAATTAGTTAGTTTTGGTATTTTGGCATTGATTGTAGTTGGGGTTGATGATAACACTTAAATAGTTTCAGCTTAGCCTGAAATTTTAACTGTGTTCTCAGATGGGATTGGACTAAATCCATATCCAGATATTTCGATAATTTATCCTTCTGGCGATGCGAAATTTGTATTAATCTCTGTAATAATTGGAAGAACTCTGAAAAATATTAATTATATAAATACTTTGAGTCGTATGTTCTGTCAGATTAAACTCTTTTTTATTTAACTCCTACGTCATTAGTTTGATATCCACTTTATGATTTAATAGTATAATCATAGTAACCAGCTTTGATTTCAGCTGAAACCTGACATACAACTTGATCATCCCAGAAATTGATCTCATCTGGATACTTGATCTTGAACTGTGAATCTGTCACATCTGTTAGCTCCCATGAATTGTCCCTCTAGTAATTAAACAACTGAGCTAGATACAGCCCACTTGGGCTCCTCCAATAACTTAATGTTCTTGGATAATTTGATCCTTGGAGTCACATAAAATAATTTTGGTGTATAGTATTAAGAGTATGTGAAATGACATTATGGACCACTAAATGTACAAACAGAGTCTGGTTTACCTGATACCTTAACAACAATTTCTAAGCTAGATAAGTTATTGTCATCTGGATCTGGTTTTGTTGTTTTACAGTTCATGAACAATCCGTTGACTCCCTTATCGGAAATAATACAAGGATACTTTCCAATATATACAGCATTGTTACTAGCTGTTTAATCTAATCCTTAAACCTATAATTCTTATATGATATTATTACTTTCATGTATAATGTTGTGCCTCCCACTATGGAACCTGTAGGAGTAGAGTTTTCTTTACCTAAAACTGTAGAAACAGCAAGAATTACAACTGCATCGGTTGTTGAATCCATTGTTGCATCCATCATTGCTAAAATATACTACTCATTTTTAACCTTCTGATGAATTGGTCAAAAGCATTAATAGCATAGTCGATAGAGTGCTGATAAACATATTTTTTTTTTTGGAAATAAAATTATTAAGTCTTTTTCATAATATCTAAAGAGCCTTTATTACCCCCAGAAAATATCTAAATTAAAAATATCAAAAATTTAAAGTATAAATATAAATTAATAACAGTTTGAAGGTAGGTGTAAAATTAAATAATGCTAGGCTAATTTTGATTCAATTATCAGCTCATCGTAACACTTCTTTACTGTTATATCATTACTAAATTATTTTTGATGTACCCATTTTTAATCCACCCTAAATTTTCTAGAAATCAATAATTGCTGTTCCATTCTTTCAAAGAGAAAACTAGAGCATATAATATCCATATTTTAAATCATCTAAGCATGGAAAATTTTAATATTTTTGTAATAATTATCCCATTGTAGTATAAAATAGAAAAATTGCGGTTAAATAAATTTATATTAATTTATATTAATTTTTATAAAATAAAAAATATTTATTAATAAATCATTTTAAAATACACTTTAAGTTTTCTAACTGCATTATAAAAAAATTCTATATCTAGCATAATAACTGAAATGTTTACATTAATTTAAGTTAGTATGTCAATATTTCCATAAATATTTATGAATTACCTTCATTCATGAATCATTTATTGTTTTTGATATACTCTAGTAAGAATTATTTATAGTGTATTAAATATATGATATGATATTCTTCTTATAAAAATAAATTGTAATTTTTCAACTCTTGCTGCAGATTTCTTGGATTCTTCTATTAGCTTCGCATTATTCCTAAGGTTTTGAAGCAAATTCGAATTTGGATTGACTTACAAATGGATTAATTCCTATGTTGCTTATTCCAAATGGTAAACTTGATTATTGTATAGGTAATTTTATTAGAGGGATAGATTATCTTGCCTTAAATTACTCCTAATAACTCGAATTTGAGTAGACTAATTTGTCCTTACTATTGATGTGCAATCTTTTATTCATAATTTTCGAGAAGTTTGAGAATTCATGCTCTCTTTATTTTTGTCGTAATTTATATTCTCTTTAATATTAAGAAATATTATCCATTTTTGCAGGAAGCAATTATATTTGATTCACTGGTCTTAGCTATTAAGGAGGATCTGTACATTTGTTAGGATATTATAAAGCATATGAATTACAGCCTGCAAAAGGAATTTTTAATTAAGGTAAATGCTGTCTTTCATCAGCATGGCCTTGAGATATTTATTTTGGTGTAAAGTCCTCATCATAAACTGAATTTTATGAGAAAGCCCTTCTTCTCTTTGGCTCTTCTATTATAATAGGTCTGGCTTTAGGTAGGACAGAGTATCTTTATTAGAAATCAGTTTCATAAACACTCTTTAATTTATTAAGGTAAGTTTGTTTTATTGGTTATGCTTTACATAAACAATTTCCACATAAGCAAACACCACAAAGACATGTTCCTTCTGAGTGTTGAAATTAAGGATTTTACTAATTGAGAAGTTGTTATTTGCCTACTATCATTTTTATTAAATTAGAATAGATAATTAATACATTATAAAAATTCTTTGTTCTTTTTATATCAAATCTTAACTCTTAAATCTAAGCATTTGTTAATGGTAATCATTTTGGTTTAGCTAAAGTTGGTCAAATACTCATTAAAAATTCTAGAATTTCCTAATATTAATAAACTTTTTAAAAGACTGTCCTAAGTATAAAAGAATTAAAAAATATGAATAATTTTATTTTTATATAATCTAAAAATAAATCATATAATTGTTTTGATGAAGTTTAAAAATAATCTTAGAAGTATTAATATAATAGATTTGTGTAATAATTTTAATTATTTGAATTTGGATTTTCTCATGAAATATTTACCCCAATAGTTCAATTACATTTCAGGAATAAATTTAACAAAAATGTTAAGTCTCTATAAAAGGAGTATGAAATATTTAAAAAATACATATTATTTTTGGATATTCATATAATACCTTCTTATATTCTATTTTGAAACTTTAATTTACTTTATAAATTCATACTCGTAATAACAATTAATTTTAAGGATATAATTATATATATATATGTATTCAATTCTTTTAGATTAATCCATAAAGGCAATCTAAAATTTATCTTAATTATTCTTATGTTTTTACACTTAGATCAACTGTTCGTTCATCAAGAAATATTGAAAAGCATAACCATAAAATATCGGATTTTGGTTTATACAATCTGAATGTTTCTGTATTTGCTCCTTTTTCTATTTTAGTAATTTTGTTAATCGAGTATGTTTTTGTAATTTTATGTTCTAAATTTCTAAAGATTAATAATTTTAGATCTGGAGAAACTTACAATATTCTTCTCTTTTTACCAAATAATGTTTTGCGACTATATTTTGTAACTTAAATTCCTTAAATTAAAATTTCGATTTACTCAACTGACCATTAACTAATATTTGATTAATCAAAAGATTATTGTTAATTAAATTATTAGCTTAATTAAGCATTAGATATAATTGAGTCTTAGTTTTCATTTTTTACAGATTCTATTGATTTTGCGCTCTGCTAATCTATTTAGGATTTTTAAATACTAAAAATAACTTGTGTCATCCTTTATGAGTTATTATTACTATCTAGTTGATTTTCTTGTATCTAAATATCTTTTAAAATTTGTTCTGACTTTAAATCTGAAATTTTTAATGAGTAATCCTATTAGTTCTAATGATTTGTAACTAAGGACTATTATTTTATACTGTCATTTTTTTCGAATTTACTAATAAATTTTTAAGGAAAGGAGTTTAGGCTTTCTTCACTTGATTACATGTCCTCTGACTATCCCTCATCAATTTTTAATTACCCACTTTCATTTATATATTTTCCTAGTTCTCTTCTAATAAATTTGTTTTGCTTAAAAAATTAAGGAGTATTTTATATTGTAAAAGCAATTTCTGCTTAAATTGGCTACTAAAACTATGCTTCTTGGATTGATTAATCAACTGGAGTGATCGTAAAAAATTGTGATGTTTTGATTAGTATTCTTTCATTTTCATCAAATTGCACAGGAGTAAAATTAGTAGATTGATTTCTTGATAAGGATACTGATTCTGAAATGGGAGAATCAAAAATTCTCTTCCTAGATTATCTCGAATTTTATTGGCTTTGAACCTACATCAATTTAGTTATTTCTTAATGGATTCATTTAAATTATAATTGTTTTAACTATTCTGACTAAAATTTTAGCTTAATTCTATAATATAAAATCATTAAATTATTTAAATCTCATCTCCTGCAGTTCTTAAACAAGCACATCCAAAAAATTCTTTTCCTTCAAAATCTGCCTCTATTTCAAGTGATAAATTTTAAGTTGTATTAATTATTTCCAATAGACCTGCCTCGAAATCGACATTTATAACAATAATATCATTTGTATTGATTGAAAAATCACTTTCTTTTGAATTCTGATCATCCTTGTGATTATTATACATTGTTCCATTTGAAGACACTAGATAGGATCCATGTCCTATATCTTAATATCTTTTTAGAGAATGCAAAGTGGATAATTCTGTTATACCGACAGCATACCATGAACTTTTGACTTGTTTGCATCTAGCTATAAATTAAATAAATACTTGAATTTCCATTGTTTTCTTAATTCTGAAATGGGATTTTTAAATAGAACAAATCTATCTCTCTTTTTAGTTGCTATGTTCTTAACAAAAGCAACTGTCTTATTTAAATTTAGAAAGATTTCCGGATCTTTAAATCGATTGGAGAACCTAAAATCCAATTTTTCTTTACTTTATTATTTTATCATTTTTGGTTAATTCAATTTCGAGCATTTATTGCTTTTTAATTAGATTTTATATATCTTTCTCATGCGATGTTTTGATGTAGATCAAACAATCATTGAATGTGTGATTCTAAAATTGTTCCCTGATAATTTTTTTATTACAATTAGGACATATTTATGGAAATTTTGGACATTTTGTTTAATGAATGTAGTAAACACTGAGAGTAAAACTTTATGAACATCCAACACAACAAATTGGTCTTAATGGACATTCATTTTAGTGTATTAACAATTGCTATAATGAATATTCTCCTCTGCAATGAGTGCAATTATCTATGTTCTGATCACATATCTGAAGATGGCTAGATTGATCCTTTATCTTAATTTATATATGACATTTTGGACATCTGGTAAGAGCCTCATCACATTTGAGCTCATGTGTCTATAATTTAAAATTGCTAAACTAATAGAATTCTTAATATGTATAAATTACTAATTTATGGCAGTGACAACATTCACATTATCGATAACTACATTCATAAATTCTATGTCTTTATATATCCTTCTTAAATTTGACCACATTACATTATAATTTACCATCCATCAATCCACAAATTTCCTCACTAAAATCACACTATTTCACATGCTTATCATAAGAATCATAATCAGTTATTTCTCGACAACCTAAAATCAGAATTAATATCTAACCTTATTCAAAATGATGACATTTAATTTTTAACTAACTCAACAATTATCTCAATAGAGGAAATGCTTTTCTTGTTTCAACTTGCCGATTGCATAAAGGGCATTTCATACTCTTTCTCATTATCATTATATACTTACTTATTTCTATTAGTGGCATCTCTTGCAAAAATGATTCATACACGAGTCACATGATATTGGATCCAAATATACATTTAAACAAATTGGACATTTAATGTCGTATGGATTGACATTCTGATGCATTTTATTATTAAAATTTACATCGCTTTAAACCTGTTCAATTTCTATGAAGTAATCTTCTATGTCATTTTATCCTTCAAATTATTTTTACATGTGATTATTATATAAAAATTAATATCACAAAATCTCCTCAAATTCATTTATATAAAAAATAAAGACCTTAAGAGAGACCTGAAAAGAATTAAATGCTTTAAGTTATATTGAAAAACATTAAGAAAATATAAACGAAATTTTATTATTTAATAGAAAGTATTTAAAAATTTGATTGAAGTTTATATACTTGAAATAATATTGGAATCACTGTTTTGCTTAAGTTATTATGAAAGGGGTTGTTTTTCTATTCTATTTGATCAATAGATTAAAGATATTGAAAATAATTCAAGAGGTCTATCTCTATAATGAATTCATTAAAGAACTACCTAATATGTAACATAATGATTGATTAATAATAATTATTGCACTTTTTTTTAAAATAAAATTTTCCCGCTTAATTAAAATTTAAAAAAAAAACATATAGTTGTGCTAATAGTCCTAATAAATGGACAATTATGGTTTTAGTAAGAAAATGATGGCAAAATTTTCTTTATTAGTTTATCATAAATTCAACATTGGTCCAGGAATTATGTTATCTTTTGCTTCTTCAATTCTTTTGATTAAAGGCAAAATATCATAATCCCCAACAATTTTAATTTCATGATCTGACAAAATTTAGACCTAAGATTTCCCTTCTGTAGGTATGATATTAAGCTATTGTATAATTAATTCTAATACTTTTGCATTTTAAGGTAACTTGAATATCATAATCGGGAATTGATATATTTTAAGTTATTGACCTTGTAGGAAGTCTGACTCGTCTTTTTAGAGACGTCTAATGTGGATATTGTTTAAGTATGATACTTGTTTTGATCGATTAAGGCATTTATTCTTTTTGCCTAATCGGTCAATTTTTAAAATAAGATCTTCTTTCTCTTGAGTTCATCAAATTGTTATTGCTAATGTATATTGATAAAGTGTACTCTCAAAATTTCATATCTGTCTCTGGTATCTCTGGCGTATCTACTCGTCATATGATTCTATTGAAACATCGATCCTTTTGTGATGATCTTTTTCTGCTTTTCTAGGACTCCTAGAGCAACCATTACATTAATGGAATCATAAACTCTGCGTTTGAGGTTTTTACTTTCTGACTAGAAAATATAAAAATTTAATTAATATATTTACAGATAAACTTGATTTACTTATTTCTGAAGCAAGCAAGTCTGCCATCTGTTTATAGGTGGTTTCTCTTTGCGATCCGACAAGACTGTGAACCTAGCGACTTAAATATTTGAGGCTGTGATGTTTTTTTCTTTCTACAGAAATAATAATAAAATATGGCAAATTTTTTACCTTTCTTTTTGTTAATACTCTATTATTAGAAATCGTTTTCTTATTATTCTAACTAAGACTATGAGCATGAATCCTGTCTATTTAAATTTGTCATCACAAATCCTATTGAAGACGGTACATCTTGGTCTGCAAGTCTTAACAAAGTTTTTTTAGAGCCGTCATCTTATACAGATTGACTTTTTTGATCACTTCTACTTGCACAGTGTGGAATGAACAATTGTCTAATGCATTTTTCCTGAGTCTAGAAAATTAAGGAATTAATAACTTGTTATTGCATCGATGGCGCTCTAATAAACAAAATTTTGTTAATAACATTAAATTTATTCAAAACACATACTAGATATTAACACGGAATTTTAAAAATCAAAAGCGATCATATAGCATCGATGAGGTGGCTATTTTTACCCAATACAACATAATAAATATTGATAAGCATGATAAGAAGATCATTGATGATAATCATGAATTATCATTTTTTTAATTTTCAATAAAAAATTATAATTCCCTATATTTAAGGTTAGTACTCTGTGTGGGTATTAATTTTTATTAAGTGAAACACAGCCCTTCCCATTTATTTGATTATGAGATTTAAATTTTTGAAAAATTTTATAACAGATAAAAAATTATAAATTTTAGTTTTTTCTAATTAATAAAAGAATAAAAATTTTTATTTTGAGTAATGAACCACGATTTCTCTCCCAGAAAGTTCATTCCCCCCCATTCGAATAACTTTAAACAAATTCCTTTTTTGCCTTTCGCAAACTCACTCGATTAAAACGAGAATCCCCCTTTGAATTGATCAATCATTAGATGAATCTAATAACTTCTCTTAAATTTACAACAAATATTATTATTCGTTGTTGCATACTAAATAACAATCCCTCAAAATGTATCCAAATTTTAATATGACTTTTCCACTCTCAGAAAGATATTTTTTCATCCATATTTTATTAATCTTTTATTCTTATTTAAATAAATATTTAGTTTTAATAAATGAATTGGGCACTTATATATATACGATAAAAATCAATACTATTCTGTATCTTTTGTTTCCAGATGCTAATTTATTTAACTAATATCATTTAATGATTTAAAGAGGAATGGGATCATTACAGCAATCTAAAAAAAGTAATAACCTGACAATCGTATGAACACATTTCCTATCAAATTGAATTTACAACCACCCTCATATTTAATGTTATCATATTTTCTAAAAGAAATCAAAACAACATTTCATACTTCTATTTATTCAACATGATTCCAGCAATCTCAGCAATGAGCAACAAACCCCAAATAACAATTGGTTAATAATACTCTCTCGTGAAGTTCCAAATCTCATTGTCAAATTAACAATTGCTTATAAAAACCGTTTTCTTAGCAACATAAGGCACACTAGAATTGGTTAAATAGAAAAAGTAATAGAAAACAATCCAAAATAGATGTTCTAAATAAGCACCATGTTTTCCCTTCAAGGATTTCTTGGTTTCACTCATTTTAGTAATGAATTGTAAATCTGGAATTAAGTAGAAAACCCATCTTCTAAGAAAAACTGTAAGAAACATGGAGGAATTGTTAGCCCTCATAATTCCAAGCAATAAAATATTGTACCAAAACTCAAATGTCCAAATATCCACAATGTTTAAAATTCTATTATAAACTATACAAAATACCCTATTTTCATGCCAAGAATAATTAATTGGAGTTGATAGATATACAATTCAGCAAACTAACTCTAGTTGTAAATGTAATCCATGAACATTTCCATAATCCAATCGAATAAGGGATAAAGGTATAGGAAACTCTGCATTCCCGATATTCTACCCTAGCGATCTTGGAGTGATTCCACAACATTAGGAATAGCATAATAAATGAACACCATTAGAATGAGTAAAGCAAAGTCATATAAAAACACTCCTGCCCCTTTTTTAAAAACTATATCCCAATCTTTTACTCTAAATGTATTCAATAAGACTACAACTCCTATGCAATAAACTAATATCACATAAACATAGTCCTAATTATTTTCTATCCAGATAACGAGAATGAAATCAAAGATAATTGTGAACAAAAACAAGAAAATGTATTCTGTAACTGGTTCTTTATGTTTCAAATTGCTTGAGCCCATAGCCAATCTGCATAAGAACTACTTTCGATATACGATCAAACCTAATTTCCACATCTAATTTGATATTGATTTAAATTACTATGAGTTGTCGAGCCCAGGACCATAGTTTAGCTCCGAAACCATTGCAAGTGCAATACTATTCTGGTAGGTAGCAAAATTGGTCGATTGCTCGCTGTAAGAAGCTTGATTTAAAGATAACTCATACTAATTTATGACATATAGAATGAACACTATTAATAAAGGTAGTGCTGTTTGAAGGAGAACATACGTTAAATAGTTGTCAATCATGGGGGGCATAATTTCGCTGACTTGATTCCCTATTCTATCATAGTAAAAGGTATTGGCCTTATTGCGACTATTGGGAGTTGTTCGCTATTTGGAGACATTAGTAAAGACGGAGATTCCATCGAATGATCTGTCTATTCTGCTTTTGGAGGCTGATATTTGTTGTTGTTGATAGGGTTGGAAAGGCTAGAAGACTTGTGATTGTGAGCGAGATGGCTAAAGTTATTATTATTGTTATTGTTGTTTGATTGGGCTTGGGCCCTTTTAGATGGGTTCTTAGTCTTGAATGGTTTGTAGATCGATCTATTGTTGATTGATGGGAGCTTAAAGACTAATATTTTGACTTTCTAATCTTTGATTTTGATTGACGATCTAATCATAGTTGTAATTGAACATTTAAGATTCTTCGTCATATTGGGATCTATCATTTCTGGGGTTTACTTCTTGGATGGAGGAGAGAGATTGCTCAGAATTGATTGATTATTCATGCTCATTCTTTTCTTCGAATATATCGGATAATACTAACTCTCGATTGGATATTGATATTTGAAGGTGGATTGGAATTAAGACTTATTGCTGGAGTACCCTTTGGATGCACTGTTCGAGTTGACTTCTCGGATGGGAGGATTCTTTTATGATAAGTCCATGAGTAATTTGAAAATTCGTTAATATATTATTATTATTATATGAAACACCAATATTCAAAATAGTAGGACTCCCAGGATTACGAATAAATGCGTGGGATTGAAGACTTCAAGGACTTAGTTCTAGTTGACATCAATAAATGATGGATCCAGTCTGCAGAGGGTGTAGAAATGGGGAGGAGACCAAGGTTTGGCAAAACAATTGAAATCCAATTAGTTGGTATACGCAATTGATTAATAAAGACAGAAAGGGATTGATTCGGAAGCCTAAGTGATAGAGAACCGGGAGAAATACGGTAACAATGACCCGATTGAGAAGGAGTCGGAATCCTTATGTGATTTAATTTTGGAGTGCTTCGGAGATACAATGCTTTAAATTTTATTGTTGGCAGCTTTTGTGAGTACGATAATTGGAATGGTAAATGAAGGCGTGGCAACTGGATGGACAGAGGGGTATGTAAAATTGGTTAATAGTTATTTAGTGCAACAATATTTTTTGCTGTGTTTTTGATAGTTTCAATAACAGCTGGTAATAATTATTTAAAAGAAAGACAATTTTAGTAATTGCGTAGAAGGTTGGATGAGGGAATAGTATAAGTAGTAAGAGGAGGAATAGTGGAGATATCAATAAAGGACATAGTAGTAGGCGATGTTCTCTAATTTGGGATCGGAGACATGTTCGCAGTGGATGGTATGAACAATAACAATAACTAAAGGATTAATGATCCAGGGATCTTCAGTGAAAGTGGATGAATCTGCAATGACCGGCGAGTCTGATGAGATAAAAAAGTTACCCTTTAGTGAGATGATTCAACAATCAAAATTACCATTAGACAGTCATCATTGTAGTCCCTTTTTGATCAGTGGTACTAAATGTCTAGATGGGAATGGTTACATGCTAGTATTGTAGGTTGGATAAAATACAGTTTAAGGACAGTTGAAATTATTGTTAAACTAAGATAATCCTCCAACACCACTCCAACAAAAATTGGAGGGGGTGGCTGAAGATATTGGTAAATTGGGAACATTGGTAGCCATCCTAACATTTATAGCATTGATGGGACATCTAATCTATGATGTCTTTGTATTACATAAACATGATTTCTTGACCTTGAAAACATTCTCATTTATCATCGATGCATTTATGATTGGAGTAACCATCATAGTAGTTGCAGTGCCTGAAGGATTGCCACTTGCTGTGACTATAGCTTTGGCCTATTCAGTAGGAAAGATGAAGGATGAATAAAATCTAGTAAAGAATCTTGCATCTTGTGAAACTATGGGAGGAGCCAATAATATTTGTAGTGATAAGACAGGGACACTAACTTAAAATGTCATGTCAGTCACTACTATTTGGAGTGAAAATAGTTTCATTCTTAAGGACTAATTGACTTCGAATAATAATTTGCTATCAAAACAAACAGTAGAAATAATGGCTGAATCTATTTGCTATAATTCGAATGCAAATCCAACCAAAGATAAAAATAGCAATAGATGGATACAAATTGGAAATAAAACAGAGTGTGCCTTGATTGAATTAGCTGATCTCTTTGGGTTCAAGTATGCCAATTATAGACAAAATGACAAGATACTCAGGTAAATACCTTTCAGTAGCAAAAGAAAGAAGATGAGCACTGCTGTTCTCAATTAAAAGAATTAGACTGTTAGAATATTTACAAAAGGGGCTTCAGAAATCATATTGGCATAATGTTTCAAATATGTTTCAAAAGGGGGAAATGAAATGTTACTTGATAAAGCAAAAAAGGATGACATTCTACACAATGTAATTGAACAATATGCTTCTCAATGTTTAAGAACAATAGCCATAGCTTACAGAGATTTTGAACCTCAGAGTTCTAGTTTTAAAGGTTCTACAGTAAATATGAAGGCACATATTCATCAAATTCCAGAAGATGATTTAGATAAGGATTTAACATTAATTGCTATTTGTGGTATAAAGGATCCCATTAGAGCAGATGTTCCAAATGCAATCAAATTATGCAATTAATCTGGAGTGGTTGTGAGAATGGTTACAGGAGATAATATCATTACTGCATAATCCATAGCCAAGGAGTGTGGCATTTTGGAGTAAGGCAGAGCTCAATAGGAATTTGAGGTAATTGAAGGCAAAAAATTTAGAGAATTGGTTGGAGGGTTGATGACTGTTAAGGATGATGAAGGTAAGGAAATTAAGAAAATTAAAAATATGCAGATCTTCTCCAAAATCAGTAGAGAAATGAGGGTTATGGCAAGAGCATCCCCGGAAGATAAATACCTATTAGTTACTGGGTTAATTGAGGAAGGCAATGTTGTGGCTGTTACAGGAGATGGTACTAATGATGCACCTGCTTTAAAGAAAGCTGATGTCGGATTTGCTATGGGAATTACTGGATCTGATGTTGCCAAGGATGCTGCAGATATCATCCTTATTGATGATAACTTCAATTCAATTCTTACAGGTATATTTATTAATGAGTGTAATTAGCTATGATATGGGGTAGAAACATCTATGATTGCATAAGGAAGTTTATTTAATTTTAATTAACTGTCAATTTGGTGGCACTATTCATGTCATTTACAGGTGCTGTGATATTAAAGTAATCTCCCTTAAATGCAATCGAAATGCTATGGGTCAATTTAATTATGGACACCTTTGCATCCTTGGCTTTGGCTACAGAACCTCCATCAATAACAGTGTTGTCAAGACTACCGTATAGAAGAACAGATCAAATAGTTTCCCCAACTATGTACAGAACCATCGTAGGAGCTAGTGTCTATTAAATAACTATACTTTCCTTTATTCTATTCTTGTTACCAAACTACGTAGATTGTTCTATGCCACCAGAACTTGTTGGTTTGAAAGTAAGAATTGCTCATTTATCATAAGTACCCTTCGAATGTAGTGCAAATGAGCATATTTTTCTAAGCGTTTGTTTTGATGCAAGTGTTCAATTCGATTTCATGCAGACAATTAGATTATCATACAAAAAACCCCTTTTCAAATTTTTGTAATAACCCATTGTTTTGGATCGTTTAAACAATTACAGTGATAGTTTAGATATTACTAATTCAATATGGTGGTAGATATGTGAAGGTGTCACATCTGACATCGTCTTAGCATCTACTGTGTTTCGGATTTGGAGTATTTGGAATAGTTTTTTCATTGCTATTCAAATTTATACCTGAGAGCATATGTCAAAAGATTCATCTTTTCAGGGAAGATGAGATCAAGACAGATAAGATGGATGATACTCTGACGAGTAGATTAAGGAGGAAGTCAACAATGCGTTTGCATACTAGTTAAAGAAGTAAAGTCGAGGGGGGGAGTCTATAAAAGATGAGTTCATAAAAGATATGAATATATTTAATATGCATCATTTTGGTATTAAATTTAGATATTTTATTTAATCATTTGACAACTATTGTTTATTTCCAACACTATCGTATATGTATTCTCCATTTAGTAACAAGTAACCTTCATTGTCTAATTAATATTGGAGGGATTGAGACTGCAAAAATTAAAAGGATTGGAGTTATTAGGAGTCATCTAATTCGTTTATTTAGGGTAAGGATAGTTTTTATGATCTGCTTTTGTATTTGGGTGAGAGAGTGAGATTTTAGTTATTATTATTTTTTAGATATATTGACATTTCTTCATTGAATCGTTAGTATTTGTCAATGTCATTGTTTTCAACCAATTTCAATTTGAATTCTTGGTTGTATTCCTCCAATTTAATTCTTAGATCTTCCATCTTGACATTGATTTCTGAATCCATACTATTAATTTAATCTAATACTGTGTATTTCATTTGATTGATTTGTTCTAGGTAGAATTGCTGTGACTTCTCTTCTTCAACAACGATCATTTATTAGACGCTCTGGAGTTGCATTTGCAATTTGTGCATGTCCTCCTAAACTATATTGATGGCATCCATCCATCCACTCTCATAGATCCTTGCAATATGTTGTTCTGCATTATTCATCCTCTCCATTAGTTTGCCAATTTGCATTTGCATATGCTCGTTCAAATCGTTCTGTTAAGTTTGCAATTGGATCACTTGATTTTTAAATTTATCGACTGATTATGATTTCTCTTCCATTCTGCTTTGAGCATATCCGGAACTCACCCTATTTTCCTTCGAATGATTCCTGCATTGGTCTGGATAGAATGTTGCAAACACAGGTTTGATGCGCACATATTAATTCATGTTTGATAATTTAAATTAATTAACAATAGTGAAAATATGTAAAAGTAAACAATGATTTATACCTATAAAGAGATGTTGTGGAATTCACTTTAAAGTGCTTTTGTTTCAAATACCTCTACTACAACATATTTGTTCTTCTGTTCACTCTATTCCAGTATCAAAGTGCTCCCATGGCACTGCCCCTGTTATTGACAATACTGTATGAATTGGTGATGCTGTTGAAATGCACTGAAGGAAAGACACAAAAGAAATTCGATCATCTATTTCACATCCTGCTTCAAGTAACCCATAACCATCAACTTCTTTTAGATCTACGTCATAACCATATATTATTTAGGGCTAAATTATTACATCTTCTGCAACACCTTTTTGATTCTATCCTTCATAGTTAATATAGGATGCAACAAGACTTCAGAAGACTAATATGAACACTCCACAATAATTAGATTGGTATGTTAGAAAACGCATAAACTTAGACGATCATATTTTATCGCTTTTGCTTAATAGTCTCCGTATTGTGTATCACCTTGAAATTGAGTTCCTACGTGAATTGGTCATGGGCACAAACCTTCTGGTGGTACTGGATGTTTCTAAGCGGCCTAGTTGGAACGACCATCACAATTCTATTGATCCTCATCTCAAAACTATTCAGCATTTATAATCGCTAAGAAATTCTCAATTATAAAAGTGAAGGTATGTTTGATTTTAAACCAAGTTAAAACATTGATATGGACCCTATACACTAGCATTCTAAGTAGTCTAATCGCTGGGACTTGGATAATCAACACTCTCAATATTTTAGACGTTGACTTGGATCTGAAGATTGGAGATTGCATTATGTACATACTGATTTCTTTTAACATTGTGATGTTTAGTGCAATCTCCAAATACCTTTTTAAAGACATCGTAGAATTTGCATTGTCATTAAATCAATTGGAATCTCGAGATTCATCACCCAATACTCCATGTCAGGATTAGAGGATCAAAAAAGAACCAACCAAAACATAGATATTCTTACAGAAATTTTCATCAGCCTATTTCAAATAGATCAAAGATCCTGAAATAGTCATATTAAAATGTACTAATCAAAATGAAATTGATACTGAACGAAATACGAATAATAATAAAATCGTTTTAAAATCTTAAGACCCTCAACAACAATCTGATTGCAAATGCATCATTTGTTGCGAAAGACCTCCAAATGCTGTCCTCATGACTTGTGGTCATGGAGGAATCTGCTATTAGTGTGCGATTTAAATGGCCTAGAAGAATAAGGAATGCTTTTTATGTAGGTAAAACATCAAGGAGATCTATGAAATTTCAGACAAAGATTTGAGCATTCTCAAAAGAGTCATCTCTAAAACGAGAATATCTAGTTGATACTTAAATATGTATATATATATAAATATATATAATTTTTAACTGCATATGAAATCTCAATTTGAAGTATACTTGAGATTAAAGCCATCCAATAAGTAATTATTGTAATTTAAGCAGTCAATCTTAAAATGCCATGCAATATCAATTGTATCATAATAAGCGATTATAAGTCCTATTGCCCAGACATGTCAAATTCGGATTAGTCAATAATAGCAGAGATAATCTAGAATTCAATTTCACTCATGTGTTCGATCAAAAGTCTACCTAAGAATAAATATTCAGTACTGTCACCATCCCAGTCATTAACAGGTAAAGAACTTTGTTCAATCTTACTTAGTTTCCTAGATGGCTATAATGCTACCATTTTTGCTTATGGTTAAACTGGATCAGGTAAAACATACACCATGAGTGGTGCTGAAACTTGGCAATTACGTGGAGTGATCCCAAGAGCACTCTCCTATATTTTTGATGAAATCGATAAACGAACCAAGTTCCAATATAAAATCTACATCTCCTTCATGGAAATTTATAATGAAAATGCCTACGATTTATTAGAAAAGAGACATCTTGAAACCCCTTTAGAGTAATGGAACAAAGTATTAACTTTCTGTTAGCCTATTAGATTGCACTATATGAGGACGATCAAAATAACATTCACCTCAAAAACTTGTCAATTCATTAGTGTAATAACGAGCAAGAAGGAATAGATCTACTCATGATGGGCAATTTTATTAGGCAAGTTAGTTCCACTCCAATGAATCAATCAAGTTCAAGATCCCATTGCATATTCACTGTGACTCTTGAAGGTTGTGACACAACTAGTGAAACATGTTTCGTAAGCAAACTGCACTTGGTCGATTTGGCTGGATCTGAAAGAATCAGCAAATCTTAAGTTGAAGGCAATCTCCTAAATGAAGCAAAATATATCAATCTTTCATTAACCTACTTAGAATAAGTCATAATAGCCCTAAACGAAAGGATGAAGGGTGCCAATAGATAACATATACCATACAGGAATTCATTAATGACTACTCTCCTCAAAGATTCTCTGGGAGGCAATTGTAAAACAGTCATGATTTCAACAATTAGTTCTGAAAATGATAACATTGAAGAGACCTTGTCAACATTAAGATTTAGTTAAAGAGTTGGTTAATTAGAAAATGAGGTATTATGAATTTCATTATTATTAAAGATAAGAAGAAACGAAAAAGTGGATTTAGAGGCAGTAGTCAAAAGGTTGGAATAGGAAAAACTCCTCCTTATTAGAGAATTAGAATAATATCAAAGAGGTGGCAATGTCAATTCGAACAATAAGAAATTGTAAACTTAATAATAAATGTTGCCTCTGTCTAATGGATAGTCTTTGAATCAAAAGGAAGTCTCAGAAAAGGTAGAACTCTATTTAAATGAACGCCTTTCTTAATTAGATATTAAAAGCGTAGAGGAAGCCTAATTGTGCTTTGAAGCCATGAAAGACCTCTACAACACAAGGATGAAGGAATATGTTCATGAACTTACATTTATCTCTGAAAAGCTATAGAAATATGATGAACTCTTAACCAGAAAGTAATTATTACTTTAAATATCTTAGGAAAGAGCAGAGTTCCTTTTTAGAACAAAAAGAAAACAGTTCTCCTGAAGTCGAAGTTTATAGAAGAAATGAATCTCCTTAAATCAATTTAAAAAAGAAACCAAACTAGTGATAGACTTCTATATATTTCTTTGATAATGCAATCAATTAATTAATCATATCAAATGCTCAATGATGCGACCTTATCTTGCAATTCTGCTGCCTCCTCCTTAGTCACGTGAGTTTATTTTGCTTGAATTGATGCACTAACTTGGGGACCCAATTAATTAATAATAAAACTCAATCCCTTTTGATTGATTTCAGTTGAGTTCAAATTCAATTACAAATTTACTAAAATTGGGAGACCATGAAGGAACTAAAATGATATATTTCTATTTTTACTTTTCCTAATTTTCTAGCCCCTTCTTCAGTTATTTTATTGTAATGTGCACTTATATTCACAGCCTTTAAAGCACTCCATTTGACACTCTAGAATTGCTTATTCAAAGCTGCTAAAGAACCATCAGTTAATTGATTTCTTCCAACATTGATATTTAATTCAATTAAAGTAGACGAGAAATTTGGAACATGTTGAATCAAACCGATGAATCCATCATCCTTAATATTATTGGAATTTAATGAAAATCCTGAAAAATTTAAGGATAATTTCTTCACTCCTTTATAAGTACTCAAAGCATCGCCAAGTTATTATGCTGATTTATTATCTACTTGAGACTAACTAGAAATAATATGAATGATTATAAAGTACCTGAAGTTCAAAGAGACTCTTGAGACCTAAGCTCCACCAACTGACTTTAATGCCTTTGCAACGTGTTATACTGCTGAGTTTATATTTGATTGTTCAGCAACTACATTGACCTCTTCCAAATTTGGTAATTTGACCTCTTTAAATTCAGCGAAAAAATCCTTTGCTTAATTAGCTTGCACATTAGATGAGAATTCAAAAGTCAATACTTTCAATTGTTCAGCTTGTCCGATAGCTTTAATTATTATTAGCACTATTACCTTGGGCTATGTGAGACAAACCTTAAGCCTTATTAGTGACATTCCATTTAATTGATAGATTCACAATACTTGTCAATCTTGAAATTGACTCAGCAATGGATTTAGAATCAGCTTAATTGAAATCTCCTATGTGTAACACTATCCTAGTTTCAGGGGTTATCATTGTATTTAATAGTAAGGCAAAGGCCTCTGCTGTTTCAATGTTTAAGCTAACGAAATTCTATTATTGTAATGAAGAGTCTTCGGATAAAATATTTAAGAACTAATCTCCCAAACTTTTGATTTATTGGTTCCAAAATTTGAGAGCCAATTCAGATCTATCTTAGAGTTCTTAATTAAGAGTTGATTCTAGATTATTTCTATAAAATTGCTCCTTGGTTTTGTTCCAAACACACAATTCATTTGGAGCCTATCTCCAAGCTCTCAATTTCTTTGTGGTTGAAAATAGATACTCAGGCAATTCTGGAGCTGCTCTTAGGTCGGATATCTTTGAAATATTTGAATAATAATACTTTATTAACAATTTCTTTTGGTTTTGGGATTGAAGCCTCCTATTCAGGATCACTCTTTAGAACTTGTTGTAAAGACTCAAATGCTTTTTCCACATTTTAGGTCTCACCTTTAACACCTTCGACTAATTGGGAAACCACATTGTTGCAGGCATGATCATATCCTTCTTACAATTTTTTATTAAGTTGCTTAAATGAGTCTACCTAGGATTGCACCTTGTTTTTGTAGGCTTTATGTTGGGAATTAAAATTATTAACCAGTTCTCCAGACTCTGCATCTGGAGTATAAGCTAATGGGGACTTTTTTGTTAAGTCTCTTAAATGATAACCGAGATTTAATACTATAAAAAGTCCTTTATTACAACTAGGTCTGCTTTTCCACCAGCTCCTTAACTAAATTGACGAGCTGTCAATAATTTGCTTTTCAAAACGTCCTTCTCATCAGTAACTAGAATATAAGGTTCGTTGTCAGTTGGGTTTAACAATTGAGGGAATTCAAAATCCATTTATTAATTATTTCTTCATCCCGCCCTCCCCAAAATTGAATTACTATATATATTCTAATTCCACTTTATTCATCCAATGAAAATTTAATATTAATAAATATATAAATTGATATTTATAATATATATTTATTATTATTAAATTAAATTATACAAGTATTTTAATCTAATTTATCAATAAAATCATTTTTGATTTCCAAAACTTGTACATTTGTATGTTGAAAATCTAATTCAATTAATGTAAATTTGAGCCCATCTTGTTCAGTAGTTTCAGTAGTAATTTTTTCATAAAACCTATTGATTAATATTCAAAAAACCTCATAAATTATAGCAATCCTTTTACCACCTTTAATGATTGACATCGTAAATATATGATTTGCAAGAATATTTTATCTACTAAATCAAATAAGGCAGAGTTTGGACCGTGAAATTTGTTTGATTACATGATTATTCAATCATTACATTTTCTGATTCTTTTATTTTCTATTTTACCTTCCAACCATCAGAATTAATTTTGTGAATCAGTTAATTTATGACATTAAATATAATGAGCTAAATAATTATTGACTACAACACCTCATTCCTTGAGATGGAGTAAGGTTTTGTAAAAGATTTCATAGTAATCTAGTAATAAATCTGCTATGAGTTTGAATAAATTGAAATATTTGTTAGCTGAACAATATGGTGTTGATTAGTATATTGATGTAAAGCTTGGAAGGAAATGCAAAAGTTCTTCAATTCATTAACAACCTTTATTGCATTCACCGTATTTTTTTCATTCTTAATGTTTATTATAATCAAATTTGATCCAACCAAAAAAGAGTAAAATTAGCTGAATAGTGTCTCTGTACTTTGTATTGTTATAAAATCTATTAAAATTGTTGATGGTGTCAGAAATGTTTTTATTCCCTTCATTTTTGTTGATCAAAATAAAATCTGACGTAATGTTAGGAAGAATATGAGAGTAATAAAAAAAAGATTTGAAATACATAAATACTAAAGACCTTTTTGTTGAGAAAGTTGTTTTTAGATTTGGAAATATAGATTTATAGATTCAAAGTTTATAACTCTATCTTTTGATAAAGGCTTTTCAAAATTAGGGTTTGGAACTTGGAAGTAAATCAGAATACTATTTAGTTCTATTTTATAAGTCAGGGGTTTATGAATGACTTTTAACTCTTCGTTAAACTATAGGATTTTTTTGAATATCATATCTTTTCTACGCTTATATTGCAGAAGGTTCTGCTCTTTCATAAATTTCATATTAAATCGCAGCTCCTTTCTAACTTTACTTAATTTATGCGCATCCCATTTTTATTTTTTTTATTGTTATTATATATTAATGTTGTAATCATAAATTGATGAATTATTCAGTTTATTCAGTTTCTGATGATCGTTTAAAAATACATTAATCTAAAGCAACTGTGATATATTCTAAGATTGAAAATTAATAGAATCAAGATAAACAACTAAATTGCAGAATTTACTTGAAAATTTAATCCATTTATTATGAAGTACAATAAAATAGAGATAATCAAGAATATAATGCAATAATTTATTAAATTAAAAATCCAATAACTAATATTTATATTGATATCTAAAATTGAACTAAATTTGAAGACATTAGTACATTACCAGATAATAGACTTTATACCAACAATTTTTTATCGATAATTTCTTTATCAATGTTGTCTGCTATTAATTTTTATTTATGTAATAATGACTTTTATTGGTACATTTGCTTTTTTGATCAAACTTTTAATATTTTTATAAAAATTTATAATTTAAGGGTTACTATTAAAAGAAGGTAAGTAGAAGCTTGTTCTTGGATGGATGTGTTTGGTTAATGCAAATTTAGTAGAAAACTTTAATCATTTGCTAAAACATTAATCATTAACTAAAAATAAATTATATAAAACAATTTAATTTTGAAACAAATAAACCTCTATTTTATAAAAATAGATAATTAGCATAAATTACTAATATAAATTTTACAACATTGGAATGTAACTTAAGATTTAAGACTTAGACCATCAATTTAAGGAATTTAAGAAAAGCTAACCTCAATATACGTTTATTATATTATATCCTGAAATGCTAGGATACAAAATTTTATGATATTTAGTTTATTAACTATCATTTTTTGTAATGGTATACTATTTCTCTTTGGAGAAGAGCTTAGGAGATTAAGTGTATAAATAGCGTAATATAATCAACACAAAATATATAGAATCAGAACTATTGTCAACCACTCTAAGTCTAATTGTTTCTTTCCAAATAAGAGTAGGTTTATTTGGTGAGAGTGTTCTCTTTTTTTTAAGATAGTCTCCTTTGAAATATAGGATTCTTTTTAATTTAAAATAATTTATTTTTCTCTGAAATCTTTGTTTCATCCTCAGTGGTGTTCTTTTCAAGAATGTTCATAAAATGATCTACATCCTTTAATTATCTGTTATTTTTGGTAACCTTACAACCCATGTTGAAAAAAATAATGATTTTATGGATGTGAATAAATAGAATGATGATTCAGTTTATTTGCATTATTTTTTTCCAAAATTTAATAAAAGTACGATATATGTAATATAATTAAGAGTATAAATATACAAGATAAAATTTTTTTGATATCAAATTTAATTCAATAATTAAAGATCTATGGCTTTTCTACTCTTATTATATTTCCCCATATAGTTCATAAGTGTGAATTCAAAATAAGGACCTCCATTTTTTGTAAATTTCACATATTGAGGATTATTCCTAATCTTAGAAAAATCAATACTAGTGCACAATCTTATATAGCTTCATTTTTTCAATATTAATTCCTGCGGCTTAAAGATCATCATAATGAACGAATACATCTGTTCCATCTTCATCAAGAACTAAGAATCCATATTTCTTGGCATCATCATAGAATTTCATTCTTCCTTTTTGCCTTATATATTAATATAATAAGAATGCCTTTGATGACTTTCATCTACGACATAGGGCAACTTCGATGGTGTTTCAATTTTTGGTGTTCCGATATTCAGTTTCAAGCTCACTCCTGGAGGATTTTATTTCAATAATTAATAATCATCATTGTATTCTTAATCTGATATGTTGATGCGCTTTTGAATATTGACAGGGTATTCCATTTAATATTCCTCCTCATTTTTGCACTCTTCTCTGTTGAATGAAGAGGACCGGTCAATTTTTCTGGCAATAAATTTAATCATTATTGTAAAATAAACTATGTTTTAACGAGAATAAAGAAATACAACAAATTCTGGATATAGAAATTCTTCAAATGCTTATGTAATGGCAATGAAAGCACTTTAAGAGAAAATAAAGGTTATGGAAACTTAAAGAACTGACACATTGTTGCCAACGAAAACAAAATCTAACGATGAGGATTATTTGTTATAGTAAATATCTGAGTTGAGAAATTAGAATGAAACATTAACCATGTAATTGCAAAGATAGCAAAATGAAAAAGAAAACATCAATAATTACATTCTTTAAATTGACTAATTGCAATAAGAAAGATTAATTCACCTAAAGGAATACTAAGATAGAGTGACAGATTTAATAAAAAAGATTGAAGATGGAAAAAAGGATAGGCAGGATTAACAAAATTAGATTGAATATTTGCAAAGATAATTATAGGCTTATAAAGCTAATGAAAGAGGCTTAATGTAAAAGGTTGATTAGCAAAAATAGGAGGAAAACTCAAAATAATAAGAGCAAATCATGGAATTGAGATAAAGAGTAGAATCAGGCGAATAATATGCAAAAAAGTTAGAAAAGAAATATGAAAAATTGTAAACTGAAAAACACTAACTGGAAGCCGAAATTCTAGATTACAAGGAGCGATGTCCAGTATTTAAGTTATAGGAGTACGAAAAGCAAATTCAAATCTATAGATCATAGCTCGAAGAAAAAGAGAAAGCCTACTTGAGGATGATGGAAGAATTATAGATGCAACGTTAATAGACAGAAGATTAATTAACCAAAAGAATTTAAGAATTATTGAATAAAAGTAATGAATATTAATCCACTATTCATCAATTAACAATTGAATTAAAAGATATTACTCTAAAATATTAATAATTGAAATTAAGATTAGAATATGAAGAAAAAAATAATCAACAAAATAAAAAACGAATGAGGAACATTTCCTAATCAGATGATCCTGAATTTGAAATGCTTATCAATAATTAATATTAAAACAATAATTAGCAACCAAATAATAATAATAAAGTATCAAAACTTAATTTAGATTTCTTATCACCACAAATAACAAGTCCAAGATTTGAACAAAGTTTTGTCAAATCAAGTGTTTTAAAATAAGCCATTAAGGATTGTTTAGAGGATATGAAATAAACTACTCCATTTAAATCAGATCAGCACAACATAATACCTTAAGAATAACATCACCAATAGTAGCATTCTAAAAAAAAGTTATTATCCCCTCCCTTAACAGTTCGAAATAGTGAAATCGAAAACAAACTGAAGTAATTAAATGATAAATATGAATAACTAATAAGATAAGCCTAAAAAGAATCAGATTTTAAATAAAAAGCCTAAATTAGAAAGGAATTATTAGATATTGCTGAATAGATAAAAGAAGTAAATAGAAGATAATGAAAAATATATTGTTTACAATATTTATTTAAATTAAAGGAACTATTGTATAATTATATTCATTCTTTATTAAGAAAAGGTTGTTGATATATATGTCTAAGATTTTATTTATTAAAATAAATTAATTCAAAATTACTTTTTAATATAATCGATAAAAATGGGGAATCGGTTTGCAAATGTTGAGGATAACCAATTTTAGTGCTCCTGGTGACCATTTGAAGGGAGAAAAATTATAACACTAAAAATGTATCTAAGCTTTATTAATAATATGATATTTATATATCTAACTTGAGAAATAAGATATTCCTTCTAATATCAACTTCTAATAAATATTTAGTATTTATTTAAGTATTCCTAATATATCATCACAAATGAGACTATATTATGGTTTCAAATCTCTTTACTATATATTAAATTTTAACTAGCAATAATAGCTAAAATATTCAAAGTATCATTTCATCATATCAATAATCAATTTTAAACCTTAAATCCTTAAGTATTAAAAGCTACCTTGATTAACCCAAAAGTTCTAATCTTCATCAGGTGCTGCATTTTCCATTCGTTCATTAAAAGAAATTTGATTAATTGTATATGATTAGTAAATAACAAAAAAAAATTTCCAAATCATTCATAACTTGAAAAACGGGTTGAACACCTATTCTTACTGCAGAGAAGCTGACTAAATTTATTCAGCCTAAAAATGGAAAAAAATGAAGAATTTTGTTTACATTATATACTTTTATTATTCCAGAAATTTCTTAGCTTATTTCATTAGTGAAAGAGCACAAATACTATGAGTCATATAAATGTGTAGCTGTATTTAACATGATTTTTCTGATAAGAAATTCACCACATTTCCAATTAATCTCATACTATTTTTCCATGCTCTTCCTTTTTTTAATTGCTTAAATCAGGCTTTGATTATCATCTGTATGCTAGTAAACCTAATAAAAAAGAAAAAAAAGGTTTTAGACACAAATATTGAAAAAGGGCTAAATTATGTTTCTTAAAAATTTTGTAATAGTATCAAGTCAACTCTAATAAGGAGAAAATCGCTGTTATAAGCAATTAATCTTGTTTTCCTCCTAATATATCGACAAGATACAGTAAATTATTAGGGTATGTTATAAATTAAAACTGAGATTAATCTAGATATTAAGGGGTATTAAAGTGCTCTAAAGTTTTGTAGAAGATCATTATTTTTTATAAAACATTAACATGTTTATCATTGCTTTTACGAATATGTTACTTTTGCTACTTAGCAATAATGTTGATGGTAATCAAATCAAATATTAATGTAGCCATGATGATGGATTCTTCAACAGATTCAACTTCTGATTCAATCGTGATTTTAGCTGCCTCAACTGTTTTAGGATAAGAAAATTCGAGCCTTTAAGGTTCTGTAATGGGAGGAACAACAATTTATATGAAAGTAAGAAAAAAAAATATTCCACTAGGTTCAAGGATTAGATCAGACTGCTAGCAATAATGCAGTATATATTGGTAAATACCCATGCATAATCTCCGATAAGGGAGTAAATGGATTGTTTATGAACTGCAAAACAACAAAGCCTGATCCAGATGACAATAACTTATCTAGCTTATAAATAGTTGTTAAGGTATTGGATAAACCAGACTCAATATGTGCTTCAAAATGCCTTTATACTTACTCTTAATACTATACACCAAAATTATTTTATGTGACTCCAAGATCAAATTATCCAAGAACATTAAGTTATTGGAGAGCCCAGTGGGCAGTATCTAGCTCAGTTGTTTAATTACTAGAGGGACAATTCATGGGAGCTAACAGATGTGACAGATTCACAGTTCAAGATCAGTATCCAGATGAGATCAATTTCTGGGATGATCAAGTTGTATGCTAAGTTTCAGCTGAAATCAAAGCTGGTTACTATGATTATACTATTAAATCATAAAGTGGATATCAAACTAATGACGTAGGAGTTAAATAAAAAAGAGTTTAATCTGACAGAACATACGACTCAAAGTATTTATATAATTAATATTTTTCAGAGTTCTTCCAATTATTACAGAGATTAATACAAATTTCGCATCACCAGAAGGATAAATTATCGAAATATCTGGATATGGATTTAGTCCAATTCCATCTGAGAACACAGTTAAAATTTCAGGCTAATCTGAAACTATTTAAGTGTTATCATCAACTCCAACTACAATCAAAGCCAAAATACCAAAACTAACTAATTTACCAGCTCTTGCTGATGCTACTGAGAGTTCTGTTTTCATCTAAGGAAGTGGATTACATTATACCAGATGGGATGTTTCTGGATTAAATTTGAATTGTGCTTCATTTAGAACATAAATCATTACTAACAAAGCTTAATTAAACAGTAGAATTTAATTTGATGGTATTTATCCAGAACCTGATGTCTAAAATTAATTTGGAGAATATTATGGATAATACTTTAGAGGTTTCTTAAAAGCACCATTTACTGGAAATTATAGATTCTATGTTGCTTCAGATGACTGTGCTTAATTCTTTATTTAAACAACTTAAGTTAAATAACCAATTAGACCAGATACAGCAACAGCTGCAAGTGGATGGAATCCTTATAGAAACTATTGGTATGAATATTTGACTTATTCCTATAACATCAAATCTATATCTGAAACTGTTGCTTTATAATAAGGAGAATTTTATTATATTGAAGCTTATCATCTTAATGGAGGATCAACTGGATATCTTACACTTTCTATGGAAGTTGAGAGTGCCACTAGAAAATCGAACTCATTAAATAGTGTCTATTAAATTTCAACATCTTACACACCAGTTAAAGAAGTGATTGAAATCACTTTATATAATTCTGTTGGAAATACTTTATTAGCAGGTAAGTATTAACTTTAATTCACTTATGGTACTAAGACTAAACCACAAACTACTTTATATTACTCATACACTACTGGAGATATTGTACCAAATGCCAATGCAAATGCTATTAAAAATGCAATCTAAAATTGTGGAGCAGGTTATTTAGTAACTGTTATAGCTACTAAGTTAGATAATACTGGAGCTGCTTTAGATGATGCTGCCACAACATTTGCTGGATATAAATATACAATTACATTTGATTCTCATAGAGGTTCTACTAATTATAGAGCACTTCCAACGTTTGTATCACCCTCTTTAAATGGAGGAACTCCTGTTAAAGATATTGTAAGAACTCAAGAACCACTTGATCCAATCAGTGGAACATTCTAATTAACAATGACTATTAATGGAATTGACAATTTATTCTAAGTGTCTGCTAATGTTTATGATTTACCTTTTGATGCATCAACATCATTAATTGCTGATAATGTTGAAAGAATTACTGGAGAAAGACCATTTGTTTGGACAGTTGGAAGAGCATAAGATGGATGGAAATGGTTCATTGTTTTAAGATCTAACGTCGATTAATTAACTGACTTTTCAGTTTCAACCCATGTTCTTGTTTCAGGAAATGGAGATGTAACTGCTGCTGTTACTAAACCCATACCAGATAGTACTAATTTATTATTTGAACCTATACCCAATGAAATTACTCTTTACTTATAGTTAACATCCTTAAGTTTAAGTTGAAGTTGAATATCAATAAAAAGTAAATAATGTTGTAGAAACAGAATAAATTTTAGCTGGTTGCGAATAATTTGACGCATGTGATTTCACTTTAAGTGATGAAAAGACACCAAAGCTTAACGGCTTACTCTGTAACCGGATCTCAATTATCATTAACTCTAGCACAAGGAGCTGGTTTATCAATAACTAAGACAGACTTAGATATTTCATTTGAAGGAGCTGATTGCACAAATATTCAATTCTCCACCTTCACATCACCTTACTCAATCACTTGTACTTTAGAATAATTGAATTCATAAAACATTAAGGAAGCTGGTGATAATTAAGTGCCAGCTGTACATCATAAAGCAATTGGTTTCTCTAAAATTGAAGCAGGAGTAACTGGAGAAAATATTGGTTTGGTTATATCTTCAATTTTACCAGCAACAGGATCACCAGATGGAGGCACAACTATTACTATTACTGGTACTGGATTCCCTAAAAATCTAAATAGAGATTTTACATTCTAAATTGATGGCTAAGATGTTCATCCATTATCAATTACTAATACCTAGATTATTTTTGTTACACCAAAGAAAGCAAGTGGGGGAACTGGAGCAATTTCCTTATCATTCAATGAAAAAACAGTCACTAGTAGCTTATTTTCATACGATGATGCTTTAAGAATCTAAGTGTAATCCTTAGAATTCAATTCAAAAACTCCAGTATTCAAAGGTGAAATGACAATCACAGGAACCAATTTCGGAACTGTTGTTGATGATATCAAAGTTACCTTAGTTGGATCTAAATCTTATAATGCTAAAGTTATTTCTGTAACAGATACTTCAATTCAAGTATATTTAAGAGGAGGAATGCCTGGTGACTATAGAGTTACTATTACTAGAAAAAATTATGGTAATTCATATGCCAATTCGAATGATAACTTATTTAAATACATCATTCCAGTCACTAGTGTTACCTTGGAAGATGGTACTAGCTAAGCAAAAGGATCAGAGGCAGGAGGAACAGTTATTAAAATAACAGGATCCAACTTTGTTTTGGGAGAAACCATTGTATTTGTTGGTCAGGCTATTAATTGGTTCTGTGAAATTGATGAAACTAGATTTACATCTGAAGTCATTTATTGCACCGTTCCACCAAAATTTGAATACTATAACTAATAAGCTTAGTTAGTTGTTGTAACAGTACAAGTAACTCTTGAATCAACATGTCTTGATACCACAAATAATTGCTTATTTACTTATGATAATACATTAACTCCAACAATTGAAAACTATCCAGCATCCAGCACTTAATACACAGGATCAAGAATTTTGACAGAGTCTGATCATTAAAAACCAGATTATTAAAAATTAGTCTAGAGAAAGAGATTTTTATGGACAGAGGAATCAAAGAAATAAGGCCACAATCATATTTTGAACCTTGGTAAATCACCAAGAAGAGATATGTTATCATCTGCTGATTTAGTTTTAAGTTAATAAAAGACCTATGCCCCAGGAGATACAGAAACATTATCTGGAACAGGATTAACAGATACAGTTTTTATTGTTTTCAAAGGTCCAGTTACCTAAAAAGTAACTGCAACAATTTCTGGATCATCATTCACTTACACAATTCCAAATTTACCTTAAGGATAATTTAAAACTTATGTTTTAACTAAGAATGGTTATGCAGATAAGATTTGGGTTACTGTAATTGGACTAAAAATCACATCTATTGATACTGCTGTTATTGGTGGATAAGTATTGACAATTAACGGAGTTGGATTTAATGCGGATTAATCTGCAAGTGTAAAAGTAGGAACAACAGACTGTACTGAACTATAAGTAGTCTCAACTGTTTAAATTAAATGTAGACTGGCTAGACAATCAGCCACATCTGCAGCAGTGACACTCTCACAATTACCTTCTGAAAATAATTCAGCAGTTCCTATTACAGCAACATTTACTTTGACTATAAGCCCATCTACTAGCTCTCCATTATTCACAGCAATTACTGGTGCCTCCTATGACTCTACCCAAAAGGCTTACTTAGCTACAGCAGGAAATGTTGTTCTTGTATTTGCTGGTAGCAGACTTACTGGCACTACAATTGTAGTCACATTAGAACATATGGGTCATAAGATAGCTGGAACATCTTCAGCTTTATCTGATACCTCAGTAACAACTACCTTTTCAAATTTAGCTGCAGGAGTTTATTCAATTAATTTGTTAGTTGATAATAAATATGCATACATCAGTGATGTTACTAAATAAAAATTAATTGTTAGTGCTGCTGCACCAACTTCTACTAATCCATAAGTATCCTATGCTGGTGGTGCTACTGTTACATTTACAGGAACTGGTTTCGATACAGTAAATGAATAAAATTCAGTCAAACTGTGTGGATTTGATTGCCCAATTACAAGTGCAACATACACAACACTATCATGTGAAACTCCAAAATTATTGACATCTTCAGTTTTAAGTTAATATACTGCTTTATCAGAACCTGCAAGATATATTAAACCATCAGAAGTCACATTATTAGCTGATTCAACAACCTCAGTTTCTAAATTCTTTGATTTACTCTAATCAACTTATTATACTTCTAGTGCTGCTTCAAATTGTTATGTCTAAGTTGACTTTGGATCAAGTAGAGTTTTGAAATTACATTAATTAAGATACATGCCAAGAATTGACAAATAAGCAATTTTATTGAAAGATGCAGTATTCTAATATACAACTGATGGCACTAATTGGTAGACTTTGTTAACTGTTGATTAAACAGTGCATACAGGTTGGAACATTTATGTTCCTTAAACTGATATCTCAGGAATCAAAGCAGTCAGATTGTTTGATTCAAGAGGATCAACTGGATCATCATGCTAATTAGCTGAAATTGAATTGAAAGGTTGGATATTGTCAAATAGTAATAATGCATATTCAGTTCCAACTTCATGTAATGCAGAAATCTCAGTAAATGGATAATCTCTTGGTACAGTATCAAATGCTGTTAGTTACTCCTCATCTAGTGTTCCTATTGTTAATGCTGTCAGTCCAGCTACAGGCAGATTTACAGAAGAAGCAGTTATTACAATTACTGGTACTGGATTTGTAAATGGATAAACTACAGTAACTATAGATGGAGTCACATGTGCAATTTAGAGTGTTTCAACAACCTAAATTGTCTGTAAAACTGGAGTCAAAGATCTAGAATAAACTCAATTAAATGGAGTATTTTAAGTTAGAGTTAATGGAAATTTAGCAGTTAATAACAAATAATTCATTTATGCAACCAAATGGTCAGATATCAATACTTGGGGGTGGATATGAATATCCAGGAGATGGAGATTCAGTTATTGTTAATGCTGGATAAACTTTGATTGTTGATGTTAAAACTCCTAAGATGATGCAAGTCTTAGTTGAAGGAACACTTACATTCTCTGATGAAGTAGATACATCTTTGGATGCTCATTTTATTGTTATTAGAGAAGGAAAATTCAATATAGGAACAGAATTAGTGGCTCATTAACACAATGTATAGATTACCCTATATGGAGTTGAAGAAGATACTTAAATGCCTGCTATGGGTAACAAAGTTTTGGGATGCCATCAATGTTAATTAACTATTCATGGTAAAGAAAGAACTCCAACTTGGACATTATTATCAAGTACAGCATCAGTTGGAGCAACTCAAATTACAGTAGATGATGCAGTAGACTGGTAAGTTGGAGAATAAATTGTTATTACTTCCAGTGAAGTTGAACACATGCAAAGTGAAAAAAGATACATTACAGCAGTTAGTGCTGATAAAAAGACTTTAACTCTTGATTAACCACTTACTTATCAACATTATTCAGATGTTGAAACTTTTGAAACCGATTCATTCCCTATGAAAGTTGAAGTTGGTTTATTGACTAGAAATATTGTTATTCAAGGTGAATAATCAGAATTGAAATATGGTTATCATTTGATGATTCATGGAAGAGCTGAGAAAGGAGCCGTTGGTAAAATATCATATGCAGAATTCAGATATGGTGGTTAACCAAGAATTATTGGTAGATATCCAGTTCATTTCCACTTGAATGGAGAAGTAGATGAATCATATGTTGTTGGTAATGCTATTCATGATTGTTATGCTCGTTGTTTGACTATTCATGGTGTTCATTATTTGAAAGTTTAGAAGAATGTATGCTATAATACTTTTGGACATGCCATATTCTTTGAAGATGGTATTGAAACAAACAATGTCGTTGAAGATAATCTTGTTGCAAGCACCAAATAAAGTTGGATCATGTTATAAACTGATATTACAGTGGCTACTTTTTGGGTTACAAATCCATAGAATATTGTAAGAAGAAATAGATCAGGAGGTTCAGAATGGTATGGATTTTGGTATGAAATTAAAACCAATCCAGATGGTCCATCAGCTACTTCAGATATTTGTCCTCCAGGATTAAATATACTTGAGTTTAAGGACAATTTTTCACATTCAAATGGTAGATTTGGTCTTCGTATCTTCTAATTGGCCCCAAGAAAGTTCCCTTGTAACGATCCAGCTAATTGGTCAAATGATTAGCCATACTTAGATAACCCAAGTATTTAAGCAGTTTTCGAAAAATTCTATACATGGAAAAATAATGAATGTGGTGTTTTAGGAGAAGAATTGGGTAACATCTACTTCAAGGACATTATGATTGCTGATTCCAAATTTGCAGGTTTCTAGGCTCATAAAGGTAACTTCTCAACTGAAGGAGCAGTCTTGGATAATGCAGTAATCATTGGTAAATCAAATCATAATGCAAATCCAGATGATACTTACTATGATGGATCAAGAGCAATGGTAGTTCCAAGAACAAATGGATTTTTAGCTAAAAATATCAGAATTTATAATTATGGAAGTAATACCTGCTTTAATTGAATCATGCTCTGTATGTTGGAATATGAAATTATGGGTATAGGGAGGTAAGAATACCTAATTCTTTAATGTCAAAGCATATCATTCTGATACAGCTAATCGTATCTTTTGGTAGAAACATAGAAGAGAAATCTTCTGGGATTAAGATGGTTCAATTTCAGGAGTGTCAGGAGGTGCCTATATTATCCCATATAAGAAGCATATTGATGGAATTCCAGGATGTGTTAACCATCCAGAAGATTTTTGGGATAATTCTATCATTTGTGCTATGAATTAAGTCACAATAAGAGATGTTTTGGTTAATAATCCTACCCCAGATTAAGATTTCTCAGGAGTTGATATGAAATTATATAGATTGGACAGTACTAATATTGCACTCAAAATGGATGCTAATATTGACGAGAGCAAATACATAGAAGGAGAAACAATGAAAATTATAAAGAAGAGTAAAGACGTTAAATTCTCTTTTGCAAGTGTATTTGCAACTGGTTTCACTTATAATGTCCATTTCAAATTTGGAGCAAGTGATCCATTAAGCATGGGTATCTTTGGATCTCCATACTTCAATTAAAATGATGATGCTGTTATTCTTAGATTTAACTACTCTGCCAATAGGGAAACATTTGATATCATGAGAAACATTGGAGGATAATTCCCAGTAAATTACACAAAATTGGAATAGATTCCAAATACTAAGACTTGTAATTAAGGTGATTGGTTTAATGATAGAACAAACAAATTGTTCTTCCTTTGTTTGTCTGGTAAGAATAAGAAGTAATATGAATATGTTGAAGTCAGAGGAGTTATTTGCAGAGAAGAATGCGATAGTTTAGGAGATGTACCATAAGAAGATGGATATAGATATTGGAGTGATCCTGCTACTTGGATAGATAATAAAGTACCAGTTGAAGGAGATAGTCCCATTGTATAAGGAGCATATCAAGTTATCTTGGATGTAGATCCTCCTAAACTTGTTAATTTAACTATTTTGGGATCTTTAATTTTTGATGAGAGAAGAGCATCAACTAAATTGGAAGCAGAGAGAATCTGGGTTAGATCAGGAAAATTATTGGCTGGTAATTCAACTAATCCATTCCCTGGAAAGATTAACATTGTATTGAATGGAGAATTTGGAGATAATCCATTAGTAATTGATGCTAATCTAGATGTTGGTAATAAAGTACTTGCTGTCACAAGAGCTATGGAATTATACTCAAAGCCACCTGGAACAGTATGGACTAGATTAGCTGCATATGCTGATGCTGGTGCAACCACTATTACTGTAGCTGAATGTGCTGATTGGGCTGTTGGTGATGAAATAGTATTTGGTCCATCAGGTAGTGACCCTGAATAAAGAGAAAAGAGATCAATAGCAGCCATTTCTGGATGTGTTATAACATTAAATCAAGCCCTTGAATTTGATCACTATGGAGCTCCATCAGTAACTATTGATAAACCTGGAATTGGACAATTAGATATGAGAGCAGTTGTTGGACATTTAACTAGAAAGATTAAGATTGAAGGAGGACCTAGTGTTCATGGTTTAGGATGTAGAGTCTTGATTTATCAATTCGAAGAACCTGAAGCTAATTTAGGATTCCCAAGAAGAGGATACACTGTTTTACATGGTGTAGAATTTAACAATTGTGGTCAATATGATACATAAAGAAGTGGGTTAGATTTTAGAAATCTTAATAGTGAGATCATTAAGACTCCAAGTGAAGTTATTGGTTGCTCATTCCATGATACTACAGGTATGTTGATGACAATCTAAAATTCTTAATACATTACAATCAAGAATAACATATTCTTTACTGGTATCAAGGCTTTGGTTTAGATTAATAACAGTTAATATGTGAAATTCTAAAATAATGCATTGATCTATGTTAAAAAGAGAATATTAAACGAAGGTGGCCTTGCTAATTGGGCAGTATTTGGTAACTTTGTTTACATGGATGAATTATCACCAACTTAAATGACAAGAGATATTGTTGATGTATCTGGAAATGTCGGATAAGGATCATAAGATACAGGTTTCTTCGTGATGGCAAGTAAATGTTCAGATGCATATTAATCATCCTTCTATAATAATCATTGTTCAGGAACAATACTAGCTTGCTTTGGTGTCAGATAAGACCCAGAAGGAAAGTGCACATACATATAAGGATTATACGCTCATCACAGTGAAGTTGGTATTATGTATGCAGTTGTCAGTGAATAGATTTAACTTGAGAAATCAATTGTGGTGGAGAATGACAGAGGAATAGCTTTGAAGCCTGCTCCTAACAGCATATAAGAGAATAAGATGAAGCTAAATAATATATTCATTTCAGCCTTGGCTAGACCCGATTGTGTCAAATGCTATTCAGCTTCTCTTAATCCTAACTGCTAGGGAAGTATGGGTATTCAAATGGGTTCTCTATCTTCATCAGCTTTCCCTCCTATTTCAGGTAAACCATCTTCAGCATTTGATACAATTTGTACAGTCTAAAGAGTTGATCTCAAGGTTTACTTAACAAATGTTGAATTCCATAACTTTAGATTAACCTATGATAACATCCCAAGATGCTAGAATAATGCTGCATTCAGATAACACCATGCTGCACATGATATGACAGGACAACATTACTTAGTAAACTCTCCATGCACTAATTGTGAATTTAATGCTCTATTGTACAAATCTAGAAATCCAGATGCAGGTAAATTAGGATGGTTTGGAGGGTGTGGATCATTTTTATGCACAGGATAAATCAACTTTTTGATAGAAGATTAAACTGGCCACTTCTTTGGATAAATCGGACAAGGTATTGGTAATAACACATACTTTGGACCAAATGTCACTTATTGTTCAAGACAAGAATCTTGGAATGGATATTGGTGTCCAGGCAGATAGGCTACTATTTTGATGTTTATGAGTACTGCTGCAGACTATAACAAGAGATTGTATTCACCAATCAAATTGACCGACGGATTGTTCTTTAATGAAATTAACAGTTTTGCAGAGTGGAATTGGGATGGTCCTGAACCATTAAACTTGAGGGAATCCAAATTTGTCAGTTTAGTGTCAGTGAATACAGTGATCAATATGACAAATGCTGGTATGAACCCAACCACTTCTGAGTATTGGTTATCAAAGAGATCAGAGGCAGGTAGTCCAGAAGATTGGGTCATCTTGAAATGGCAATTCTCTGTTCCATAAATTATCTAAGTCATGGTCAATAATAAAGTTGTGTAACCTGGACTTACAACTAATAATAAGCATCATGATCTCATGACAATGACTAATCAATGTGGAGCCAATAATTACTTCTTTGAAAATAGAACTATTCATTTTGTGTTGACAGGCAAATTGGATTGCAAGATTAGAATAGCATTGAAGAATACTCTTTAAGTTTCAACAAGACTTGAAATAACAACATCAGAATTCTTTGGAGATAAGTTCCTATAATATGCAAGAGCACAATTGGGAGGAGATCCTTACAACTATTTCATCATTGGAACCAAGAAATACAGAAGAAGATTTTTAGACGAATCCACAACTTCATCGGTTGTTATTGATTGGGGTATTGCAGATTCTGCTGATATTGGTACTACTGATGGCAAATAATCCTAATCAAGACTTGCTGAAATGGCTAGCAAATTAGAATCCTTGGGAGTTTCAGAAGAGTTGTAACAATTAGGAGTTGTTGGTCTCAAACATGAATCCTCTAGTATTTCTTCAATTTCAGAACTTAATTTCAAGAGCACTGAATAAACATCAGGTAATATTATAATTCATATCTTTTAGAAATCATTTTAGTTCCAGGAGGCAATACAAACAATAACAATGGATAAGGAAGCAATAGTGGTAATAACAATAACAATAACAATAATGGCAATAATAACAATAACAATAACAATGGTAATGGTAACTCCTCAAATAATGACGATGATATTGTACTAGTTACTGACGAAGGAGTAAATCAACAAGATACCTCAAATAATGGAAATAACAATTCTACCAATCCAGGAACTATCTAGAAATCTATCAAGAGATCTGAAAATAGTTCTGCAACAGTCACCATCGTTGTAGCTGTTGTTTGTTCTGTTGTCGGAGTTTCATTGATAATTGCCGCCCTCCTTTATTATAAGAAACTTAAATTGGCTAAGCTTATGGCTGCTAGAAATCAAAAAGTAGACAACGAGTTCTTTAAAGCAAACATTACAGATTAATAACCCATCGAGGCCCCACAAGATTGATTAAATTTAGAGAATAAAATATTAATATAATTTCATAATTTTTATTTTATAAGGATTATACTTCAATCCACTTTCTTAAGAGTATAAAAAAATAATGCAAATTCTATACAAGCACATCGTTTATTCATTTATATAATGTTATTTTTGTGAAATTTGATTAAGAAAAATATATAAAATATTGAATAATTATTATCTCAGATGAATCTTAAAGAAATCTTACTTAAAATGCTAAGCTCTTGAAATATCTAATAATTTGCAAATGAGAATGAAATTTAATTGAAAAGATGATTGTCATATTTGAATGATGGTTTTATAATAAATTACAAAATATATTAAATAAAAAAAATTCTAATAAATTATGTTGATTTTTTCACTTTATATTTTGATCTCAACTCAGAAAGATAAAGATCTTTAATTTTTTAAATATATATCAACTTTTAGAATTAAAATAAACACTATTTGAGTATCTTAATAATTCATCAAATCCTAATTAAAATAAAACATGATATAAGTTAATTTTCAACCTTCAACTGTTGGTCTATTTTTTCCATGCACAAAATCTTGCTAGCTGTCATTCAATTGAATGTCTTGTGATAAATCTGTGTTTTAATTATGCTTCAATCGTTGTAGATATTAAGATTCTTACTCTGACTCACTTTTTCTTTTTTCTTTATTCAATTCTACCCATGGATATATATTTTAAATTTAGATTCTATTAAATTCATTTCGACAGAACGGACAATTTCGCTACTTCTGCAACCAAGAACTTAGACATTAAAAATGAAATATATGAAAACATGGAGTAACCGAACAAAGCTTCATTTCTAAGCTAATGCCATTTTTTAAAGTTTCTAGACAAATCACACAATCTTCAAATTATGAAAGCCCAGGATAAGATTTCATTACCTCTTAAACATTAATGGGATCAAAATAATCCTTAATAAACTGCTTAGTAAAACCTTAATAGAATTATCTAATACCTGAAGGAGATTTAAATGCAATTTATTATATCTCTAAATTCTATTCAATATTTTCTTCATGTTATGCATTTTAATTCATTCTTTAGTTATTGAAAATACTTAAAAAAAAAGACAATAATAAAAGGACTCCAACAACCGATCCCACTATAATAAGGATCAATTTATTTCTTTAAACTTCATCATCATCATCTGACGAAGTTGTTACAACACTTAAATTAAATTTAACTTGAATGCTATTGTTATTGTATAATCCTATATATAATATAGTTTCGGTAGTTTCTTCACTAATTAAATCTTATAGGGTATCAGATAATGATGAACAATTAGTTAAAAAGTAACTAAATTTTCTATTCGGAATCGAGATCCACGGATGTTGTCTTAAAGTTAAACTATATACTTTATTAATAAAACTATTTTTACTTATATTTTGGTCACTCTAATCAAGGTTGGACTGAAGTTCAATATTAGTATTTCTTATTTAATAATAGAAATATTTCCATTGATATGAATCTAAGTTTACTCGGACCCAATTACTATTTATTAAATATGATGAATCAAGTTAACAAAATTCTCCTAATTTATCTAGTGAACATTCACAATAATTATTTAAACAATAGGAACTATTTCCATTCCGTGTATCATTATAACCCTTACAATTATTTATGCAAAATGGATTCAAATAATCTTCTAGGTATGTTAATTCATAATCAATAATGATATTCTAATCGGATTAGCAAAGTAAATAAATCATCGAATAGTAAGGATATTGAACTAATTATGTGTCACTATTTGATTATATGCTGTGAACATCGTAATCTATATTAGAATTGACTTTTAACTAAAGTTAATCTAATTCAAAGGTATATAGTGTTAAATTTTCGAATGATACAAAGCAACCAACAATTTATTAATTTTATCTAGCTATTGGCAAAAAAAACTTAATTATAATACTAGGAGCTTAATCAGTAAAATTTAACGCTAAGTTTAAAGTAGTATTTGTTTGCAAACTTCCTTTATGATGAAATGCATTACAAATGACGAATAGTATTAGTAAATACATATTAAATAATTATTATTAAAAACATCTCATTAATTAAGTTCATTTTAGAAATATAGTTTCCTTAGCTTCTTATGATAATTACAATTCAGTTTTATATCAATTAAGAAAAGTATTCAGAGAATTTGAGTAACAAAATTTAAATTAAATGTTTATTTTAGGTATAAAGTGGTTGTTTTAATAATTAAATGTTTAACGTGAATTTTTAGGATAATTATATCATATAAACTAATCATTTTTTGCTATGGACTGAAATAGAGATTTAAATTTAATCATTCCCCAATTGTTTCCATCATTTTTGTTTGGGAATTCCTAATTGATGTAAAATTGATACTGATGGTTTTGTATAAAATTTAAAAGCAGAATCTTTAGTGTTTTTTGGAGTTTTGCGTTGATATGTTTTTTTTTTTTATTTTTCTTTTTTTTTCTTTTCTTCTTCTGGTTAATAAGGCAGCTTATTCTCTCTTAACTAAATCTGAAATTATAGGAACTCTGATATTTAAGACATTCTTTATGTAAAAATTAATAAAATTAATATTTTAAGTTTCATTAATAATTCATGAATATACAATTTGTTTATCTCCTAAACCTAGTTTTTTAATTCATTATCAAAAGAATCAACTTTAACAAGAGATGTTATGGAGTTGATAATTCTTATGGATTAATCATCACAAAATTAATAATTTCTGACATAATTATATATTGTTTCATAATTTAAATAGAGGATGTATTTATACAAATGTTGAAAATTACATGTAAAATTTATTTATGCATAAAATGACTCAAAGATTTATAATAGAAATACCAGAACATGAATACATGGATGGAAAGGTGTTCTATTTGATAAGAACAACAAATATTGAAAACAATTGTACAAAAGAAGTGAGAAAGAGATATTCAGAATTAGAGCTGATTCATTTGAGAATACTAGATTGGATTAATATTTTCAAAATACAAATCCCCTTACTCTAATTTCCTAAAAAAAAAATTCTATTCTCCACCAACATATCAGAGGAAAGCGTAATCAAAAGGGTATTTAAAATTTGCTATTTTAGAGATTGGAATTATAAATATACTTAAATGAGATATTCTAACATCAGGATCTCTATGGACTTGGAGCTCTTTAAGAATTTTTACCTATAGTTAAGAATCCAAATATATAGGAATCAAAAAATGCGAAATCTAATATAAATTGGTAGGAAATTGAAGAGCTAAAAAAATCATATTTAGCCAAACATGAAAGTGAAGTCATTTCTTTGACTTAGTCAAAATTATTCAATTAAAACAAGTAATGATAATATTTAAATTGTAGATAATAATATACGTTTAAATTTGAAGATCACAAAATTCAAGATCATTCTGCAATCTATATGATATCAATTAATGATCAATTAACAGGCAAGAACTGGAAATTTAGTTAAAGATATAAAGATTTAAGAGAATATCATCATTAGTTAAAGAAGCTGAAATTACAGTTTGAACTACCGGAATTTCCTGAGAAGAAATTCATAAAATTAGACGATGATTCTGATTTATCTGATAGAAAGAGAGATTTGGAGAATTATTTAAATTAAATTTTTAAGTATAACATTTTTCAATATTTAGATATCCAGAATTAGTTTAAAGTGATGTTATGGTGTTCTTTATTGCCAAAAGTTAATTATATTGCAATGAAATTGGATGCAGATCTAATGACTAAGCAAAAAATACATTATAATTTTCAAGAATCAAAAGTAAATCCAACATAACATCTCCGAATGTTGAATAAGAATCGAAAGTTCCTCGAAAAATAACCTGTTGAATACTTAAACTTATTTGTATATAACTTTTATACTTTATTTATCTAATAATTACACTTTTTTTTCACTTAATAATTAAGATTAACTTTCATAAATTCATAATTATAATTAAAATAATTTGTTTATGAGAAGAACAATGGAAGTGGAAGAATAAAATTTTGAAGCTGAAGAATGGGGGATTGCCCAGTAAATGCAAAGAATCCTGGGAGAAATTCACTACCTTATGTAGGAGCAAATTCTAGCCATTGAATATTATTCAAGCTAGCGCAAAATTTATTATCAAGTCAAAGATAATTTAGAAAAGAAAGAAGATAGCATAAATACAAGACTGGAAAATTATAAATAACTTCACCAATAATATATTGGAGTGAAATAAATTTATCATTAAATATTGCTCTTTACTAAAGATAAAAAAATGCTTAACTAGAGAATCTAAAAAGTAGGATATAAAGAGTAGCATTTTTCATTAGATAATCCATAAAATTATGAAATTGAGGAAGTGAAAGATCCCAAATATTTAAAGGATAAAGAAAATTAGATAATATATTTAAGGAGAATTGATTACAAATGGTTTTTTATTCGCATAATCAAGAATTATGAATTTACCAAATACTTGAACGCAACTAACATCTTGGATATTGAAGCATTTTTATGTGATGGATCTTAGAAAATGGAAAAGTAGGATCATTAACATGAACTTGAAATTATGAAATCAGTCAATTTATGGTTTAAATAATTGATATTTAATGTCTAAAATAGAAAGGTATACAAAAAATCATTAACAGAAATAATTCAATATATTGAAGAAACCATTAAGATATTGTTTAAAGGACTTAAATGTTCGTCTTGTAACTAAGTATTCATTTAGACCGAAGAAGGTAAATTTGTTCAGCCTTGTGTAAAATTAAATGAGACCGATAATTTGCATCATTATTCTTGTTTATTTAATTGATTTATAATTATTATATCACAATTTCACAACATTTCTGTATTTATTATTCATCAGATTGTTTAACTTTATTATTATAATTATTTATAAAATTAGAATTTCATTCGGATTTTGAAATATGTTAGATTTTAAATACAGTATTAATTGTTTATATAGATGATATACGTCTATAGAGATGATAAATAATATGAAGAATAATATTATTTAAATATTATATTTATAATTTATTTTTGTATTGTAAAAATGCATTTCATTATCGAAGCCAAGGATGAAAGAACATGATTTGAGAAGATGGCCTCTCAAGTGGATCCCATTTTAGCGCAAAGAGAATAAAATCTTCTAACTTCTGCGCTTCATTTTTGTCAAAATTGTATTCTTTAATTAATGTACTACTTAGATTGACCTTTTGCAATTCCTTTTCTTAATTATACAAATACTTTGATTCTTTTTAAATTCCCATCAGATTCAAAATATAACGAACTTCTTTAGCCTTTATTCAAGAAACTTTAAGAAGGAATTCCAATCAACTCTATCATCATAGCTAAGAGATCATCCATTTCTTCTTCTTCAGTGTCTCCTTCTGGTTGAAATAAGTAATTGTTTGTCAAGATTTCAAAAATTACACATGCTAATGACCAAATATCTGTATTTGTTTAATATTTAGCTTAAATAATAGATTCAGGAGATTTATATTCCTTAGTTTGAATTTCCTCAAATTATTAATTAGTTTGACAAGCATTTCCAAAATCAACTAATTTAAATTTAAGGTCAGTGTTTACATTAATTATCACATTCTCATTCCATACAAAAGTATCGCCAACATTTATATTATTCAATTTAACTCTCTAAATATTTTCTCTTATTACTTTTTTATCTACTCTTCAGACTCATTTTCATTAATTAACTACTTTAATTATTGTTCATTTAACTCAATCATGATGTTTTCTGGTTTTATGTCAGTGTGAATAATTTAGCATGCATCATGAGAATAAATCAATCCAATCAATATTTATTTGGTTATCTCCTTCCCTAATTAGATGCTTATGCTAGAATGCTAATCATAAGAATGTCTAATACTTTCTTTTCGTAAAATCTGATTAAATCCAATAGAGTTGGTCCCAATATTTCCATCACTACACAATAATACAGGGTTTCATCAGCAACATGAACAAAAGAATCAATCATTTTTACACAATGCGTTGATGGTTAATTCCCAATGAAATTCTTTTAAATGTTAATCCATTAAGGTGAATTTTCATTTTAATTCAAAATTCTAAATCAGAATCAAAAATACTTTAAAATTTCTATTTCTTCCATGGCTGCATCGGAATATTATGAACTTTATATCTTGAGAGCATAATGAACCGAACTTAATAAATCTTTCGCTAACCACACCTTTGAGAATGTTCCATCTCCTAACCATTTGATTATTTAATATTAATTGTTTTTCAGTTTCTCCCCTATTTTAGCTTCATACTAGCCTTCATTAATGCTATATTGATATGAGGATGAATCAGTCATAAAAATCCAATTATGATTAATATTAATAATGTTAAAATTATAATTATTTGGTTGATTTTTTGTGAATTATGAAATATCTAATAGGATTATAGATATTTGATATTAATATTAATTCAAAAAAATGTGAAATACAAACTCATTTTAGTAATGCAATACTCACTTTTAACATTAATATAGAGTGCTTTATGCAAAGGATGAATTCACGTCATCAGGTTATTCTTGGATTTCTAAAGGAATGTTAAGTAGAATATTTTACCACTCATATTTAGATTCGGATGTTGTTCAGCATATTATGAGGCTTCCTTTAGTTGTAATTGCATAGATGAAAAGAGCTATTAAAGATCATTTCTTCCAGAAGTCATTGTGAAATCAGTAAAGCATTTAGGTTGGCTGCCTTAGAGTTATGACTGTGATTATGATTGAGTCATATTAATTTATTTTGGATTGAAAGGTTATTTCTTTTGGATTTATTGAATTTAAAGTGGTTGTCTTGGCTGTGAAATAATAATATGTGATTGTGTTTATTAGATTATGGGTTGGGTGGGTCTCTTTTAATCAAATGGTAATTGTTAAACTTGTTGCTTTGGTATTTATTTTAATTTCTCATGTGAGATTTGCCTTCTTTTCTTGCTATATTAAAATATTTACATTTTCGAAATCTGATTAAGTCACTATAAGTTCGATCTAATTCTTCCATGTAAATTATTTATCATTTTGCCCAGGACTTGTTAGGGTACCTGGCTTTTCAATTGATTTTTAAATTACTTTTTTCTCTCCTGTTTAGATTTGACTAGGCACTATGGAACTTTTTATTGAAATTTGCGATGACGTAGTCTATTTAGGCATTATAAGTTTCTTATCGAATTGCAATGGAGGTTTGTTAGCTTTTGGTGGACTCACCTTTGAAATTGATAATAAAATATTCTTACTACTCCTTATAATTGAGATTAAGTAACTGATGGGGTTAATTGTTATTTCTGTTAACTATTGCTTGATTTGATTATACGATGCTGTTGATTTACGTTTTCTGAGGGAGGTATAATACTTCTTAACTTCCCAGAATAAACTGGTTTTCTGGGAGGTAACGGAGAAGTTATTGTTGATAGAGGTTAACCTGATCCAGGTCTCTTCTTTTCTTGCTATTCAAGTGCATTTTTATAGTAATCAGCATCAAATTTTAATTTTGAACCTGACAATTATCTTTTCCCTAATGACATTATTTATTTTTAATTATCAAAATAAATGCAGAATAAGTAAGTGAGACTCCAAGACTTCGAGATACTCTAAACTCTAGGTACTGGTTCGTTTGGCAGAGTAAGATTAGCAAAGTAGAAATCAAATTCAAAGCATGTCGCTTTAAAGATGTTAAAGAAATGTGAAATTCTTCGATTAAAATAGGTTGATCATATCAATTCTGAATTTAAAATACTTCATTAGATTTAACATCCTTTTATAGTACTTCTAAAATTAATTATTTAGATTGAATTGTTAGGTTACACTTAAGATGAAAGATATTTATATTTTGTTCTAGAGTATATTCAAGGTGGAGAGTTATTCACTTATTTAAGGAATGCAGGCACAATAGAAAATGATGAAGCATAGTAAAAATGGAATAATATCTAGATTTTACTCTGCTTAAATTGTATTAATGTTTGAGTATTTACATTCAAAGACTATTGTATACAGAGATCTAAAACCAGAAAATCTACTTATTTAATAAAATGGATATTTGAAGTTAACTGATTTCGGATTTGCTAAAGTTGTTGAAGATCATACATACACTCTATGTGGAACACCTGAGTATCTTGCTCCTGAAATTCTTCTCAATAAAGGACATGGCAGACCTGTTGATTGGTGGTGTTTAGGTATCATTATTTATGAAATGTTGGCTGGTAAATGCATTCATTTATAGATTTAGGGATTGATCCATTTAATGATGAAGATCCTATGGCTATTTATTAAAAAATATTAAAGGGAAAAGTTAAGTTTCCTAAAAATTTTGATAACGATGCTAAAGAATTAATTAAAAATCTTCTTGTTTCTGATGTTTCAAAAAGATTAGGAAATCTGAAAAACGGAGCCAATGATATTAAATAACATAAATGGTATTAAACACTGAATTGGGAAAGTTTAATAAAGAAATAAATTAGACCCAAGTACCTGCCATCAGTAAGGTAACTTTAACATTTTATTATCTCTAGAACTGATGATGACACTTCTAATTTTGCTGTTTATCCAGATAGTACTGAATTGCCAGATCCAATTAAATAAAATGACGATCCATTCAGAGATTGGTGAATTTATTAGTGAATATCACTTTGATTGTTTATGCTTTGCAACAACAGCAATTATTTTTTTAATATATCTTAAACCTTTGATAATATTATTCTTAAATTTATACTTGATGTCTCAATCTACTCAATCAAACTTGTTAGTAAAAAATAATAAAATATGAAAATTTTTAAGTCAATATTCTAAAATAAGAAGGAAGAAGCTAATCTGGAACTTAAAGGTGAATACTCTTCTATTTATGATGCCAATTCCTAAACTGTCAAGTTAGAAGACATCAAGGGTGTCATTTAAAATGAAAGAAAGCGGAAGCTGCTTTTCACCAGATAAACCACTTCTATACTCGAAGAATTGAAAGTCTTGTACACCATTCATATGATGCTAATTGCAGACTAAATTAATGATTTTGATTAAGTAACATAAGGCTTTCAGCAAGGAAAGGTACAGAATATACGCTAAAGAAGATAATTTTTGGAAAGTCTTAAGATCAGCGAAACCTAAAAACTTGTTAGGCTAATCACACTGTAACCCACTAAACTCAACAATAGCAATAAACAATTATGTATTTGAATTCTTCAGAAGTATTATCTAATATGATGTCTAGTTTCCCTCATAATTTGATGATTTTGAAAAAGAATTGACCAAACTTTATTATTCATATTTGCAAAGAGCTGTGAATAATTGTGATATTTATTACTCTTCCTAAAGAATGTAATATCCATACTAGGATGAATACAATAATAGAAGAGTACAATATTTGTGGTTATTCAAATTATTAAATTTACTCAATTTTAAATTGGCTATGATTCCATTCATTTAAAAGATTATTTCCAAATAATTAATAATATCTGTATGACTAATAAATTATAAGTAGAATATAGTGAAAGATATTACAATCCTAATTTATAAGGATTGCGTTAATGAGTATTTGTTTTTCAAGAAGGAATTAGAAGAATAACTAGAGTTTTATTCATAATTTAGTGTTAAAGATGGTAGTTTATGATTAATATTCCATAGCGATTAGTTTTTATGAGTTATTTACTCAATTGAAATTTGTTACAGATAGACTAAAATTGTTTCATAATTTAAGATAATTATTTATTAAGCACGAAAAAATTAGAGAATTTACTTGGTTTGTTTTAGATAAGCAATTAGAAAAAGATATAGAAACCTATATACAGAAAGCAAAACTAATTAATACAACATAATTCAAAAACAGCTTATAAGTTCCAAACTAAAAAGCCGCATATGAGCATCTTTCAAAATAATTACAATAGCCTAAACCTTAAAAAGTAACATAGCAACCTACTTTAAAAGGACATCTATTAAAAGCAAGTATTATCTCCAGAAAATCCAAAGAAAAAGTAGCCGTCCAAACAAAATAGTTAGAGACTTTATTACCAATATTGATAACAATTAGGATCTCAAATATTTTTATTTTTTATTACAAAACCACAAAAAGTATTATTATATATATTTAAGATGATTATTTTATTATAAATCATAATTTAAGGTTGCTTATCACATTAGTTTTCATTTTTTATAATTAAATATTGTTTTTGTCTATGTTATATTCAGATTAGAATGATTACAATTAGTTTAGCCAAGTAGTCGATATATCATTAAACAGTGTTGATTAAAGTTAAAGTCAGTATGAGAAATTCTAAGGCAATGCAGAGAACGACTTAGAGGAATAAAAGGATGTGATCTCTATTTAATCTATTAGAATTCCATTTAATAAAGTAGACTTTATTTAATAACCAATAATGGCGAAAAGGTTTCTTGAATGTTTATATTGATAGGATCATGCCGGCATACATTAAAAAGATAGATAATTCCTATGCGTTCTATATTTTTGATCTATTGCTAATGGAGGCAACAAAATTGGGATTATTTAATTAAAAATTCATTATTAACTCTGAAAGTAAAACACTTGTTGGAAAAATAAAAATAATTGATGGGGGAAAACTTTATGTTTTTTAAGATGGTGGAATGAGTCCAAAGAAATGTACAAATTAAGCATTTTACAGGAAATATTTAGGTAGTATTTGCAAATAAAATGAATTAAAAGTAATATTAAATTCATACTATAGTGTCACATTCCAAAAATAAATTAATAAAATAATTAAATTTATTCTTATTCTCCTGTCTATTTCAAGAAAAACAAAGAAATCATATAGTAAAATAATTAATTTTTCGAATTTTACAACATCTTTAAGTTTTCAAAATAAAATTTATGGTCAATTCTATACAAAAAAGAACTCACATCAGATCATTTCTTGATAAAAATACAAAAAATGGATGAAAACGCATTTGAAGTACTATATACAGCACCCATAAATCATTTGTAAGCGTTCTAGATTAGTATTTCTATAATACAAATTATTTCTTGATTATTTAATTTGCATAGAAAGTATTTAATATAAATTAAAAAATTTTGATTAAGATAGAATATGAATTGATGCCCCTACTATGTTTTATTGACACAAAATAGCATAGATGATAATAATCACAATACTATCGCATAAACCAGGGAATTTTAATTTTTGAGTATACTCAAATTAATTGAGACATACCAATTCTTGATTCATCCTATCACCTCATAATTGAATACATATGAATATTTAATAAAGGAAGCCACAAAAAAGTAATAATTTTAAATCCAAAACTGTAATTTAAGTTTAAGAATATGTTCAGATAGCTAATTCTGTAGTTGTTTGATTAATTCATAAAATGGGTCTGGATTGAACCTCGACCAAGTGACAGTTAATAATTTGCGTAAAGAATACGTAAAGATGAAAGTCTGAGATTATTTGAATTAAACGTCGGTTTTTTCATTAATTTTTGCAATATTATATAATTATAATAATAGGACAGATGAATAATAAAATAAATAAAAATTGCTAAGTCACTAAAAATGTAAAACAAACCTTGCGATTGGATTTGTTCTGAATGCAGAAACTTAAATTATTCATTTCGAAAAGTTTGCAACAGATGTCAATAATGCACAAGAGATGCACCTGGGACAAGATTTATTCCTAATAAAGTCGATTAAGGACTCTAAATCTTCTAAACTATCAAACTTCAAGAATAAGACTTAGGTGGAAGCAATCATAGTTCAGTAGAAAGCAATGATGATGAAGATGTTGTTTTTTCTTAAGCACTTTTTCTTGAGGATTTATCAAAAAAAACAGAAAACTTGAATAAATCGTTCTCTTTCTAAAAGAAATGCTCAATTTGTTCATCCTAGAATTATTTTTACTAATAAAAATGCGGCCAATGTGGGTTCTCTTAATTTATATGATAAAGTCATTTGAAAATTGATTTTGAGTCTATTTTTATATTGAAAATTATTTCAACTACTTCCATTCCAAACTCTTTCACAATATAGGTTTATTGCCTAAGAAACATAAAAATGTCTTTCAAAATTTATATAATATGTAAATAAACTGAAATGTTTTTTAATTTTATTAAAACTAATAAATAATGTCCTAAAGTCAGAATTTTTAATTTTCTCCTAATTAAGTGAATCAAATTGATCTTCTTGACTTCCAATCGAATAATATTCTAATAAACTTTGGGGGGACAGCATTGTTTCGTTTTAAGAAAGACAGTTTCCCAAATACATGACAACATAAATTTCATATATTAATTAAGGGATATTCGATGTTGCTAAGCCTTATCTAAATCGATTTACAACATTTGGAACATAAGGAAGTTTTCGAAGCAATAATTATTTTTTTGAATTAAGTTGACTTAGAAATTTTCAAAATACAGCATTTTCTAATATCCACCTTTAAGGATCTTTACATTAGACTACCTATAATAACATAATAAGGAGAAATATCTCAATATCTGATAAGGTTGCGGCTAATTCTTAATTATTTAGATAATATAATTTATTTTTAAATAATATATTAAAATGTTGTTGAGTTCTAATCTAAATAGGCATCTCATATTTTTGCTTGTAAATTAACTGTTAAAGTATTAAATAGGTTTTTATCTATTTTAATTATTTTTATTTAAGTATTTCTTAAAATAGTAACTAATATATTATAATTCTTTTGTGTGCTAAAATAAATACGAATAGATAGATGTTCTTTCTATAATGCAATAACTGAATTTAGTATAATAATGGAAAAGAATATTGATTAAAATTGAGGTATCATTCCCTTCATTAAATTGATCTTAAATTATTTATTACAAAAAGGTAATGAGCAAATACAGGTAAAGACTGCCTTAATTTTTCAAGTTAAAATTAATATTGAAATTTATCCCGCAAATTACTATGTTTGATGTCCATAAATTATTAGAAAGATTTTTTATCAATTATGTGCACAATTTTTAATAACTGTTAAGGGTGATTTAAAGAATTCAGATTAAGATCGCATAGATTGAATAATATTGGATGGGATGAATAGTTTTAAAGTGATTCTCTAATTTATTTGTAAGAAATCTTGCATTTATTAATAAGGGTAGTTACTAAATAATGATGCTGAATTAATCAGAACAAGAACGAAAATTTTATTAATAAAATATGATTTTGCCAATCAAATTTGATGATTATAAAGAATTTGATGTAAATCGTTAATTGCAAGATCAAGCAAGAGATTTCAGATTGGTGTAATAGGAGCTTCTTAAATAGTAACTCTATGACCAGTAGTTGGAAATGGAGAAGAGAAAGAGATCGATAACAACTCAAAAGTAGAAGGAAGAACTGTTATACTTGGAGAATTTGAGGAGAGAGAAAGAAATGCAAAATTTAATGGAAGGTCAAAACAAATAGTATATCAAGAAGGATTTATCAAAATGGTATGAAAATTCACTAACTAATTAAAGAATCATCCAAGAATAGATAGTAATGTTATCTATATTGATAGAGATAAGAAAGATAATAGGTTGAATAGTAGATTGTTGACACTGCAAAGCAAGGACAAACAATGGCAGACTTCTTTGAAAAATAAAAAAAAGATTATTATAGAAAGGTTTAGGATCAATAATATGGTCAGGCACAGATTAAAAAGCTAAATGAATTGAATTATAAAAAGTTTGATCAAGCAGTTTATTAAGAATAAGTACATTAAGAGAATACGAAAATATAAAGGAAGTTAGATAATTACAAATAAGTACATGATTAATGATATATTGAAAGTATTATCAGAATGTTTAAAACAGGTAGCAATAATTATAGGCAATGTACTTAGAGAATTACAGAGATCCAAAATAAGGATTGGATGACATCATTTTAAAGAATGTAGTACAAAAGTAATAGCAAGATGAGAAACAGTACAGATATTAGAAAGAATTGGAAGACATTTCAAAGGAGAAATACAATTCGATTCTTTCGATTCAGTTGCAAGAGTAACAGTAGAAGCGTAAACAGAATAGGTATGAGGCTAAATCGAATGGCTATCAACATGCCAATTCTGTTTATTGGTAAAATTCTGATAGACAATATAATGTATGAAAATTTGCGAGATTTTAGGTTTCAACTCCTGCTAGAAGTGTAGCTTCAGATCAAAATCAATTATATAATCCACTTACTAATCCTAATCCGAATCAGACACAGAATCCTTACATACTGAAATAATTGGGAATGAATCTGAACGATTTGCCTACTCCAGCCTATACTAAATCGAAGTTAGCTTCAATGGGAAAGTTTTGCATAAATTGATATAAATTAAATGCGTTATTATATTTTATTAAATGAATTAAGGCTGCTCATATAAATATTGTATCAACACTAGTAATGCAGGTGCAATATACTCTTGTTAGTACTGTTAGAACACTAAATATTGTTCCCAGAAGTGCAGAGATACTGATTGGTAAATTAAGATTTCATTATTGAATAGGACATTATCTCATAAGAATAATTGTCGTCCAATAAGTAGGAAGAGTCAAACTGAGCTGAATGATACTGCGTCCACTTTGAAATCCATTCGTAGATAGGCAGAAGACTTCGAAATAATAATCAAGGATAATAAAGTGGAATTGGGAAAAGGTAGTTATGGTTGTGTCAAATTGGTCAAGGACAAATAGAATGGCCAGATGTATGCAATGAAAGTGGTAACCCTATTAATTGAAGCTAGATGAACAAGAAATAAATATTTGAGTATTGTTCTGTTGAAAATCTAAAGAGAGAAATTAAAATTTAAAGAAAATTATAACATCCACATATCACCAAACTATTTCATTATTTTGAGGACAAAGAAAATGTATTTCTTATATTAGAATTAGCAGGTATCATAACATCCTATATATTTAAGAGAACGGAAGTCTGTTTAGTTATATAAGGAAGAGACGAAGACTCCCAGAAAATGAAGCTTTTGTCTATTTCTTCTAAACTTGTTTGGGAATAGACTACCTACATAAAAGAAATATAATACATAGAGATCTTAAACCAGAAAATCTACTACTTGATAAGTAAGGTAACGTCAAGGTTTGCGATTTTGGTTGGTCAGCTGAAACCACTTAAAATGGAGTCAGAAGAACTTTTTGTGGCACTCTCGATTATATGGCTCCAGAAATGCTGACCAATCAACCCTATAGTTTCACACTGGATATTTGGTGTTTGGGAGTATTGCTATTTGAATTAATCCATGGCTTTGCTCCATTCAAGGGGAAAACTGAAAATGAAAAGTGCAATAATATTATTAAGATGACTCCAATCGAGTATGATCCATCTTTATCACTCGAAGCTAAACAAATAATATAAGGAATACTCAAGTTTAATCCTATTGATAGACTATCAATGAATCAGATCTTCGAGCATCCTTGGATGAAGAAATTCTATAAAAGTTATGGAATTGATCTTAGATCTTATATAAATAAACAGGATAAACACAACGATTTATCGAATCGATCGATATCTCCATAAAATGATGATATTATTACGAGATCATTTATTAAAGGACCAACATAAAATAGTAATAACGATTTAAAACCCTTATCTAAATCTTCTAATTATATCTCTCAAAATAACAGCAATAATGGAAAATCAACTGCTTCTTCAAATTACAACTAAGAGGAAGAATTTAAGGCCAGAGTAAGTAGACTATCTTAAAGACAATAAATGGTTTAAGGATTAAAGGAAATTCAAGGATAACCATAGAAATAAGAGGAACTTGGTTTTATGGATAAAGTATTTTCGGCATTTGGGTGTTTGAGTAGAGATAAATAATCAACATAGTCTCATAATTATTGAATTTATATTAAGTTATATTATGATATATTTATATTACTTACATATTCTTATCTAGATGGTAATATAAATAATTAATTATAATAATAATAAAAAATTATTTTTAAAAATAATTTATGAATAACTTAATCCTATGATATTTTTTATTTATATATGGCCTGAAAATAGTAGTTAAACATTATAGTCTAATTATGAATTATTTATATGAATTTAAATTAATAAAAAAAACACTAAGAAATAAATGTATAATCTATGTTATATTCAATTATGATTATTGGAACCGATTTAATGTTATTACACATTCAGCAATAATAGATGAGAAGATCAATGAGTTTTTATATTCAATTTTTCTAATCAATATATATAATTATGTAATATGAAATGGAAGCAATAACAATAATAAACACTTTTATTATTAATGTGATGATTATACTCAAGCCTATCTATGCATGCCTATTGTTGTAAAAACTATTAGAATCACTGACAATGATCCAAATCCCAAAGGAACTTAGTGATATCCCAATTACACAATTAAGGACAGAATAGTCACACAGCCAGAGAGTGCCCAGATGTACATAGTTGATAACTATTAATTGACCAATTCATTAATTGCCAAATATGCAAACATTTAGAGAATACACATGATTAGGATTTCGCTAGATAGATAAATATGATTACATGAAGTAGGTCATATCGAAAACATTCTACACACCTCCACTAAAGAGACTCAGTAAAATGTAGAGTGGCAATCCTATAAGATTGGTGTATAATTGCAATGAAAATTGTTGTATTTGCTTGGTCATCAAATATTTAAGAGTCTAAATAAATGCTAGACTTAATGGTTGTAAGAGACAAATCAGTATATACAAGATGTTCCCTGAAAATAAAATGGTTGAAATAGTTTGAATCAAGGATAGCAATAGGTTTACATTATTAGTTGGTTGGATGAGGAAGTGCTGCAAAACTAGGATATACCCCGCAGTTAATTGATGGAATGTGCATACTTCTGAAAACACGAAGGTTTACATTGCAAGTAACCCCATCAGAGATGCTAGTACTTATGCAGCACTCATTAAACCAAATACCTTTATGTAGCCTTGATCAAACTAAAATTAGGAGTTGTCGAAAAATTAGATATACAGCAATGTTAATATGATAGTGATTATGCATCTTTAAGTGGCAATTGTAATAATATCTATTTGCTAAACTAATGAGAATCCAATCATTAATTAAAGCAATTAACTTACTACATAAATCACAAAGATGAGGTTCTAATTGACTTTCTGCAGAATCTATGGTCTCATCCCTTCAAGTGGGTCGTGATTATGAAAACTTGCAGTTGATTGATAACCTCCCAAAAACTTCTCAGAGATATCCCTATACATATTTTCAAATTATATATTAATATAATTAAATCACACATTTGCCACTAAATATGAAAAATCTTTGGCCATTCTAATCAAGCATTTGATCATTTTTTAATCCATTTCCATCTATTACAATTATTACCAATGTTATTTGGGCACATTCAGCAAATGGAGAAGATAATAGCTCACTAAACAAAACAGTGAGTTTGAATCCTAAGATGAATAAACAAAACTCTTACCCTAGGAGTATATAGTATGTACTCTTGCTTAACCTTTTTGATCTCTTTCTCTTTCGTCAAAGCCTTGACTATGCAATCGCTATAATAGTGAAATTGAGGTTCAGAAACATATTATTCTAACTTTTGATTGATAATTAGATTTCTAATTTTAATTGTACAGATTACCTGATCTACTCGATTTGTTTTTGTGGTTGATTAGCATTTTAAGTATCATTTTAATTAGCCTACCCATTCTGATTGGCGAGTTCCTTTCTACTTGGCTGATTCAGGTTCAGTGTTTCCTAAACTCTCAAGTCCGATTAAGCTGACTTCGATAGATTTCCATGCATTTAGATTGAGCTCACTACTCTCCTTATTGTACTTCTGCTTTTCATATCTGACACATTTCAGGAGAACATTTATGAAAACAGTGAATAGTAACTGAATATAAATAGGGATGTTTACTTCATAATCGCTAATCATTTTCTCATTCAAACCATCTGTGAGATATTAGGGTTTAGAACTGTTTTCTGAAAAATCAATTAGTTTGGTTAGGAATAGTTTTTTGTCATTTACTATTTTTCTGTTGATGAGAGTCACATCTAAAATATTGGAAAATAGTTCCAAGAGATCACATTCCTTAATGAATTCTGCCTTTTCCTTATTGAATTTCTCAACATTAGTAGGTGCTCTTACTGGTTCTCTGGATCTACTCTTAATTTAGTTCTTGAGAAAGAAACACATCCTCCATGGTGATACTTTTGAATCCAATTGATTTCTCATGTTTATTGGAATTAATATCGTAGGGCTTGTTTGCGAAAAAGATGTCAATTTCTATTATCTTCTGTTGGAAATGCTCTTTCATCATTCTGTTCACATTTACGAGATGATCCTAAAATTCTTTTACAAATGTTGGTATAAATGACTTCATAAATAACTCCTCTGCTTTTTGATGAGCATCACTCATTTTTTTAATTAGTTTGGATAAAATGACCTCTGAATTCTTGCTCTTCTATTGAATTTCATAATCTGGAGTACCATATTATTATTTATTACTATAGCTGCTCCTCCCCAAAGTCTGAACTTACTAATAAGACGTAGTTTAAGCCAAACTATATTAAGATCGAGTGTCGTCCACAAAGAATTGTCGATTCGACCCATTTTTGTATGGCATTTACCACTCCCCATTGTCACATTCTTCCTAAAAATCTGATTTCATAACGATCAAATATCTTACGCATCTTCATGTTATTCTTTCTCTACTCCTTACTCAAGATTCTTTCCCTCTCTTTTGGAAATTGTCTCTCCATAGACTCAGTTTGAGTATGAACCATCTCCGATTATTACACTTAATCATAGGATTCATAAATAATACCACGATATTCTGGCTATTGAATGAACTCTTGATTTCCTCTCGAAAGCATTAAAGTTTATTTGTTTATAAGGTGATTTTATAATGACTTGTTTCTCATTCTTCTTTTTGCACAATCCTTCATAAGCCTTCACTACAAACACTATTACCAAAAGCAACTTCAATATTGTGATGTGAATTTAGCTTTATATACTTAACTCTTACTTGCTCGAGACTGTAATTCCAAACAGCGAGAAAATGACGAAACCTCCTAAAGTTATATTCGTAAATGTGGTTGGAGCGCTCATTTTTTTATATTTAATTTAATTAGACCTCTAAATCATTCAGTTCAAATTCATATATTTAAATTATTATTTATATGTACACTCACATCATGTTCAATCTATTATTCATTTTATAGTGAACATTAGATTAACCATCAAAATTCCTCTCCACTCAAATGCCAATCCAGTGATCTGACTCTCCGCTTCTCTCTTTACAATATTCTATTACATTCATATTATAATCTCGAATCTCAATATTATCAATGGTCTTCCATAAATGAATATCACTTAATTTGGATTTATGTAATACTCTTCGTCACTCATATTAATTATAGATTTATCAATTATAACCATTTATGAATTAATAACTAATAAGGTAAATCAAAGAATATCAAATAAAAATAGGCTGAAAATATTTGAGTTACTGGAATCATATAATGTATTTTCTTTGAGGAATCATATAATCCTAATTCTTTACTATAGTATCTAAGAAATTACCTAATTTAATAAATTATTATTTACTATTATTATTATTATTACATTAATTATGCAACAATATAAAAAGACACAATATAAATTGATTTTAGTATTGGTTGGATTGCCAGCCAGAGGGAAAACTCACATCACTTACAAATTAAATAGATATTTGAATTGGATTGGATATAAAAGTGAAATCTTCTCTATTAAGGGAGCATAATAAAACAATGACTAATTAGATCAAAATATCGATTATGAATTAGAAATAGATCCAAATAATCCGTAAGTAAGATTTGATTTAATATTTAGTTTGCAGAAGTTAGACAGCATCTATCGACTACAGCTGCTCAACAATTGGTGGCATTTTTATAAAGTGACGGAGACATTGCATTATACAATGGCTTAACAAGCACTAAGGCTGACAGACAAAAATTGAAGTCTTTTTTTAAAGAGACCCTGAAATTGGAATATCAAACCTTTTGGATAGAATCGATTTGTGATGATCCTCAAGTAATTCTTAATAATATTAATGAATCAAAATTAAGTAGATTTAAAGATAAAACAATTGAACAATTTATGAATCATATAGATGTATTGGCTTAAAATTACGAGAGTCTGGAAAATAAAGAGAATCTATCATACATCAAACTAATTAATATTGGTAAACTAGTGAAAGTACATATGCTGGAGGGTTATTTGTGTTCTAAAATAGTGTCCTTTCTTCTGAACCTACATGCAAACAATAGATAGATATATTTGGTAAGATCCTGTTAAACTGAATATCATTTGCTTGATAAAATAGGAGGAGATCCAGAGTTATCTGCAACTGGAAAATAGAATAGTCAATAATTAGGTGACTATTTTATTGAAGAATTAAAAGGAAATAAAAATGTAAGTACATTCCTAAACATCTTTAGGTAACCTTATTTACATCTCAAATGAAAAGAGGAATCTAGACACAGCAGAGATCGATAGGGGAAAAACTAGGAATAAAAGCATTGAAGACAAAAAATTTGGATGAGATTGATTATGGAATATGTGATGGATTGACAGTTAAAGAAATAGCAGCAAAATATCCAAAGTAGATCAAAGAAAGAAAAGCCAATCCTCTTGAATTCAAATATCCTCGTGGTGAATCATTTTTAGATGTAATACATAGAGTAGAACCTATAATTTATGAAATTGAAAGATCTAGAGATCCTGTTCTGATTATTGCACATGTTGCCGTTTTAAAGTATTTAGTTCATTAATCTCATTTAGGTGTTTGTACGCTTATTACCATTGTAATTAAATAAGTGAAATACCGAATATTGATATTCCTATCAATTGTGTTATTAAGTTAGTACCCATACCCTACCATTGTCTTGAAAGTAGAGTAAATATTAAGTGACAATATTATTATATAAGTATTCAATATAATTATAGATATTATTTATAATTTATTTCTATTCAAATTACTGTAAAGTTAAAATATCAAGCATTTTCAAGGACATTGCAAATCCAGACTTCCCATTCATCTTCTGGAATTTATTGTCTTTAACTTTGATTAAACATTTCAGATATTAGTACATTTTGAGAGGGATGATTCACTGGGAATTTGTCTTTACATTTGCAAGCTTGTAGGAAGAACTTCTTCTTTAATTATTCATTCTCATTAGAGAACTTGCCTTTTACATTGGAAATATAGGTTTAGATTTTGGAGATAACAGTAGGTTCAGACTCCTTGATGTTCTCTTAACGATGTTGTTCAGTGTGAACTTTAGTTAGATTCTTTGAATTTGATAATTGGATATAGGATCTCTTTTTGGAGGAATCGTAATTATTACCAAACTCAATTCCATTTTTGTAATTAGGAACCTCCTATTTGACAGGCGATTTGTTCTAAATTTGGGCTTGAGAGATTGGTTTTGTATTTAAATTGGAGATTTTGACTAATTGCTTAGGCATGTTTTAGAATGATGGTGATTCAAACAGTCTTTTTCTCGTGGTAGTATTAGTCGCATAACTAATAACTGTTTAACGTCTAACAATATTTGCTATGCATGATACTCAATTAATTGTTCCTATTACTAGAAACTGATTTTATTCTGATGTAGAATTGTTGATGGTTCTTTGACTTCTAAGTGCTTCTCTTACTATGAAACCATGACTTGCATCTTTCTATTTGCAATTTCTTATATCTTTTATGCCACTGTCAACACATGATAAGCTTTGGCTAGACTTAATATAAGATTCTTATTTACTATTTTAAGTTAATTGGGTTTTCAAGACGTATAAATCTTCAACTATTTGAGATAGCTAATATTGATCTGTTACTTCAAGAATTTATTAAGTGCAGTTATACAGTAGTTCAATCAATTGTTTGACATTGTCATCAGTGCTTGCTTCGAATCTCAAACTTAAGAGTTTCTTGTAGTTCTCTAATTTTAATTGCAGTTTTTAATCCTCTCCATTGCCATTAGAGATTTATTTACACTCGTTCATATGAAAATTAACTATATCTATGGGAATGAATTCTTCGCATATCAAGCAAAACACATCTTTCACAGGTTGCACAGGTAATTAAGATTATTGAGTTTTCACTTATGACAATTGCGATTGAGTTTCTAATCTTAGATTTGATTTGGCCTTCGATCTATAAGAGCATTACGACCCAGCCCATTTTGGTTTTCCTGGACTATATTTAGATTGTTGCTTCTGTTATTCATATTTCTGTTTTCTTTTATTCACTTAATACTCTTTATCGGATGAAGAGGAGGAGGAAGAGGATTTCTTCTATGAAACTATTGTAACTCTCTTCTATTAAGAATTGTTTTGCTTTTTTGGAATGGACATGCTGAATTTCTTTGGGACTTCACATGGCTATTCATTCTCCACTATAAATCGACCTGTCTGTCTTAATTGATCTTTAAAAGAATTATCGCTTTTGTGACTTTCATTCTGATCTCCCATTCTATTGATCAGAGCATCGATCTCCTTCAATAGAATGTTCACACTGCTATCATCAAAATTATGTGACATTAACGGTGTTAAAAATATTTATTAATGTTATATGAGTATAATACAACAATAAAGTTGTTTGATTTACAAGATTTATGTAATAAAGCCATAATATAGTTTATGTGTTTGATTAACTAACTTTTATCAATTTAAATTAATTGTTTAAGAAATTTATTAATTTATAATTATACAAGTGTGATGAAGTTATACATTCTTATTCTCATTGCTTGTTTGGTGATTAGTTAAGCTTAGGAAGACATCAAATAAGCAGAAACTACTTAGTAGGAATCTGAAATTCCAAAGGATGACAATGCCAGCGACACTCCCACAGAAGGGAAATTTAAATCAAGAACCAAGGAGGAAATCATCAAAGAAAGAGACACTCTATAAACCTTATTGAAAACTCTGAATTACTCTTGCATTGTTTTGGCTAGAATGTAATTGTCAAGATATAAGTCGGAGTTAATGAAAGTTATTGAAAGGTAATACACATCTATCACTTTAGTCATCAAACCAAACAGGAATAAAGCATTGTATGGAAGAAAATATATACCTCATATGTTAATTAATGTCAAAAAAGCATCACATATGATGATAGTGTCAAAGTAATATTATGGGATCTTATGATTTTAGATCTTCTCCTAAATTTAATCCAAAGAATTCAAATTTGATGATTACAGATTCATTTATGAAAACATGACCTTAGACGATTATAGTAGTGATAAAGTTGATATGCATATCACATAAGCAGAAGAAAGAATTTGGTCATACATTTAAGACTTTGAAAAGGCTATGGATTCCAAAGATGATGAAGATGATGATTCACAATTCAAAAGAAACTTTGATTTGGAACCTAAAATATTTGGATTTTCCCTTAAATCAGTAAAATCTTTACAATACATCATGTTCGTTTTATTTGTTTCCTTCATTTTGTTCTTGGGTTACATAGCATTTAAAAAATTACCCAAGCAATACGAAGATCAAAAAAAGAAAAGAAGAAACTGATATCTAATGTTTTTAATTTATTTAATTCTAAAATTTAGAATATATGTATTTATTTGTTTAATTTTAATCCTCTAATGTTATTGATGATATAATTGATTGAGATAATTAATTGATAATGTAATGTCAATTTAAAGTAATCATAATTTAATATTATTTCTATATCGTATTTTGAGTCATTCATATGATTTTATAAAATATATAGTAAAATGTTGACGTAGTAATTTCAATTAAAGAAAGATCATAAATTTGTAATAAATCTATAAGATTTTTAACCAATCAATGTATACAAATATTTTATTAAGAATAAATAAATAGAAAATTAACAAAGATAGTGCAAATCTAATAATAAATGATGTTAATAATCGCTTGTTTTAATGCAACCATTCATATATTATAGCATGTTGTTATGTCTTCAATTTTAGATCCTTAGATAATTCAGATAGGAAATTCTAAAATCGAATTTGATAAAAAACCAATTAAGAACTCATTAAAATTTCTATAAATTTCAATATCGATATTTGAAATCAATAGATTATATACCCATTTATCTTTTATTCATTATTAATTAATTAGTGAATACCTAATTATGTGAAAATATGACAATAATTGAAATCAACTGTTTATTAGTTCAATTACTGATGAATTTTAAAGTGAATTTAGGAAGGTATAAATAAGTTTGGAGTTTAAGATTGATTTATTCAATTTCAAGGTTGGAAATTCATGAAATTGATAAAAGTTACAAAATGAGTTAGGATCAATATGATATGTTAAAATTAAGATTATCATTGTTCTAGATGGCTTTTTTTAGAGGATTCGAGTTTCTCTCTTACCTTAGGGAATCTTCTCAGTTGTTATTCATAAGTGTCTTAGACATATTTGTCAAGTGGGACCTCTCTTCCATGATGCAATTTGTGCATTCTGAGGATTTGTTAACTTGTTTTCTTGATTGTTTCATCGTCATCTTCTTTGGTGAATAGATATTTGATGCCCTTCTTGGAGACTTTTATTTATTGTTCCTCAATAGGTTAAGGAGGTTCAAAATTATAGGTCTTTTTCAGATACTCATAGAATTATTTTTCATCTTTCTACATGTATAAACAGTATATACCTGTCCGACTTTTTAGACTAGGAGGAAATGAAGGAAGTTTCTTTTACTCATTTCACTAAGTTGTCTTTTAATTTTGGGGTCAACTCTAATTAAATTGGGTTGAAACATGGAATTTGTTTAATTAGCTTAGGTTTTGGGTGAATTGATTTTGGGGATGCCATTGATTGCTCCAAAGAAATGTTTCTCTTGTCTTGCTGATTATTGAGCATTCTGCTTTCTGACTTACCTTGCCATTTCTCTGGATTGAATTTGTCTCTCTAGAGATTGACTCCAAGAATGCAAAGTGCCACGGGTATTATGGATAATATTATGCTCTGAACCGTGTTGAGAGAATTAACTAAGAGTGTTTCCGAAGGGAGATTGCAAATCATTCGAGGGCTGAGGAGTGAACCATCCCATTTAGGCTCGATTATTCATTTGGTTCATGAGAGTGAAGGTGGCCCTCTGTTGCTGATTCTTTTTATGAATATCCTACAGACTTTTCATTATATTTATTATTAATGAGTGAAACCAAATCAAAGGACAGCTATCAAAAATAGAATTTGATCGTCGTTGGCCAACATTACGTATTGAAAACCTGCATTTACAGAGGCAAGAAACATAACTGGTATTTGGGTACTCTTTATATACTTATACTTTTATATTCGCAGCCCTCAATCAGGCTCAGCCAGGTAACTACTTCATCGTGAGATTGGTAATGTAAATAATTCTTTAAATTCTATTGTTAGTTCATTTACCTGATAGGCAAACACAAACATCGACAGTTTACAAGAGGAAGAAAAACTCCTTAAGAAGTTGGCAAATGGTGAGTTTTTAACTAATATTGTTTTCAGTTCCCTACATGCCGACTCTTCAGATTTCAGGAGATGTTCGTCTGCAGAATACCAACTATTATTACTAAGTATTTGACAGATATGGACCAAGTCTCAAACTTTGTTTCTAATTTGTCAATTATGAATTCACATTACCAACCATTTGTATGATTGCTATACAAATTGTAAATTGCAAATCCCATATTTAGTTAAACATTCTCGAAAAACTCCATAATCAATCAATTGTTCATTGCAATCTCAGACCCAAAAAAATATTAACTCAACTTGGCAAAAATGATTTGGTACTCATTGATTTCTAACATTCAACCAAATACAAACACAAGAATGGCAAATTCATAGGATATGCATCCAAATTTTCCAATCTCAACAAATTAACCAAATACTCTAGTCTAAATCAGCATTTAGGTTTAAGTATGCACATCCCTTTTGATCTATAGCTGCCTCCCCAAAAGATGATCTGGAATCCCTAGGATTTATATTGATGTATTTCCTCAAGAAGGGAGACTTGTTCAAAGTCAAAGAGCATGGATCCAAAATTAAGAAAATGGAAGAGCAAAAACTGAGAATGATTCCAGAAAAATATTGCAAAGACATGCCAATAGAAATACTCCAATACTTTTAGTTTATCAGAATGACCAATGTGTAATAGTATCCCTTGGGTGATTACGAATTCCTAAAGAAACTATTTAGAAATTTACTTCAGTAATTGAGTGTCAATGAAAAAGATTTTTAATACGATTGGGTAACATTGTAAATTTAAAATATCCTAGATCAAAAAGATGAATTCATAACAAACAAGTTAACAACAAATGCAGCAAACCCAAAAAGACTCCACTAATCAAAACCAAACTTAAACTAAAATTGTTATTCATCAACCTCAAAATCTGGAAGGGATTCAAGAAGTGCAAACTGAATTGGAGAGATCTTCAATAAAACGAGAATTCTATAGATAAATCTCATCCTTATGTATTTCTGACGAAGAAGACAAATAATTTGAGAGTGTTAGCACAAAAATGCTTCAACTCCCAAATATGTTTGATTTAATAAAACTAAAAAGTTGACCATCATCAATTTTGTATCTATCTATATATTTTTAAATTCTATCTATTTGTAATAATATCATAATTACTATGCCTTTCAATTAATAATTATTCTATGCATTGATATTATGATATTTTATCATCTTTTCAGTATGTAAATAGATGGATAACCCAATTACTAATATTAGGATTAATTTTAACATAAATTTATTAATATTATGTAATAATCTGAAGACATATAATAACACGAATAATAAGAAGATTAGGAACAAATAAGTTTCTCATTTCTTGAAATTAAATTGCCAAGTGCAGTATTAAGTCAAAGCTAAGCCATAATCATTGCTTAATATGGTCCTGCATCTATCTATATAGATTAGCATCTTTAAAAGTCTTAGGAAGTAGGATAGATTGTCCAAACAACATCCAATCCACTCAAATTGGCAAGCATCAAATAGATTGATTAATTGCTGGTCATTTCATTTAAGAAAGACACACGCTATTACTATTTCTAAGAATACAATCTACTTAAACAATTGGAGAGTCTTGGCTTGAAGCAATAGCACATTTATGTACTCATGAATGTCCCATCCTCTACTTTAGCGAGATATTCAGATGAAAATTCTTAATTGCGCCAATTAAATCACAACATTGAAAGCAGTGTGAAATAATTGGAAGATCCAGAAGAATTGGAAGGATACTTTGGCGATTTGTTTTACTCTCTGAAACATCTAAAATCAATTGCTTACATTCTAGTGCAAACCAATTATGATATTTCACTTGAATTAATTCAGAAATATGATGAAATTAGAAAGCATTTGCCACAGATTCCAAATAGTGTTAACAAAGAATTCATAAAAGAGGAATTGAAAAAGTATGCCAAGAGTTAAAACAGAGATAATGTCCACATTTGAATTGAGTTTAAATTATTACAACACATACATGTTTTTCTTTATTTTTTAATCTTTGATGGATGTTTATATATAATTTACAATATATAATCATGCATTTTAAGAGAGAGTAGTTTACATGTTTGGACTTTATTACTTATTCAATTATTAAACATTTGATCTTAATTCCAAATTTTAAGGATCTATAATCATTCTTGGTTTTCGTATCTTATCGCTTTATAAAATATGTTAGAAAGGGCGGACAGGGGCTGTTTGGATTAAATTTTGTTTTAAAAACTGTTTATATTTTGGATGCAAATAGGGCTGCTTATTCTAATCTTAAACTAATTTAATAAAGTACTTAAATACGAGACTGCATTATAAAGAGTAAGAGAAGTAATAACATTGTGATAGTCGTGGTCTTTTTCTGGTTTCTTGTTTTTATCTACCTTAGGCATACTGATCTTGGGTGATTAATCCGGTTTGAAATACACAAATAAGTCACAAAACTGCTCGAACTCTATATCTTTTTATTTCATCTAGTAGTACAAGTAAGTCAACAAAGTTTCTAACTTAATATGCAAGGGCAACAGTTATCTCTATAAGAGAGTGTAATTATCAGCCGCATCAGTGATAGGTGCAGCACTAATCCTTTCAGCTATCCGTCCTAATGCTTCAACAAATTCAATAAAAGTCATTCTTATGTTTCTATCTAATGTCAATTCATCGACTTGAGTCATCATTGAGAAATTATAGATGATGACCTATTGTTTCTCTGATAGATATTCATGAAGATTGAATTATCTGCAGAACTCCTTGAATTCTCTGATTGAAATCCATTTTAATTTAAAATACCACTTTCTATTAGCAATATCAGTGACATAATCATAGAGCTTTTTAACAAAGGGCATTTTAATTTATAACAGATGATCGCATTCTCGTGTCCACAGTCTTTAAGTTCTCCAATCTTATATTTAGTCAAAGTACTCATATTATTCCTTGAATTCCTTGAGTAATCTAAAGAGAGCATCAGCATAGCTCTTATAAATATCATTTCTGACATATTTGTCATTGGCAATTCTGAAGAACATTTCCAAAAACTGATATCTTACCAATGCTTTTTCAGGATTGTAAATATACTTAGGATCGATATTGTTTTTTAATGAAACTATGTCGATATCAACATCTTACGATTTCAACAAATCCCCATCAATGATGGCTAATTTATTGATTAGTTTCATGTATTAGGGAATTTAAATGCAAAAAACATCAAAGTTGGGAGGTTGATAGCCCAAACTCGAATAAAATTTGTAGACATCTTTCAGAAGTTAATAGCTAGATCTGAAATATTCTTTAAGTTTTATTCTTTCATACTCGCTTTTAACAAATCTACTGATTTTACTACTATTCCAGTCATATTCGAAGCACTCATTTAACAATTCTTCAGTGTCTCCTATGAATGGTCTGAAAATGGAATCTTCCTTATTCCACTTAATGAGATGAGCCTGTTTTCTGACTAAGCAATTGGCAAATCTCCTCAGTACATATTTCTTCTATGATGATCTGGGGAAGACTTTAATCAAGGGCTTATAATTGTCCTTGTCATCAATTATGTATTCCTATCTTGAATAGATGTAATTAACATATTGGATCTTCTTAAAAGCCAATTTGGTTCCATCTTGGAATATGTGAATAGAGTGCTTTGGGTCTTTGCCTTGGAGTATTAAGTTGTCCAATGGGGCTGGCATGGTCATCACTCTGGGATCAATAAAGTATTCTTCTCGAATAGGATTAGAAAAGAAATACAGTATCTTCTTCTTTGGAGGACACATTTGATATGTGGTATAATAAAACCTACTTAATTCTTGTATCATTTATTTTGTAATTTCTTCACTCTTCTTACTGGTTTCCTCAGTGTATGCTTCTGTGATTGCAGCCAAAGTTATCCTCTTTTCATTATTGACCAGCTATTTCAGTTGATGTATAATTTCACCCGTGGTAAGATCTAGGTAACTGCTTTTTCTCTTTGATGCTTCAATCAATTATTGTCTTAATTCGTAACTCGAGGTCATAGGAATTGGCTAGTAACTAATAGTTAATCATACTATTACTCTAGAAAATCAAGATGGATGAATATTGGATCCTGATTGCTATCATTCTCTGGATTGTATTGGAATCGATACTCCATCCATCCTTAGCAAATCCAACAACAATCATTCCCAAATAAACTATCCCCCTAGATTGGAATGTAGTTTACTCCATCTATAACATTTTTTTTTTATTATACTACTTTAAATTCTTCGGCATCACTTATAAATTGAATGAATCCATAAGGATCCACCTTGGCTGAACACTTATTGCCTTCAATATGCAAGCCATACAAGCTGTTATTTTTAAGCAAGGCCTAACTGAATTACCTTAACTGTTTTTCACTCAATTAGTTATACGAGATATCCAAATGGACTAACGAGAATTATGAGTTGGTAATAGTTTCACACCAACATTGGATACAATTGCTTCTTTCATTCTACCCCAAATGATTGTAACTTAGATCTAAGACTTTTACTGACCTATTTTATTGTAAACCTTTGGCTATCATAGTTCCAGTGGTAGGTCCCAATTAATTCCAATTCAACACTAGAATTTCAATAAAATTATTCTACAACAAAAACTGATAAAAGACCGTAGAACATGAATCAGTAATTTAATTTTCTGACAAATTTAGTTTGATGATAGTCATATTCCTCTGAATGCTGCTAAGCAATAGCGTCACGCCTTTATCTCCTAGTAAGTTATTTTGGAGATTTAATGATTTTAAGTTCAGAAATTTGGAGATGTGACTTACAATTATGCCTGCTCCTCTTCTGCCCAATACATTGTTGCCCAAGTTGACTTCCTTTAATGCAATGGGAAATCCCTCAATCAAATACAATAGGGACTTATCATCCAATTGATTATTACATAAGAACAGTTGTTTTACTGCTTTACTTTTAACAGATTGCAATAGATTTTTTATCAATGGAAAGTACTTCTCCGTCAACCCTAGATCTGAAAAGTGCATTTCCTTATTGTTGATCAAACAATTCGATAGATCTATTCGTTTCGGAAATATGTTATCATTGAGACAATAGAAATTAATAGGATCCACATTTTTTTTGTTGAAATTGATGGCCAAATCTCTTAATCTATCCTATCTTTTGATGAAGTAGAAATAAGATTAATCTATTTCTTGATCTATTTATAAAAATATATTCTTTACGTAGTTTATGCTATATTTTCTTGATTTCTTATTGTAACTCAACTCCATCAAACCTTTTTGGCTCGTCACTACTGCTCTCTTCACTCAACAAATCATAGTCTTGATCCTCGTTTTGGCTTAATTCCTATTAAAATGACAAACTCTCCATCCCGTTCTAATCCTTCGTATCTTGATCCCTGAATTACTCTGCTTCAGTCTCTGTTTTAATTTATTTTAAAAGCGAAGAACTGTGTTACAAGAGACCCAAAGGGAAATTCTTCTTTTTATATTCTCCTTAACCTGGCTTTAATGTAGTGCTCTCTATCATCTATCTCATGCCAATCAATTTCTCGCTGCTTTTTATGTAATATGCCATCACACCATGATCATCGGAAAATTCATCATTATACAGCAATTTCTATGTTTTTAGTTTGCTTTGAATAATCTTATTTTCTGATATGCTTCGATTGGATCGAAAAAAGGATTTAAGTTTTTCTGCTTTCTCCTTTGAGTAATCTTTTAATCGAGGCAATGAACATTTAGATCTTTCAAGACTATTTTTCATAAGTTTATAAATTATTAATTAACATATCAAAATGACAATCACAGTAATTATAATGTAGCCTTCAACTTCAACAGTTTCTACTTTTGAGTCATCTATCTTTCCACCACATTTCTCTTTTGTTTCTAAGCTTAAACGAATTGGAAAGGTATTTCTAAGAATTACTTATAATTCGGATGCAGATACGGGGTCTTAAACATTTCTAATCGTATAAATTAAAGTGTTACTCAAATAGGATAGAGTATTATAAATCCTCAACTCTTGGGTTGTGCATTCATATTAATCTGATTGGACCTAATTGCCCCTTGGCAAAATCGGATACAGATTCGGATTCTAGCTAAAGTATATACTAAAACTTTCGAAGTTATTCACTCTTTATATGTAAATGTAAATACTTAAGAGTCCTCAACGTATCAAAAATATGTGTTAACACGTTTTCTAATTTGATATGCAATGGAAGCACCAACCTACTGGTCGTAGCACTATTCATTTCGCCTTCATTCGGACTAATATATTCTGCAATTCTAGCTAAAGCTTCTGTGAACTCAACAGTAGACATCCTTAAATGTCTATCTTGAGTCAATTCATCCTAATGAGTCTACATTGCCAAATTGTAAATGATTTTTAATTGAGTTTCACTGAGGAATTACTGAAATCCCATTAAACTGCAAAATTCTAGGAACTCGGTCAATGCTATCCACTTTAATTTGAAAGTCCATTTCTTATTTTGAATGCATGCCACATAATCATGTAATCTCTGAATAAAACCTTATTTTATATAAATTAGATTGCCACACTCTTTTGTCCACAAACGTTCTTCTCTCCATTACTATTGGTTATCAAATGCTGCAAATCTTTCTGCTAATACTTGGAAAACTCGATAAACTTCATCCACAATCAGTCTAGGTTTCCATTTTTACTTAGTCACTAGAAATGCTATTCTAAATAGGAATTCCATAAACTAATATCTAACGAAGCCATTCTCTGGATTATAAATAAATTTTGAATCGCAATTGTATTTAATTTAATTCACCTAAGATTATACCTCCTCAATTTATATGCCTTGAGGTAACAATTCTTGGGTGAGATCATAAATCAAATCAAGAGGAATATTAAATGTTTCTACTTGATAACCATTCTGCTGTTTATTAGCATTGTACCCAAAGCTTGAATAATACTTGTAGATGTTCTTTATCTATGCATAATGGAATCTCATAATCTCAACTACTCCTTCTAATTCCTATTAACTTTTTAGAAAATGCTAAATGCCCATACAATTCCAATCAAATTGAAAGCACTCATCCAAGACATCCTCAGTGTCTCCTTAATATGATTTAAAGGCTGATTAATCCTTTTACCAATAAATCAAATTTGATTTTTGTTTGGATGCATCAACCGCAAATCTTTTTAAAAAGTATTTATTCTCTAAACATCTAGGAATTACCTTTACCAGAGGCTTGAACTAATTCTTCTAATCAATAACAAACATTTATTTAGTTTGAAAATAATTCACTTAATCTACCTGAGATAATGAGATCTGAGATCCATCTGGGTAGAAGAATACTTTCTCTTTATCCATAGTCAATTCAATATTCTCTGCAGATCGTAATGATATTATTGGAAATCTTGGATTTATAAATATCCCCTTTCCAGTGGGATTCGAAAAAAAATAAAGTATTTTTTGATTGGGAGGACACATTTGATATGAAGTGAAAAAGAACTTTGAATTCAACTCTGATAATATCGATTTCATATCATCCTTAGTCTTAATATCTTCAGTGTAGGCATCATTTATGGCAGTCATTGTAATAATCTTACCAGCACTAAAAGTATGCTTTAACTAATGAATTATCTCTCCTGTTGTTAGATCTTCCAAAACAGTAGTACTGTTGAATTTACTACTTAGTTATTTCCATAATTCCTTACTTGTAGTCATCGATATGGGTTTGAAACTAATATACTCATAAGTATTTACTCTAAAAAATCTAAGTGCAAGTATATAGAATCAGTTTGAGATTCTTCAGGTTCAGGCTCATAAACAAAATGATACTCCATCCACCCTTGGCATATCCAACAACAGTCAGATCCATTTTCATTCTCATTTAACATTGGAATGAAGTTAACTCCATCAATATTTTAATGTTTAGGTTGCATACTCTATTTTCCTTTGATTTACTAAGGAAATTGTATGAATCCCAAAGGATCAACATGAGCCAAACATTTATTTCCTTCAACATGTAATCCATACAAACGTGAATTCTTTAGAATTGAATAATTAATTAATTAGAGCTATTTCTAATTAAACTAATTATAAGACAGATCCAGATGAATCAATTCAGTATAGGTGTTACTCAGCAATGAACACCATTCTTTGATACAATCATAATTATTATCACTCTATCCAATTTTATTATAGCTCAAATCTACTACCTTAATTGATTTATTGTAATTCAACCCCTTTGCAATATGCAATCCAGCAATAGGTCCCAATTAATTCCAGTTTAGACTTAAGACTTGTAAGGCCTAGTTTTTTAGAATAAATTCTTTTAATTCATTGCAAATCAAATCAGAAATTGCATTGTCTGATAAATTTAATTTTTTGATTTTCAAACTTGGTTTTAATGCCTCTAAAATTGTTGCAGTTCCTATATCCCCTATTTGATTTCCTTTTAAATTCAAGTTCCTCAGACTGAGTAATAATTGTATTATACTTTTCAAATTTATTCAAATGTTCAGACAGAAGTACTGCTCCTCGACGGTTTAATTAATTAAGAGATAAATTAATGGTTTTGACTTTTAAGGGGAATACATCAATTAACAACTTTAATGACCATTCATTAATTTTGTTTTGACTGATATCCACTGATTTGATATTTTTGTCTCGTTTTTAACTTAATAAATTTCTAATCAATGGAATATATTTTGGGGTTAATCCTAAATCTGATAAATTGATTTCTTTCACATCTTGCTTACTCAGTTCGATTCTTTTAGGAAATATGCTTTCATTTAAGCAATAATAATGAATGGGACTCAAATTATCCTTTTGCTGAAAATTTAGAATCAAATCTTTCATCTTTTCTGATTTTTTGATAAAATGATAAAATGAGTTGTTCAACTCTTGATCTGAATAAATGATAACATACAATTACTTATTTTATGACTTATCTATTTCAAGGCCTTCCCAGTCTCCCCTTCAAGTTTTAAATCAATTTTGTTTTCATTCTTCTCCTCATTTTCATCATTAGACTAACTAAAAGATGATTCCTTATCTTTGAAGTAAGGAGTGTCTGTTTCAATTTGTGTATCTGTTAACAAAGGCTTATTTTTGTTTAGAATAGGCTGATTAAGGATTTTCTTTCGTTGATGCAATCTTGATTTTCTCTAAAACCGAGCAGATCTGCTAACTTCATCATCAAATGAATAAAGTTCTGAATTTCTTTCAGAATCCATTTGCTTAGTCAGATCTCTCTATGTCTTGATAGTCTGCTTATTAGGACTAATTGAAGAACATTTCTCTTAGAGGAAATAAGTCTTTAATTTTTATTTTTTCCTTGCACTGTAATCACAATACAGACTTGGAAGGAGACATTATTGTTTCGGAAATATCACTTGTTTTTCTAATTTAGAATTGGTCTAATTCATCAGGTAATTGTCACTTTTAGAGAATTTTATTATAATTGTAAATAATTCATCGGAGCTTCTATAATTACTGTAAAATTTGAATAATTATTTAAGAAAACACTCTAGAACTGAAATACTGTACACATGAAAATGACATTTTTATTTTTTTAATATAATTTTCTCATCAGATTGATTCTCTATAATCATAAATATCAAATTTTAATTACTTTACTGATCAGTGTGAATAAAATTAATCAACTAAAACAAATAGTAATATTCTAATATTCAACAAAAAATTGAGCAATTTAATCGAAGGAGATTAAGGTATACAAAGAATACAGTATAAAATCTTACTTATGATTTTTCAGACTATCAATGATTAAATCAAAGTAAGTCTACAGAAAGGAATGCTCATATATAGAAATGTCTATATATCTAGAAGGATGTAGAATATTGTGCAATAATATCATTAAACTTCAAATTATAAATCATACACAGTTTCATTGTGTTGCCTATTTGAATGAAATGACATCAATGATTGAAATTGCACATCGTTGTCGTTGGCATTGAGTTTGCTCTTTTACATGATCCTTTCTATCTATTAACTTCGATATTTGAGTTCTTTCTTCCATTATAAAGCAAAATCTTTGACGTCATGTATCAATTGGCATCTACGTAGACAAAATTTGTACCTCATCTATAAACTTCCAATAATATCCTCTTTCTCTTTGAGTCTAATGGTTTTCTCATTTATAATCTGCTCCTTCAATTCCTCAAAAGTAAAGGTGATACTGTGACCTACTGATTTAGACTCTTTAGATCCAACTTTGTTAAGCTGTTTGATTTATAGTTTAAATTGATTATTCAAACTGGTATCATCTAAATTAAACATGATGACTTCATTCCATTCCATGTATTTGGAACTCTTTTGAACACTTGTCTATTATTCTTTGACTTGATTGTTTCCCAATGATATGACAACATAGTAATAAGTTTCGCTTCCTTGATTCCTAAAATTGCCTGTCTGAACATCAATAATAAGACAAGGTTTGAAATCTGTATTAAATTCTTCAGGAAGATTTTCAATTTTCCTGATCAAAATTATTGATATTTTACAATACCTCTTAATCCTCCATAATGGCATCCATCAATTGGATATATTTTTAGAATTTATTTTTGTGATCATTAAGTTCATTCTCATATTGTGACCATTCTGCTATTTTCGAATGAACAATCTCGTTCAACTTTTTTGTCAATGTAGAATAATACGGGTAACCTTTAATATTATATTGTTAGCACCTAAGAATTTCAATTCATTCTGCATGTTGAATGCACTTGAGTCCAGCTTTATTGAAATATCCTAACTAATCTCACTTTCCTGATTAACTAATTATTTCTTGCCAAAGAGACAACCCATTAAATAAATTAATATATATAATTGATAAATAAAATATAAAATTTAAATCTCAAATGAAAAATTTGTAAAAGTAGAAAAAAAAGAGTAAAAAAATTAAATCAATAATCTTATACTCTTTTAAAGTACTTTTCAAAATTTTCCTGGGAGACAAACAAATTGTAATCCAAAGTTTCCAAAAAGTAACTCTCGATATAAATAAGCTATTCTTTTTTGAGTCCACTAGCCAATTTGAACTTCTCAATATTTCTTGGCTGGTCATTCAGAACCTTATCAGCTATTATAATTGCTCCAATCAGTAATCCAGTACTATTTTCTAAGTTAAGAAATATTCTTAGCTTTTTGGTGATCTAGTCAACAAAATAAAAAGCCAAGATGAGAGTTTCATCGTCTAGATTCATCTGATAAAGGTTCTTAAGTGTTTTGCATAATTTCTATAATTAAATTAAATTTCTTACTTAATTTGACTTTGGGATTTCTATTGTGGTTTCTAATCTTAACTTATCATATAACTAAAATATTCTAGTCATAATTTTAGTTATTTTATGTAAGGCACAATGAGCAGCAAAGTTTGGTGGTGTAAACATTTAATTTTTCAAATTATTATTAATTCTTCATTCCCTTTTTTTTCAAACCTTTAAAGGAGGGTAAATTATATTTAATTTTTAAACAACTATATTAAAAATTAAAATTTATATAATGTTAAACATCTACAACCAATGATTAGGCTATATACTCATCAAATCCCCTTGAATCAAAGCAAATGGTAGTAAAACAGAGCATAATAAATTAAAAATTTCATTAAAACTTCAAATACTAAATAATTCCCTTTTTAAGTAATATTATAATTATATTCATAATTATCATCAGAAACTGACTAGAAATCATTTAGGTTTTTTGTTTGATGGCCTTTTAGAAAAATAAGTGTTTTTGAAGCAGACATCATTCTCATTTAGCATATCAATATTGCTTTTTTAGAATAAAATGTATATTTAAAAGACTTAGCCAGGTTTCTTGAGTAGGAGTGTTTATCCTTGCAGTGTTATTAGTTTATAATCTCTCTTGGAGTGAATTATTAGAAGTTCATTCTACAAGCAATCTTATGAATAGTTGAGTATTAGATGTTCTTTGTGAAAAACTCAACACACATCACAGCTCTTATTTAGATATCTTCCAATAGCTCCTACTTTAGATTATAAGACAAATTTTCAAGAATAGAATGGTTAAAATTCATCAGAATATCTTGATGAGCCTAAACTAATAATAATTTCATATAGCACTTATACTGATTAATCTTGCTGATTCCTATAGATCCATCAATATTAATTTCAATTTATTACTCAAAAATTAAAATCAATTAACAATTTTTTTTAAACGAATACAGAATAATCTTATATGTTTGAAATAATGTGTGAGATTTCTATCCCAATATTAATTTAATTTAAATGCACAAAATGGATAGATAAATACAAAAAGCATTTTTAAAACTTAAAATTTTCATATAATTTCTAAATAATCCTTATTACAATAGATTATCCTTTATAGTTATTTGTTATTATTTCTGTTAATAATTTCGAGTGCAAATATCTTATTTATAATATTATTAAAAAATGTCATATGTTTTCATAAATAATTCACGATTTTATTTAATAATTTAATGTTTGTCTCATATTCATCGATTACAATTTCATCTTGTGGATCCTTTTAATTTTGCACTACTTATTTCTCTTGAACTTCCTGGTTGTTTTGTGTCGCTTTAGATTTATTGAAATCTTTTTCACCTATTTAATAATTCTCATATGATTTATTTATGCAAATGAATTGCATATTATCTTTGATTGCCTCTAAAATTTCCTCTCCTTTAAGATCAAAAATAGTATTTAAGTAAATTAATTTAAAAGTTTAAATTCTAATCTTCTCAACAATATCATCAGTTTATTTATGATTAGTTGGCATCTCCTCAGGATTATTACCTTCAATAGTATATTCAGTAATATGTTCTTGCTTTATTTTCAATTTTAATTTATCAACTTTCTTCTTATGTTATTTCTTTTTTTTCCATTTCTTCGATATGATGGAAGTTAATTCATTATGAGTGGCGTAAGGATTTTTCTATTTGTTCTAAATTAATTCTTTATTGTAAAACTCTTTCCAAAGTAATTAACCTCTTTTAATCTTCTTACCAATTTAGCAAGATTATTAATTTAATTACGGAACAATATCTTCATTTTCAGTCTTCCTTTTTGTTTATAGTTCATCATCCTCTCTAATATAAATAACTAACGATTTATTATCCATAATTATTTATATGATAACGACGATAAGTATATACTCATAAACAGAAGATAAACTTTAGAAGGATTTTTTTCAATTTATATCCCTTATACATTTAATTCTCTAATAAAATTTATATTAAGATGATTTCCTTCCTTAAATAGAGTTTTTAAATAACTTATGTTTGGCGAAATTAATATACCAAAATAAATGAATTTTTAAATGAATTTATCATGAATTTTCTAATGTTACTTCAAATAATTAATTATTATTAATTTTTAGAAATTTAAATAAATAAAAATTTATATATAATAGAATTAAATAGTGCCAAAATACTAATACTTATCATTTGGATAATAGACCAGATCTTACCAAATCTACTCTCATAGTCTTCACTTAATTCATGGTTTCGTTCAGCATGAAATATCTGTAATATTTTTTGCTGAAATTAAAGTCTTGTTATAGCTTAGTAAATAAGAAATATTCCAATAAACAAAAGTATAGAATGAAGATCACAACAAGTTACGTAATACTTAAATAATGAGATAGCTTACTAGCAAATTAGACTTAAATCTGATGAACTCTTTAATATATTCTCAGCATCTGAAGCCCAAATCTGAAAATTATTCTGATATATTTCATAAATAATCTAAAATGATATCTAATATTGGGCAAGATCTTCTAAAGTAAAACTTTCATATCTTTAATCATCTGGATTTAATGCTTTTATTACCACCTATGATAATAATATGTTAAATTGTTTTAATCCTCTTTTTAATGCCCCATCCAATATAACATCACAGAACTAATTGTAATAAATATAAGTTCCAGTTTCATCTAATTGTTATACTTATAAACCATACCGAATGATTAATCACACAATGTTTCATCAAAAACACGTTAAATCTCATTTATGGATGTTTAATACAGATTAGGCTAAAATAGTGAAACGTCGTTAAGAAACTACTGGAATCTAAAGTTCGTGATATTGGGGTAATAAGAGGAGTTTAAATAGTTTTCATAAATGAATTTCTAATATTTGATGATAAATTTACTTCCTTAAGCAATGTAATTAGCCAAAAATAGTTTGTTTGAACTAAGAAATTGTTATCCAAAAAGAATTACTTCACTTGTGTTTGATTATCCAAAATGAAATAATACACAAGTATGAATAAAACAGTTATAATTGTTAAATAACACATAAGAGCAAAAACAGTCTAGAAAACAATAAAATTGTATTAGTACATTGAATGAATATTTTGGTGGCTTTTGAATTTTGGCTTTATCTCTTTTTTAATTGATTTTTTCGACTTCATTTATTTCAAAGTCTTGCTATCTATGACTAATGATTATATTTACATAACTGTATCCCCATTCAAAATATGCAAAGATTATTTTTTGTATCCATATTCTAAATGATATAATAGATGTAAAATTACATTCTTCTTCAAAAAGGGAATTTAATTATGCAAATAATATTTGATATTGTCTCATGGCTTTAATTTTGTCATCTTTGGGCAAGTTAGTAACAATTTAGTATATAGTATTTATATCATTGCGAAACTTAAATTTAATCAGCAAAGAAAAAATTGAGTTGATTAGCATTAAGGTCAATTGGAGTATCATAAAGAGAATGAGATTATCAATAGACGAGGATTAATATTGAATAGCATCATTAATTCTTGAAGCAACAGAATCCTACATTAATTCTTGCCCATAAGGTACCATGTAATCTCTAAAATGGGATAGTATAGTATTATTTTATATTATTGAAGACTTGTCAGAGCGATTAAATTATAATAAGTTAACTTTAAACTAATCCAAAATATCCAGTCCACTGACATTCTCATCATCCCCATAAAATCCAGAATAAACCATCGACACAAAATCTTAATTAGCATAGATGTAGGAAACATAAGTATTATAATCTCCAATCTCCAAACTGACAAAATCATAAAACTACCTCGTTGTATTAAATTTTGTTGCTGGATTTGTAATTAATAAGCTTGACAATTTTTACTCATTCATTAGAGCTACATCAATGATATAATTATATGATGATACGGTTAACAACTATATTTTATAAAGATGGCCGAATAAAATCACTGAATTGTGTAGAGTAATAGGGTTGTAGTAGAATGAGCAAAAAAAGTAAGTAAAGGAAATAAACACCAGTTACAAAAAAAATGAAAATCTGTTTAAAACAACTAGCAAGGTCAATTTTTAATTCTTCTTTGATAGTTTATTTATCTCTTCCTTTATAAAAGGATTTTTCTATTCATTTAAACTATATATTGCATTTGATCCTTAAACTAAAAAATCTTCCCTGAGGGTGTAATCAATTAAAAAAGGCTTTTAAGAGTATTCTCTATTCGTAATCAATTCCATATCTAAACTATAGAAGTATATAGATTACCTGAATACATATTTCCACTTTGACTTTTTAAGTTATATGACTAAGATTGAGATGCTATTATAACTTCTTTAGCCAAAGCCGAAGTGTATGGTCTAAATGAATTGGTGTTGATAAATTCATTCTCCTGCTTATCATTGCTATTTGTGTTTTCATCATAAAGTTCTAAACGATTAATCTTCAAAATATGAAAGGATGTTTTATTTAGAGTCTTATAGAATTTGATATTAGCATCAACTTTTAACACTTTTTCAAGTACCTTTTCTGAACAAAAATGTTCAAACAGATTTTCTATTTTAATTTAAATGCTTACTAATTTTTTAATAGATAAACTTCATTCTCTATTATTTAACCCATCTATATCTTTAAAGGAATTCAAATTTATCTACTCTTAAATTGCCATTGTCATTTCTGATAATCAACCTCTTCCTGCTTTCCCCATCATAAAAAATGGTCTACATCTAAGCATCATACCTATTGTAATCTTCTTGAAATTCAGCTTTGTACATAGGTACTCTAATATTTAATTTAATATGATTCAATCTGGTTAATTTTGCAGTTTTCTCAATGTCATTGTCCTCCTCAAGAATTTATTAAAACAATTAAATCACATTCTACTTTTGCTTCTCCTCCAACTCTCTTTTAAAAACTAAGCTTGTTAATTCATTGATAGATTTATTACTAAATGTTTAATCATTTTATCTTCTGAATGTAAATTTCTTATCTTAGATTCTCTCTCTGCTACCATAAGAACATATTTTCAGACTCAAAATTTTCATATCAAAATTTGTAAGAAATTGAGCGTATTCAGTATATGAAATGGCTTTAGGACATAAGGATAGAAAAGGGAGTTTGTAATCTCCGAATATTTAATAAAGGTATTCGCTTGAAGAATCAATTTCCCACCTTGAATTCAAAACTATATACTAAGAGCGACTCGACACTTACCTCAACATGCTCAAATACTCAAACCTATCTTACTCCAAATTAAAAATGTATTTCAAATATTTTTGTGCTTTAAAACAATGTCCTTTGCTATGTTTGACCAAAATGGATCTTCTCTTAAATAGATTTTCAGATTGTCCAGTCTTATAGAATTACTTTAAAAAATCATTATGATTCTCTTTGATTACGTCTGGCATTAGTGTTTCAACTCTAATTCCTCTGTATTCATTTTAAGATCGACCTAAAATTTTAAGTGTTGATTGACTAGCTGCTATAATTTCTCCAAATTTATCAACTCGAAAAAAAAGGTTGTTAGATGAAATGATACAATTTGTTAGGTAATAACTTTTGGTTTAAGCCTCATCTTCACTTGAGGATCTTTCATCTACTTTTTCATCTTAAAAGATTTATTAGGATTTAAGATTTTGATCAGGTAGTTCTTTGATTTCTTATACTTTTAATTTCTTATGAAGAATATACAGTTTAAAGTAGAGGTAGAAGAATTTCCATCTGAATCTTATCAACATTTGTTATTCATCAATTGGATTAGTGACATGAATGTTTTTCCATTGTTTCTGACAAATCTAAATCTCTTACAGTATTGACTAACATATTTTAAGTAATTCAGGAATTGAAATAACTTGTTGAAGTTAATTCTTCCAAAAATACACTTGCAATTCAGCTATTTTTTGAAAGGCCTAGAAGAACTCTTTCATTTGTTCTTCGCATTTCAACACGTTTTCAAAGGGAAGTTTTGAACGATAACTTAATTGATTGTTCTCCTTCAATTTATTGTGAATTGATAGTTTTAATTATTTAATTCTCATTTTTTAGTTAAAATTGATGTTGTTCTTGATTTTGGATAAGTGTTTGAATGATTGGTTGATTAGATTGAATTTATAGAATAAGATTTCTGAGTAGAGCAACCGTATTTCATCAGAATTGGGTTACACTTTTAATTAAGTTTCAAGTAGACATTTGATGAGGAACTTCACAAACAATCCTTTGTATTTTTCGATGTTGTGTTTCTTGGTTGTTATGTAGGTGTATTTGGCAAACTTCTTACCACTGTAATAGATGGCACTGTGTCTTAGGAAGCATTTCCTATTATTTGGGTGATTATAATGTTTAGTGATCATTCCCATGTAATATATATTTGAGCATTCGAGTTCTCTGAACCAATTTAAAAGCATAACTCGGGTTGAAACATCTTTGGAATTAGTGAATTGATACTCAAAATGCCACTTTCTAAAACCAACATGAACGGCAACACAAGCAATTATTATCAATATAGTTATGAGAGTGTAAGGATCATCGATGTTAATGAAATATTAGATCAGCAATCCAAAGCTTTACCCAAAATAAATCACATTAACTAAATGAAAGATGTAATCTATATCATATTTTCCAAAAATTACCATAAAATACTCTAGTTAAATGTAATTTATAAACGACAATCCAAAACTAACAAGTAAATAAACCATCTAAAATTATTATTTATTATTTGTACATGGGAATTTTGGTTTACATAATAATAACTTGAGTAAGAGCATTACACTAATTTAATCCAACTGCTAAACACATAGGGCCAAGATTGTGCGACGTTCAGAAAGTCTTGTTTATTAAAATTGTCGTTAAGCAATGCAAAGTCGTGAAAAAAAGTAAAGAGCACGACAAAGAGGATTGTGAATATTGAAAAATATTGGCTCATCGAATTGTCAAGCAAGGTGTTATAGATCGACACTAAGAGGAAGGGATAACACAGAATCCAGTACAATATTCTTACGGATCTTATAAAAATCTATATAAACTAAATGAGTACATTTCCGAGACTCCTAAACTATATTTGTTGAGCCTGATTGTTGTTTTTTTATAAAAGTAGCAGAATTCCAAGCAGGGTGATAAGTAATGACAAAGCGAATTCGATTATTGATACAATAAGTGTAAATTGTGAATTATCGAAAACGATATTGCTAACATCTAATTAATTGAGTAATGCTGAGAGATTAGAATTGTTTGAATCTCTAGTCTACGCTATAATCATATAACTAAATAATAAAAATTCTGCTTTGATTACTTATTATAATGGTTGACAAGGATGATAAAATAATGTATTATTACATAAGCAATGCTATTCACATATTTAGAAACTATCTCTTGTCTAATTTCGAAAGTAAATAGAAAAAAGGGGTTCATGATTTTAATAATCTCTAATTGATATAATATTTAAATAATTTCAACATAAACCCATACATTAATTATCACTATCAGCAGCATTAATAATTTAATATTCCTAATTCGTGCCTTATTGTTAATGATGTTTTTTTGTAATTTAAGACTCAAGAATTCTTACTGAAAATTAACGAAAGGATTATTGTAATCAACATCAATACTCTCCCATGAGAACACCCTATTCTTAACTTTAAACAGACAAATATGGAGAATCAGTAATGAAAAGAAATCCCCAACATTAGTATGTAGAATAGCTAGAATTTTTGAGTATTGCTATAGATCTTCTTATGTGAATAAACTAATTTTATAAAACTGAGTTATAATAATAATAGCTATCTGTAGTTCCTATAATATTAATTATCAAATAATTGGGCTAATTAATATAAACTTATATATAATTTGTAAATATTTTAACTATTAATGATAAACGAGGCCCTTTTAGATATTTTATTTGCCCAGTTTGAGGATGTTAATGAAATGAATTAAAGAGATAAAAGCAGTTTAGATTTAAACTTTGCAATGCGACACTTCAAAGACATTTTAGACTGCGATGCATTATTTGCAGGATTCAAACCCCAAGATTAAAATGATGATACAAGCGATGACGAAGAGGAAGAGGAGGGAGCCAGTGACGTAGAGCAAAAGAGGATTACTCAAAGATAGAATCTGAAGATCAATGAGCCTAATTTGTAGAATATGAAATTGGCTCCCGATTAGGATTAAAATGAATATTTGAGAAGCAACCCCTAATTGAGAACCTTTTTACGTCAAATGGAATTAAGAAGCAATTAGTCATCAGCATAAACCAACAATACTCGTTAATCCTAAAATGTTAAATATCCAGTCTATGCATTTTCTGATTTTTATTATGCCGCCAGTGAGGATGTTAGAATGATCTACGACAAAGTGATTAACATCATTCTGTACAAGTATAAGAAAACTAAGTCCTTTGATGCTGATTACTATGACTCCTTGATGCAATTTTTCTCTGTTTTGACTGATCAATAAATCAAGGAACACTTACAGTAGAATAAGGATTCAGAAATCATCTTGAATTCCTTCAAAAAGCAGAAATGCTTGAAGAGTCTAGACAAAAGACTGTCCCTCTATACTAAGTTATAAAATGAGAGCAAGGACAACTATACAATCTTATGCTAAGAGGAAGTAGTTGAAAACCCTTATGGAATGATGCAAAGTTCATATAATCCACTATTAACGCCTAAATTCTATCAGGAATTAAATGATATGATCAACAAAAAACATAAAAAGATAAAGTTGGAGGAGGGCATAAATTACAAGAGAGAAATTTAGGAGAGAATGAAGAATGGGAATGAGATTAATGTGCAGTAACCAGAAGAGAATGAGGAGTACTAGTAATAAATCTAAGTGGATTAGGATCCAAAAAAGAATCAAATGGAAATAGAAGCCTAGATTAGATAGAAAGACAGTGAGAATTTGAAACGGTTTTTTGCTGATAAATTCAAATTATTTGAATAATAAAAGGATGATTTCAAAGCAGAAGTTGAATCTCAAAAACATGAAAGGATTATTAACAAAGAATCCTTTTTGTATCAATGTCCATAGTAAGATTTTACTTCTTTAAAATGCCAAGCATAAACTGATGAGGCAGGAATGGGATTATTGCAGCGTATTTAGTAACAATTAGAAGACGAAAAGAAATTGAATGAGTAATAGAATTAATAAAATTAACAACCAGATGAAAGCTATAAATAAGTTGAAATCGATAAAAAGGAATAGGAATTTCAGAACGCTTTGGATAATTATTCATATTACAACAAAGAGATTGTCGAATTTTGTATGGGTCACAAGGATAACTTCTTATCAAGATCGTTTCAAACTTATAATAGAGTTGAAGTTGATCTCTAGAATCGACAATTCTTTAGTGAGAAATTGGAGGTGTTATTGCACTAAAAGAAGTTTCCAGAGAAAGTAGGGACATAATAATAATTGGCTAATAGATTGGCTGCTCCATCAATAGTGTCAAGACAAAAGGATAATAGAAGTGCTGTATCTCATGTGAATTTACTAAGTGTAGAGGATTAGTAGGAGTCTTAGGATTTGTCATAGTTTGAAGATGGAATACAACAACAACAGGATTTCAATTAGTAATTTGGCAATGAGGATGTGGGGAATAAGGAATTATTGAATTTAATTGAATCTAAAATGAAGGCGTTTTAAACTACACCATTTTATATACATTCTTTGGTGGCTGAGTCATTTCTCTTAAATGATTTTTCTTAGGTGTTGTCGAAACATGCAAAATACCATAGGAATAATATTGTAGACAATTTATATGAAGAGAAAAGAGAACTTCTTGGATTGGAAAGAGAGCAAGTCAAATATTTTGATCCATGGCCGACTGAATTGGTTCCCTTGGTGAATTTAAAGGAACAAAAGAAGGACAATAGGGAAGTATTACTTGAAGAATCAACCGAGAAATAGAATAGTCATGAGTATTATAAATAGATCGACAATCTATCCTTGTCGAAGGGTAACTTTATATTGATGGAGTATATTGAATAGAGGCCATTATTATTGAACAATACTGGAATGTGCTCTAAAGTGACTAGGTATGTCTATTCTAGTAGGGCACTACAACAATTTAATTAGAAAAGAATTAAGGATGAAGGTGATAATTACAATAACTTTTAAGAGAATAGTGTCTAAGCTAATTACAGAAGCACCTATGGATAAATGGGATAGATTACGAATGAGGAGATGGCTCTTTGGGAATTCAAAAATATGTTGGTTGAACAATTGGGTAATATAGGTTAGATTAGATTTCTCGATAAGAATTAAGCAATACCACTTTAGGGTCAACTTACAGATGAACGATTTATAGGGATAGCAGTTATAGAGAATGATCTTTACAGGGCTCCAATTTTCAAATAGAAATTGCCAGTCACTGATTTTCTATTGGTGAGAACAAGAGTTGATAATTGCCATTATAAGTATACACTTAGGCCTATAGATTGTATATACTTAGTTGGTTAAATTGAGCCTAAAGTAGAAATCTTTACTCCTCAGTCTAGACCTTTGGGAACATTCTTAAAGAATTGTCTAAAGACCTATATAAAGAAATAGTTTAAGATGGGTTTGGAAGTCAAATAAGACGAATTGGAATTAATATTTTAAAAATAAAATCAAAAACAAAGTCAGAAACAGAGTCACGCCTACATTAGATCAGCTCTGAAAGAATGTAAAGGGATACAGGATTCTTCTAATCAAAAAACTTGGAGATATCAGAAAGGAGGCAATGATGACATCCAGATTCTTAAGTATGACATAACTGCCAATCAAGTGTGCTTGTATGAGTCTATGTTGCATTCCTCTTATCTATTATAAGAGTTTGGGTTGAGAGAACTCAAGAACAGTGATAAGATGAAGAAAACTCTCTAGGAATACTTGTCAAGAAACCCTTAGGATTTTAATAGTTGGGTTATTGCAAGGAGGGTTGAAGATGAACTAAATATGACTGCATGGTCCTTGTCTCAGTCCTTTTTGAATTCAGCCAATTAAACAGGAAGGATGCTATTGTATGGAATTGGAGATCCCACATCAGGACATGGAGGTTTAAATTACATTAAGAAACCACTTAAGGCTAGAGGGGAGAAAGGCTAGAATGCTATCCAAGAGAAGAAGCCTTCGGTAATGGGTACTGAGAACGATTTACGTAAGTTGCATGTAGAAGACATTCAAAATATATCTAGTAAATTAGGATTGACGGTAAATAATTTATTAAAATTAAGACTGAGCCGAATCTGAAGAGATGGAAGATGATTAACAAGTTGACTGCGTTTCTATAGTAATCGTAGAATCCTGATGATAAAGATAGTAGGGATGCTGTGATGTTTAGGAAGAATTTGGAGTTGTTGGATGAGAAGTAGAGAAAGCAATTGAATGTCATTGAGAAGTTTGCTAAGAATTAGAGATAGACAACTAAAAAGTAAAAAGAATAATATCAGAAAGAATTAGATAAACAATTAGCACAACTGATATAGAATCTTACAATCAAGGTGCAAGGAAAGTACTTTGAGAATTTTGAAGAAGTTAAGAAGAAGAGAACTAAGAGGGATTTGGATAAGGATGATAAGAATAAGGATTTGGAATATAATGATGAGGATGTTAAGCCATATTTAATAGTGGATCAGGAGAATTATAAGTTGAGGATTGAGGCATTTTAGAAGAAGGAGAAGAAGATTTGGTTGGAGAAGAAGAAGAAGAAGGGATTGTCTTGAATTCTCATTTTTATTCATTATGCTTTATAAATTTTTAATATTATTAATTAATAATGTAAATTGACGAAGTTGTGTGGTAGGTGATAAATCGAGGTCATTGTTCATTTAAGATAAAGTAAGAATAAAAGTACTATGACTAGAACAATCTCCTAGAATTTCTGTAGAAATGAATATAATGTGACAGGGTTGTGTTCTAAATAATCCTGTCCATTGGCAAATTCATAATATGCCACAATTAAAGAAGAAAAGGGATTATGTTATCTTTATGTAAAAACAGCAGAAAGAGCATAAAAACCAAAAGAATTATGGGAGAAGATACTATTATCGAAGAACTATGAATAAGTAAACTTACAAAAAATATCAATTATAGGCATTGGCTTAAATAGATGAATAGTTAAAATATTGGAGTAACTTCATGATTCACAAAAATAAGCAAAGATTGACTAAGCTAAGACAGATGTTGATAAGAATAAGGAAGATGCGATTGAAGGGATTGTATGAAACAATAATATATAATAGCAAGGAATTGATTCCGATTAAAAAGAAGGCAGAAAGAAGAGATAAGATCAGAGAATAGAAAGCATTGGTGGCTGCCAATTTGGAGAATGCCATAGAATAGGAATTGATAGACAGATTGAAAAATGGAGTATACAATGAGATTATGAATTACAATACTAAGGCTTTTGAGAAATTCGTTGGTTAGAATTAAGTGGAGGATGAAGAAGAAGTAAATTCTAATGAATAATTATTTCTATAGAGAGAACAATAGGAATAGGAAGAGGAGGAGGAAGATTACTCAGATGAGGAATTGATATTTGATCCAAATGATTTAGAAGAAGATGATGAAGAAGATTAAGAGCAAGATGATGAAGAGGATGATAAAAGATTGTTTTAGAAATAGACATTTAATTAATTAAGGAGAGATGGTAAGCATTAATAATAATCTTAGATGATGAAGTGAAGGATGTTAAGAAGAAGAAACCAAGAGTGAAATTGTAGTACGAGGAAGAAGAAGAATTGGAAGATAGAAAGAAATAATAAATTGCATTTTGATTTGTTTATAATATAATTTATTAGTATAAATCTAATATCAAAATACTTTTTCTAGCACATCTTTGAATGATTGTACATTTTGTTTAAATAATGACGACTATCTTTTGATGTTCGTTTTCTTTGGATTAGCATTAGCTTATTCTAAAGAGTTAATAATGAATTACTTTGATTTTCAAGAAAACTTGACGGAGATCTTTGAACAGTGGTATCTTATGGTGACGATTTGCTTATGGGTTCTAATATAATGCAATGTTAGTAATATTGATATGATTTAGTTTCCTTGTAAATATTCAAATGTCCATAATTCCTTTGCACTCTAAGATCATCCAAGTCTATCGTCTAAGTTAATCTATTTTAAGATGCCCTTGAAACTGAGGCTCCGATATTCATTGACAATTTCAGATCATTTCCTGACGAACTGGTTTGTTCTGTGTATTCATCAAGATTTTTTGTTTTCTCTATGAGTTTCAAAGTGTAAGCTTCCCATGTCTTAAGAGCAATCAACACATTTAAATATTCTGAAAGGATGTTGAAGTTTTAATGCTTGGAACTGTATTCATCCTAAAAATATTCTTAATCTTATTATTATTCTGATTTCATGTTATTTTCTTTCATTTTCCTTTTCATAGCTAAGTCAAATTATTTCATTTGTGATCTACCTATCAATGATCCTGATTTGAATACACTTTCTTTAAAAGCAAATCGAATTGTCTCATAAAGTAATTCATTAAAATACACATAACCTTGCTTATTTGCTCTTATTCTGAAATTAGAAGCACTCTTAGCTGCATCCCATACATTATCTCCTTCCAGTGCTCCTAAGGGTTCATGTAAATCTAACAAAAAGCGCGCGATAAAACGAGTATGCATTTTGGTTCCTTTAGTTTCATATGTGTATTTACACCAAACATTACAGAAATGATCTACATTCTCCACAAACGTCTGGATGGCATTAGTTGAAGCATTAAAAAAATCTAAGACATAATGATGTTTGAATACTTTCAAATTAATCCACTAAGGCTAGCACAAATAGGTTCATAATGATGATATTCGAAAACAAATAGTATGAAAGAAAAAATGGCAAGGACCATGATGATCCACACTAATTATGATCACTCTTGCAATAATAGTTTTAAGTAGAGCAATCAATTAACAGAGCTCTCCAATCGTCACCTGTAGTGCATTTGAACATCAATAATGCAGAATTAATAAAGTTCTTAAAATTGGCATATTTGTCATCAATTACTGATCCATTGGTTATGTGCGAAAATAATTCCTTCCCTATTAGAGCATATGTAGTTTATGCTATGACTTGAATGTATAAGATCTTTAACAATAGGGGCATTGAAAACCAAAGCACTCTCAGCAATCTCAATAGTCCCTTGAACTCCTAAATTATCAGCAATATACGGATGTCTCGTAAACAAAACAAAATCCTATAGAATGTGAAGTATTAGTCAGATTAATTAGCACTTAAGAAAGTAGTAAACCATCCCCAATAACTATCATAGATAAAATCAGCAACAGCAATAAACGAAAGGGACAATTCAATAACTCTCCAATTAGTTGCTTTAGATAGTAACACTATAAATACCAAAATATCGAGTTGGACCATAGGCCAACAACTTGATAATCGTATCAAGAGCAAACACTCCTGTCAACACTTAATAAGTCTTATTAAGATTTGACATGTATTCATAAGATGCATCTGAATAGAATAAGCACAACACAATAGTATTGACACATAACACAACTATGAAATACTTATGGTATAATTGACTAAACACAATTCTATAACACAATCTTCTAAGGGGTGTCTTTGGAGGATTACTATATCCAGGACTTTATTCCAAGATCAATTCTGAGATTTTCAGAAATTATGATTGATCACTAGTCAAAAACTTATTTTCTAACTTTTTAGTATACTTTTAGAATTCAGTGAAGAGTACGCCTGTAAGGAATCCCATAAAAAACATGGCTCCAATGAAAATAAACAAAATAAAGAATAAGTAGGTAGCCCATTAGGTTTTTAGAGGAGTAGGACCGTATTTAGAATCATTTGCATTAAAGCATACTTACATAATTTCTCCCCATCCATCCAAAGATGCAACCAAGAATAATGTCAACAATCCATTTAAAATATTTTCGAAATTGTAAGGGTGAATGATCCAATTCTTATTTTGTTGCAAACATAGATCATTATTTACATGGAAATTCATTAGATCTTCACAATAACCCATTTTGTTTTAATACAAATGCATTCCTATTACATCAAATATCAAGAAGACTAACAAAATTACTCCTATAATATTTAGAATTTGAACTAGACTCAAACTCATCGCATTTTTAATACCTGAAATGCTTTGAAACATGTTGATCATCATCAAAGGGCGTAAATAGACTAAAATATATACATTATTACTTAGATAAAGTGAAAATTTCAAAAATGGAGACTGAGTCATAAAGGACAAATAATAACTAATCAAATACAAGATATCTATAAATCTCCAAATATCTCTACAGAATGCTCCTTAATCCAATAACATCCCTTGAGAAATGATCTCCAGAATATAAGTTATTGCAATGATTAGATTCACAGCTAATAAATGATATTCATAAAATGTGTTTAAGTTATTTGTATGCAAAGATGGCAAACTATCATCAAATGATATAATGATCATCGTAGCTACAGAAGAGCAAATTGAACTATTCAATATAAATTTGAAGATGAAAGATTTAGTTGTTCTAAAACAAAACTTCCTAAATTTATTATTGAAATGGAATATGAATAGGGAATATTCGCATTCGATATCTTTATAATACTATATTTCTAATGACTTCTACTTACTGAATATGTGCTTCACTGTTTCAGGCACTTATTGATAAATGCTCTTCTTGCTATTAAGTGTCTATCGTTTGATAAACTATTATTATTAAATTTTTATATCATTAAGGATATCCTCATTTTCATCCTTCTCATTCTTATACGAAGATAACGTATCTAACTGAGTCTCATTCTGATTAATATTCTCTTGTATTCCTAATTTCTGCAGTATTCTCTCTCTCTTCTCCTCAAACTGATTCCCCTTTTCTAATTCTGATGAGAATGCATCCAATAATACTGCACTCACCAAACCATATATTAAATAGTTCAACCCAAATACCATTGTGATATAAAACAGCAATCCGATCCAAGTATCAGTGTATTAGGTAGCTACTTTTAACATTCCAACTGCATCGTCGTTTGTAATTGTATTAAATACAGTCATCCATGATTTTCCTATGCTATTAAATGAATGCAACTAAGCCAATCTCTAAGTTTCATCAAACTTATTCACAAAAAACTACAATCCCATTATGGCATACATAAAAATAATATAGAACATTAAAAATGTGATATTTATATATGACTTCATTGTCAATTAAGCAATCTTCATTATTCTTACAATAAATTTGTTATATTTAATCACTCTATAGAGCATAAATGCTTTTGATGCTCTTAATACTTTAATTTCACTGCTATATTGTACCAACCAAAAGGGTTCAGTGATTGAAATAAAGTATTATATCAAACACAAAACAATAACAAAAGCATCCAGGTTATTGCTAGACTTTTTACTAAAATCTTGAATTCCATATCCAATAATCTTCAAAGTTATTTCCCCCAATAATAAGAATGTCATAACTGAATTGATTGAATCAACTAAATCAGAACTTAAATAGCCATCTGAACAAAGAATAAAGAAATTAACCATGGTGTACAAGTCAAAAATAATTGAGACAGTCTTTTCTTCCAATAATTAATGTAATTTAAATTAAAGAACTATCCAATAACCATAAAATCCTTATATCCAAATGTTATACTAATGCTTATTGAGCTATTTAAGTATTGCGATCAATTTGTTTTTGGTTACATTTTACAAGATATTCAGGATTGAAATATTATGTCTCCTTATATATCCTTGTTCTAATTCTTTTTTCTATTAAGAATAATACAAAATATATTACTCTAATTTTAACAAAGTGTTCATAATTTTGATCCATCCAATCCAAATCTAAAATCTGGTCATCCTCCAAATACTGCTGATCATCCAGATCATTAATCTTTCTATGAATCAAAATTGAACAGGCTTCATGATTCCACTTTATACCATTTATTGTGATATACGATTGCCCCTCTTGCCATTCTGGAAATTCCATAAAGCCATCAGTAGTTCCTCTTACCATTTTAGTTTGAGATCTCTAAAAGAATAATCTCTGTTTTCTTATATGATCAAAATACGATTTACGGGTCATTGTTGATTTGTTACTAGGCATTTCATTTTTTGAATTATCCAAATCCAATTCAGAAGTAAACATCCTTCGACTCAATTTAATCGGAAATTTCTATTTGATTTTTGAAGCAGTACTTTATTCTCTACTTCTAGTATTAATTTCAAGCTTAATGCTGTAGAGCCTTTGAATAGATGGAGGTCCATTATCTGAAGATTTCAACTGTTCTTATGTTACTTTATCCTTTTGCTTATCATAAATGTCTAACATATAGTACTATTTCAAATTTTGTCTTTTGACCTTTTCATACTGCTCTTTCAATTTCTTTTCTTTCTCTAAAATCTCTTTGAGTTCACTTATTACATCTCTTTTTGATGTAGAATGATATTGAGAATACTTCAAATCCAATTTCCATGCCAACACATCATTGTATTTTAAACTCATTAAGATCTTCTTACCCTTAACATCTCCTTACACTGCCTATTCATATTTTGATTATTCAATATTAAAATTTCTTTGTGGTTACAGAATAGCCTTCAAATTACATTTATCAAAAATGCTTTGCTCATTGCTATTAATTATGCCCATCTCTTCATTCTCTCTCTTTTAGAGTAATCTCTGTTGTCTAGCAGATAGGATCAACCTTAATTATTTTTTCTTCTCTTTAACTGTTTTAGCTCTCCTGACCATTTTCTACAATTTGTTTATTTATCCAAACCCATTCGTGAATTGGGTCTTGATTTTTGATTTCTGTAACAATTGATTTCCTTTTGGTGAAAATATTAAATTATCAATTGACTTAATTTATGAAACGTTTGATTGAGAAAATCGTTTACGCACCTTTTATAATGTTTTAATCTAATGATACAATCCAATATTTTTGATAAACCTTAAGTTTAATGGTTCGATGTAAGATTGTTTATTTGACAACTCTTCTTTATCTTCTTAATAATTGGATACAATTTATGAATAATATGTCTTCAAAACAGCAATAATTAGATTAAATGCGAAAAAGCCTACCAAAATATTGCAAATTCATACCTACAATAAAAATGACCAAAACAAAGTAGACCCATGTCATTGGACTGAGAGTGTACATAGTATAATACATAACATCAGTCCAATTATCCATGGTAATTATACGAATGATTTGAGCAAATGCAAAAAAGAAATTATCAAAATTAGTAGCAGTATCCACATTATTCAAGGACTTAAAACATTTCATATTATTTGGACAATTCACCCACCCACATATATTCTATTGGATATCTTAGATCCCCTCTTCAATTATGAAACATCTATTCAATAATAATTAACTGAAAAGATGAACACCAACGTTGGCAAAGAATATACAAAATATCAACACCACCAAGGATGCTTCCATCATATATTTCAAAGATTCAGTCAAAGCTTTCAATGTCTTTTACAATTACGAAGAGATCTTTGCTAATTGAATCAATATCCTCATTGCTCTTAAGGGAGAGAAGTCAAATGTTAAACTGCCATAAATGTACAACCCAAAGAGAATAAGCTAAATACTTTTTCAATATCTTACATTGACGAGATCATAGCAATTCCAGAATACCTTTAAGAACTCAACTAATCCTAATCCAACTATCTTTATACCATGCTCTACAACATAAATCCAAAAGAAGACTAATGTAAAATTATATATTATTACTTAACGACCAACCATCAAATAATGATTTGTATGTGATGTAAACATCATCATAAAATTTGGTTATGTACAATACCATATTTATTGAAACTAATAATAGCATTATAAAGTTCGATACTATGTTGGTTGTAATTTTATAACAAATTAATGAAATTGAATTAAAAAATGTTACAATTAGCTTTCTCAACCATAGCAAAATATAAGTATCTTTATAAAATTGATGGTTCAGCCAAATTTCTTCCCAACCTTCTACATGTACTAATTATAGATTGTAATTATCATTGTGAGGATCAGATTCATACAACTTTGTAAATTCGTCTATAATATCTGGGATTTATAAATTCTTTTAAAATATTAACTCATCAGGAGCCAATTTTTGATTTTGTCTCACTAAAGGAGTTGGAGTTTGCTCTAGAACATCTTCTTTCTCTTCGTCAATCAACTCCTCATCCATGTATTATTGGAGAGTTTTATAAATTTACCAGTGCTTGGCTCTGAATGTTTTTCTTCTATCAGGACTGATCTCAGTTTGCATGCCTCTAAACATTGCTTTTTTATCAATTTCTATCTCCTCATTGATATCCATTTCATAACTCTCATCAGAAGCCATTTAAATTCGAATTATGTCATCTTAAACATTTTCAAACTTGAAAGTACTCTTTTTCCTGACTCTTTCACTAATCAATATTTAATCACTACTTTTTCTATTGTATATTTGCTCTCGGACTTTTTTAATCATTTTGCCATAAATTCCTTGTACTTCGATTCCTATTCATTTCACCTTAATAGTTTCTCAAATTCTAAGCATTTAAATCACTAAAAACTAAATATTACAAAGCAATGTACCCCAATGGAAGCATTAATGATATTAAATTAAAAATAATTAATATACTTGTTCCAAATTATTTTTTATATATTCTCATTTAATTTCATTACTTAATCTAATGATCTCACTGTGTATATAATATTCACTCATCGTCTAATCCAGTTGTTGAACATAATATAAAAGGACTTTGATTACAAAATCAACTCGAAACCATGCTTTTTCAATAACATAATATCTTATTTTGTTAGATCTTAATATTAATCAAATTAAATTTTTAAATCTTCAGAAACCTTATTTAAAAGAATAAAGCATTAGTTCATTAAATCCTCTCTCTTTCTAACTTCATCATTACTTCCTCAATCTATTTTTATAATCTTCCCATAAAACTTTTAGATTAAATTTTACTTGATTCAATTAAATTATAGATTTAGACTATTTTGATTCCTGCAATAATATTAATCTCAAATATATCTTCATTTTTCTCAATATTTTTCAAAGAGGACTCGCTTCAAGCATATTCAACTTCATTATTCTTTTAAAGTTGCAATTACCCTATTTTTATTAAGAGGCCAACTAATATGAAATTATTATCTAAGCTTGAAGATATATTAATATTCTAAATTTTCACAGTTAATCTATTCGATCCAAATTTCAATTTTAACATTTTTCTAATTCTCTCATCTTTGAATTAAGATTTGTAATGATCTGTATTCATAAACTATTAATTAGGTTTTTATTAATAGATATAAAAGCACTTTAAATTGAATTTTGTTTCAATAAATTATGAATTTATTGTTCTATGATTATAAGTCTAAATTCTTCTTTTATTAATAATTAATTTAACAGGAGTTTGTACTTGAATTATAGAATTCATTTATAATTGAAATATTTATGTTCAATAGTTCGACTTATGGTTTCATTTTAATGGTTGATTCATCCAAAAGCAACCGATAAGCAAGCAAATTTTTAGCATTATTTATTGAGTGATAATTCAAATTCTTTATTTCAGATTAATTTTATAATGTGTTCTAACCTTTAATTAAAAATTTATCTGTTTTTTTCAAAAATTTCATCTTTTCCAATTCTTCAACTATGCATTGTACTTGTTGGGCCATAACATAAATGTTTTCTTCTTTAACAGTCACTTCAAAAGAGCAATTTTATTTTTCTCTTTGTGTTCATTGCTTATAGATTTCTATTATTATGTAATTCTTTAATCTTTATCAATTTATTTATTACTAATTTGTAATATGTGGTCTGCTTGAAGGTAAGGGTATTATATTTTATTAGAATTTTTACTTTTTCTAATCCTCCCTCATTCGCCATTAATTATAATTTTCTATAGAATGTTGAAAATTATTTGCATTATTCGATTAATCAGAACATTTTATATTGTTTTGAGGTCTTAACTCTACTTGAAAAGATAGAAGTGGTGAAAGTTGAAGATGCACAATAATGTTTGTGAAATAAATGAAATTTGATATAAAATGAATTTGTTTAACTTTTATTTAATAAGGTCAGAATGCACCCTTGAGTTATGATTTAACATAATCGGTGAATCTTGGTTAATTTAATAAATCCAAGGCTTGGTGAGCAGCATTCAATTCTTTGTTGTATTCAGCAACTGTGGCATTATAAACGTCGGTAGCGAAAGCAAAGTCGTCTTTTTCAGCTTACAATTATCCATTCAATGTATCCAAATCAGCATGTAATTCATCAATCAAATCAAGTGTTTATTCGATTTTGGCTAAATTTAATTAATTTAGATACTGGCATTAGCTTCGATTTCAGCTGTTTTAACAACAACAGCTCTTTAGAATTCAGCATGTTCTTAGTTCAATTGAATAACTCTTGCTTCGAAATCTTTTTATGCTTCAGCTTCATCGGCTGTGATTGTGTTAAGTGAATCAACTAATTAAACTCTCAAATTGTTGAATGCAACGAGGATCTTTAATAAATCTTAATCATTAATTACATCTTTAAGAGCTCCTTAATCGGCAAAGTTGGCTTCGACAGCGATTTCTATAAGAGTCTTGATGAATGTTTAGAAAGTGCTGTGTCTTTTGAGGGTTTATTAGATTTTTGACAAATTCTTCTAAACCTTTTAGATTTAAACTAGTGAAGGTGCTGATAATTGACTGAGTAAACCAAGTGATTCATCGATAGCGCTGATGGCTTCATTGTGTTCAGAAACCTTAGCTTCAAAATCAGCATGATCATTGGCTCTTTAGACTGTAGCCTCATTAAGGGTTCTTCTGTTTTAAGAAATGTTTTCTTATAATTATTCGAGTTGGGCAGCAAATCTATCTCTTTATGGGATAAGGACATTATCATAGAAATCGTGAGCGTTAAACACCTCTAATGATGATTTTATAGATATAATTACCTCTTTCTTTATCTTAAATTTCTTATTCAAGTCTTCCTACTTCTCTATTGTGGACATCTGTTCTTCTTGCATATTAATGATGGACTTCTGCTAATTCCTCATCCAATTCATCAATCTAAATAAATACATTATCATACAAGTTTGGCAATTTCTGTGTTGAGTTCTGAAAGGATACCACCTGTTGATAAATGGAGCTCACCAAAATTCAAGATAAAGTTTCCCCATCCTGATTATTTGATTTGAGCAAACATTTTTTAGTCGTGACTTGTCCAAACTGAAGCTTAGATATCAATTGCTGTAATGCTAAGAACGAGCAAGGTGCAGACTGCTACTTTTAACATATATTATTATTATTATTACAAAAGTCAAAAACGAATACTTCATTTTATATACTGATTAATTTAAATTTTGAAATTGACAGGCCCCTCATTTATTTACTAAAAATTATCAATTCAAAAATCCTTCTCTGAAAGAACTAAAATTCCTAAAACTTAAGAATTTATAAATCAATTTAATTTATATATTATATCTCTTAATATTTTTGAAAGTAATTAGTTTCAAGTCAATCTTACCGATCTTCTTATCCAAACTCCTTCCCCTAGTCTTTAGACTCATCCCAATTAATTTAAAATCAACTTATAATTATTTTTCAAATATGTAAGCTATTAAAAAAGATACCTCATTCTATACATAACATCTCAACTAAATACAAATATCATCCTAATCCTTTTTTTTAAGTGCAAACAAACTAATGCCAATTATTAATAACTGCTACTAATTAATTTATGAATTTATTAACTTCCTCAAAGGCTAATCATAGAATCATAGTAATAAAGAATAATTGCTAAATTAAAAAAAAAATGAAATTCAAAGCAAGTGAAGGCAGATATTTTAGAAGCCAAATCAAAGCATAAGATGATGAATAGTATCTAAATAGAATAATTACATTAAAAGCAGAAAGTGATTTAGCTTACAATGATTCAAAGCGATAAGAGATTAGTTAATTATTGCTAACTAAATATCAAAATATAGGTTGATGAATAGATTTATAAGGAGTTAAACTTTATAAAACATCAGATTGAGAATGTTAAAAATGAATTAAAAAGTATAGACTTTATTTATTTTTAGCTATGTGATAGTGTAAGTTCGGGCAAAAATAGAATAGATAATCCTTTGATTAAAAGTTCCAAAAATCTAGAAAATATGTATTAAAAATTGTCTCATTTGTAAACAAATAATTCTGTGAAACATACTTCAAAAATTAGGAATGCCAGCACTTAAGCTGTTGAAAAATAACAAAATCGGAGCCCAATATCTTAAAAGAATCATAAAATAACCAATTCATTCATTAAATGGAAAAAATGCTCAATAATAAAAAAAAAGGGAAATTACCAAAAATAATATATTTATTAGGGCTCATCTAATGATTGTCCATTCTGCTTATTCTCAAGATTAATTAATTCTTCAATGTCAAAAATTAATTGGTAAGAATAAAATTTGAGTAAATCAGGAGGTTAAACACAGAAATAATTTACCTCTAAAATTTATATGTTCAAAATAATCTCATGACTAAATTGAATGAAATAATAGATTATTTTTTATAATGAAAATAGAATTTCTGATTATTGGAGGTAAAAGCACTTCTAAAAAGAAAATATTAGATGAATAAATTAAATCTATGATCTTGCAACTCTAATCAAATGTACTATCAATTAAAATATCATATGCTATCACGGTTCAATAAACAATCCTGATGTTTTTAGATAATTACCATGCCATTTGAAAAGTTAGGAATTTTCTTTGTATTAAAAGGAGTTTCACATACAAACTCCAGAAGTGATCTTTAATCAATTTTAGTTATTAATTTAGCAATCATTCACAGATCCTTATTATAATATTAAATATTTTTTCATAATTAACTTTAGATTACTTAAAATCCTCAAAAAATAAAAAATTGATAGACTCAGGATATCGATTGTATCAGGGGCTATAATATACAGATATCAACATATAACGAAAAGCTTTCATATTTTATTCTTACAATTAACGATTTAATTTCTAATAATAATTAATTAATCTTTCCAAATTATAATTTTAGACTACTTTAAAAAAAACAAGGTCATAATTTTATATTAGGATGTTTAGAGTAAATAAATAATGATGAAACTGTTAGATAATTTGCATAAATCCTTAAGATATAGAATTAAAGATTCCTTACAACTATTAAAATTGATGATGAAATGAGATAGAATTATTAACCTGGATTATTAGAATTAAACCATCATGCTACTAATAATCTATTTTATTTTTATAATCATTCTTAAAGAATCTATATATGTATTTCCTTAATAAATTAGTAGTTCTATAGGTTTAATCAATATTTCTACATTTGTGGTGGTGTTGGTATATGATAGACTTTAATTGAAATAATTATTTCTTTGATGATGAAATTAGGATGAAATATTTTGATAAACTTAACAAATTTAAAAGAGATAATCCATAGACTAAAATAATATGTCAACAATTATCAAAGATTTTTCTTTAGAGAAAACTCTTTCTCTCTTATTTAGATTTGATATTAACTTCCTTTTCAATTCTATTCATTTAATGTCCTTAAATATGAGAGATTAAATTATTCTATAGATAATTATGACTTGAGTTCGAATTAATATTTAATTTATTTTTTATAAAATAAGCCAAATATATTTTATTTCAGGTTTTGTCAAAGGAAAATATTTTTTGAAGATTCATATGAATTAAATTCAAATAACAACTTGATGAAACAAATTTTCATATATCTCTTTCTCTTGAAGGATGTTGATGAAGTCAATTATCTTACTTAATCTTAAAAGTTGAATATCAAATTGCTAATAGAATTTACTCTCAAATAAATAAAAATTTTTGAGAATATAACTAATATTCGTATTTTCAGAAGTTAACAATTATCTAATTTCTTCAAATTTAGCAGTGGTATCGGCAACTGCATGTAAGGAGTATTTCCATAAGTTAGGAGCTTTGGTTCAAAAGAAAGGGAGGGGAATAATTAAGAGTAGAATAATTAGTTAACGTTTCTATTATTCAAAAAGGCCTGTTTTCTGCTTCAAAATCTCTCAAAATGATGTATGTTGACTAAACTGTATTGTTTCCTCTTGTTCCTGACTGCAATGAGACAGAAATTTTTTGTATATACAGCAAGTAGGGTAACTTAAGCTAAAAACAAATTAACAGCCCTTTCTTTTTGCTCAATTTTATACAACTTGTTAATTCTATTATTAATATTATATATCAAATCATCTAATCGTATGGAAAGCCTTCCGGATGATGAGGTCCATATTCATTTGCAGAAATGGCTAAGGGCATCATTTTATCTTTCGAAGAGTCATGTGCAGAGGGGAATATCACCTCCTTTTTAGTACAATGTAGATCTACAAAGCCATGAAATAAAACCTATAATATATCTTTTGTAAATTCCTTTATTTCTATTAAAGATAAACTTTGAATGTTATTTTTATTTCTAATTGCATATATTTTAATTTTAATAGAAAAAGGAATGAAATATCACTAATTGTCAAATAGCTATGTAGAAGCTAAAACAAAAGAATATCAGAATAGGAGATTTCTGCTATAGTAACATCTTGGTTCTGGCTCAGAAGGTGCAGCTTATCTTGCTAATGCCGAGAATTGGGGCAATAATCCTTAATAAGTTGTAATTAAAATACAAAAGAACATGAAAGCTAATGAGAGAGATTTTCTAATAAAACTAATATAATACTAAAACTAGTACGAGAATGGAAACAATTTGCAATATTAACCAAGCCAACTAATAAAAATATATGACTTTTTTGAATGGAAAGAAAATCAATGCATTATAATGGAAGTTGGGTAAGAAAATTTATATGAATACATTGGTAATAAAATGGATTTATCAATGGAATAAAGAGTAAAAATTTGTTTTTAAGTAATATTTTATAAATATAATTATAGATCTGTCAACCAATATATTTTTTACATTCATAGAAATTAGTCCATCGGGATATTAAACCTGAAAATTACATTAAGGTAGGAGACATTTTTAAACTTATTGACTTCGGCTTGATTAGGGGTTCCATATCTGACAACAAAACATAATAAGTTGGTAGTGCCATTTTTCAAGCACCAGAAATTTTAGAAAATAGTAGTTCATATACAGAAAAAGTTGACATCTGGTCTTTGGGCTGCGTTTTTTATGAAATATTATCAACTTAACCATTATTTGATGGTATTAATAAATTAAAATTATAGGATAAACTATCCAGTAAGTTCTGACTAGTATAAGGAATCATAAAAATTAGCCATTTATTACTAATAATAAAATCAAAAACTTAAAAATTTCATCAGATGTTAAGGAAATTTTAATTAAAATGATCTAGTATCAAGATCATGCTCGACCTACAATAGAATGGGTTTATTTACAATTCCAACAATATTACAAAAATAACGTCCAGAATTCAGCTCTTAATCAATAACAAATAGGTACACCTGTTCCTCAAATTTAATGTAATCCTTAACCTTCAAACTAAATACTACCTTCATCGTAAATTTCAATATAAAATTCCCTTCCAAATTAACCTCCATAAGATAACCAGAAAATAACATTAGAATAAATATTTTCTAAACTAAATTTATTAGAAAATCAAGTAAAAGAAAAAGATAACCAAATTTAAGCCTTAAGCTAAAATCTAGAAAATATTGTATATTTATAATAAGTGGAGAAAGACAATTAAAAATAATAATTATAGAGGAATTTAGATGAATAAAATAAATAGAATTTGAATCAAATAGACTCCCTAAAATAATAAGTAAACTAAGAGAAACTTAATTAGAACATTATCTTAGAAGAGAAATTAAAATAATTTGAATAACAAATAACTGCATAATAGACTAAAATTTAAGAGATTGATAAAAGATCTCTCAGCAAGTCGGATTTGAATTTTTAAAACCAAAAAGTAGTTACAGAATAACAAAATTTAAAAAGCAAATAAGAAGATAAATATAAATTAGAATTAACAAAAGCAATTTCAGAATAAGAAACTAAATATAAAGTAGAATTAAAAACAGTAATTTAAGAATAAGAAGATAAATATAAAGAAGCATTAAAAAAAGAAATCTCCATATATGAAGAGAAATATAAAGTAGAATTAATAAAAGTAATTTCCGAATAAGAAGAAAAATACAATGTTGGATTAAAAAAAGAAATTTCAGAATAAGAAAAAAAATATAATGTAGAACTGACAAAAGCAATTTCAGAATAAGAAGATAAATATAAAGATACATTAAAAAAAGAAATTTCTGAATAAATTTCTTAAATGTAAAAAATATTTTAAAATCAACTTGTTGAAATCAAGTAAAATTTCATAGAATAATTAAGCAAGCTTAATTAAAATTAAATGAGTTAAATTATACCTTAGATTAAAATTGAATAAGAAAATAACAACGCAATTATCGAAATTAAAACTATTGTTGATGAAAGGGAGTACTACAAAACATAAGTTAATTCTTTTTTAAAGAAGATTCAAGAAGATTAATATCGTCATGATTAATGGATCTAATATTTGCATTACATGTTGTTTAATAAATTTAAATATATTAATCAAACATATTAAAATAAAGCATAAATTGAAAAATAATAGGAAAAGAGTATTAATAATTAAGAATAATCTTAAATTAATTAAAATGAAACTAAGAATTAAATTTATTAGGAATCAAATAATAGTAATCAATGCTACCCTTTAAATAATTAAAATGAAAATTAGAATGAAGGATAATAGGAATAAATTATTAATGATTC
>NW_001798994.1:0-262358 GCF_000165425.1 Paramecium tetraurelia | reverse complement strand
TCATATCTGAAAAATATAATAACCTAATATATTAAATAATTCAAGTAAATTATGGTTTTTTCCTCAAAGATTCGGCATTTTTATTTGATATATAATATAGAGAATAATCAAATCTATATTACATATTATAGAGTAACCGAAAGAACAAAATACAAGATCATATTTCTATAACATTTGTTAAAATTTGAGATATAAATAATTTAATACTTTAATAATATTTATAAATACACTATCAGCAGCAAAGATTTCACACATTAACAAATTTAAATGAGAGAAGATTTTGTAAAAAATCCCCGTTTATCAATGCAAATTTTAATTCATTATCTTTTATTATTATTACCAATATTTCATCTTCATTCTTTGTAATAACTTTGTTTAGTATAAATGAGACTCTAATTGAATGATAAAAAGTGTTATGACATTCACCTTAGAATATTAATGACTCCTTATCAAAGCCTTCCGTGTGTTCAAAAGTATTGAATTAAATATCTAATTTCTAATTTTTAGAGCATTGTAAATCAACTGTAAAACGGATAGAGTTCGTAATTTCTGACACAACTATTGGATGATAATCCTTCTAATTATATTTTTATTAATTCAGATCTGGGGTTTCTACTTGAAATTAATAGGATGAAAACAATGTTGAAGAGAAAGATTACAGACTTTTTAAATTTGAATATTAAAAATTTGTAAGACTAGCCAATGGATCATTTTCAATCTTTGAAAAACATCTTTTTTTATATAGAAAAAATTCTTCATAACATCGAATGCAAACACCTTCAATACAATTTGAACAAGAAATAGGGCAATTAAAGTCACATTGATGACAATTATCCTCAAATATAAAATTTCCATCATCACATTTTTCAATATCAAGTTTGTTTTAGTCTCCACAAATGGAATAGCACCTATTATCAATGTTGTTATATCCAGATTAGCATTTCAAGCATCCATGCCTTTCGATACTGCATTCTAAACAATCAGAATTACATCTGGGATCATGAAAGTTCTCATCAATTTTAATGCATTATTACTTAAAATATTAGTAGCCTTCATGGCAATCTGTACAACTTCCATCAATACAAGCAGAACAACCTATAGTACAAACTTTTAAACATTGATGGCATCCGTCTTCAAATATAAAATTTCCATCATCACATTATTCGTCAGCAGTTACATAACCATCTCCACAAATAGTCTCACACATATTATCTATATTTCGATAACCTTCTTTGCATTATAAGCAGCCTTTACCTTAAGTAGAACATTACAAACATGACTCTTAACATTTTGCTAAACAATTTAAGCATTTATAAGGCTTTTCTTCGTCACATTCCTCATCTTTTGCTTTTTTTAAATCTCCGCAGATAGAATAACAATAATGATTTTCATTCAAATAGTATCCATATCCACAAGCATAACATAATGTATTTCTGCAGTCTGTACAAACTTCTTCTATTTAACATTCTCTCTTGCATTAACTACTACAAAGATCCCTGTTGATAATATTTCCATCGTCACAAGCTTCAGTATAAAAGTTAGTTGAATCTTAAGCTACTAATATATCACCACAAATGTTTTCGCAGAAGGAAGAATTAGGTTTAAACCCTACGTTGCAGTCTAGGCATCTTCCAGTAGTTTATTCACAATTAATACAATTACTTCTGCATTTAAATCTACAGATTTAACACTCATCATTAGTAATTGATTTATAATCGATGCATTAATCGCTGACAATTACATTCCCACTTCCACACTATAAGAAACAATTCTCAGAAGACATTGCAAAGCTGTGATTATGTGTTTTAGTGACACATTATGTACATTTACCTTTGACACAATTTGTACATTTCGAGAAACATTAAAATTTGCAATTATGGCACCCATCATATTAAATCTAGTTCCCATCATCACATTCTTCGGTACCATTAACAATACCATCTCCACAATAACCAGAACATGGTAACATAGTATTTGAATTGCAAGTTTAACAATCACTAGGGCATTAAAATTAGCAATTAAAGCATAAATCATCTATATCATTATTTCCATCCTCACATTATTCATATCCTACAACTATGTGGTCTCCACAAATTGGCGTACATTCACCATCAATAAGTTAAAACCCGCTTTTACAAATTAAACAATTTTGTGTATGCCATATCATATAATTTTCTTAACAAAATTTATAACATTGTACTTTTTACTGATCCTCTACTTCAGGACAACCTATAATATTAATTCATCAATTACTTAAACAAATATTATTCTATTCGTAATATCCTGCGCGGCAAACGCATTTTAATCCTTTTAAGTATTTGTTTTTGGTTATGTCACAAGTTAAGCAACCATCCTAAGTTAAATTAAAGCAAGTTTAACATGAAGAATGACAAGTTTTACATGATTTTGAAGAAGCATCATAACTAGTACCTGATGGGCACTAGCAGATTGATTAACTATGACATTTTTAACAAACTGGATTTGAACTTATAGAATAATATCCATCTAAACATTCGCACTTTCCGTTTTTTAACTCTCTATTATTTGCAGTCAAACATTCTACACAAGCCTGGTTATTGAGACATTGATTGCATCCTATTGGGCATTCATAACATTAATTATCAGCATAATACTGAGTCATTAAACATTTACAACCTGATTTAGTAAGAGTATACGTTAATTCACATGATTAACAATGCATTTCAGATGTACAAGTTTTGCATCTATTAGGACAAGGTAAGCATTTTTATTCTTGTTTATTATAATATGTTTTTGGTTAACAACCTATTACTGAATGAAATTTGGCATCAACAGAATTATCCCATTTAGTGCAAACTTTTTCACTTGAACATTCTAGACAATAAGGTTAACAATAATGAACGACCACATTATAACCATACAATCCACAATATGCATCATATATATTATTGTTACTGCCTTTGCATTCCCAATATAAAGTTAACGTATCGGAAGAATGTGGATGAATAGTTTTTACTCTTTCAGACAGAGTTGCATCTGCAAAAGATAAATTTGCACTCTATGCAGATTTAGTTATAGGCTGATCGTTTTCAAAGGTATATATGAATTAGCCATCCTCAGGGAAATTTGGTCCATATAAAATGTAAAATCCAATTGTAACACTATAATGCGGACTTAGTGATTAATGAATTATTTTGAATTTTGCTTGACTCCAAACATACTATCCCCCAAAAATGAATTTTTCATGCCAAAACGAATACCAAATATTTGATCCTTTTAAAAAGTTGAATCCCTCTGCTGAAGCAAGTAGATATTTTGTAGTTTAGGATGGATCGTTTGTTAGTTCAAACTTTTCATTTTATATTAAATATCCAGAATCTAAGATATCAATAGATAAATACATGGAGCTTCTTATCCATAGTCTATGCAAGAACCTTCATTTATTATTTAATAAGTTTCTTCGCATTTTACACAATTACCATCGCTTGAGACATACAAACCAACATTACAAATTTTACATAAATAAGCTAATTCGCAATATTAGCAATTTTCCTGACATTTTCCAGATGAGACCTCAATCTATTTTATGCTCCAACCTGCACCAGAAGTTCTATTAGAGATGTAATATTTACTAATAGTATCCAATAGCTTTAAAAGCAAAGGAATAATTAGGTATATCTACAAACATAAATAACGTAATAGTTTTGCAATTTGTCCATAAACTGACACAAGTTAAGTCTTCAGTTTTATATAATTAAATTCTGTGTAGCTACATTCCTTAATCCGTTTAATAAATAGATCCATAGTAAGTATTATTAATATGAAATTCTATTCTAGTATCAATAGGAATAGGATCGTATAATGATATAACTAATTTTAATCCTATCAAGAAATATCCTTAATTAAATGAGGATAAATCAATAAACTTAATAGTACCAGAATTCAGAGTGAATATTCCATGGTCTTATGAAGTAGATGCTAGCATATATTATGATAAGCCTATAAGGCTAGTTTGAATCACTTGATACCTCTTTTCATTTGGATATAAGGTTTCCTAATAGAGAGTGCTTGCTAGAGTTAAATTATACAATTACATTTAAAATATACACAAATTTTCTCATAAGTTTCGCGTTAATAAAAGTCACACATCACTGTGCAACCAATATCTGGCATCAGTGACTAATTAGATGGGCACAAAGGGCATCGATTATTATTAGGAGTTCCGCTATAACAACTTGTACATTAAGTAGATTCTTAACCTGTACAGGAAATGCATAAAGGATGGCATAAGAGCCTTGATATAAACAAATTTTTAATCGAAACTTATCCATCAACATTCGAGTTTTATATTTGGAATTCCAGGTTAACTTATTATGTGGTTTAGATTTTAAAATTTAAACTCTTAGCATCAGCCTATATATTGTCACAAAATCCACTAGATATTGGATATTAATCAGGTTTTGTATAATTAAGTGAAATAACTTGACCCCCTATTATTATTTTAAAAATGTCATTATTCCAAATACCTGAGAAAAATAAATCAAGTGAGACATAGTCTCCAGAATTGAGGTTCAATTAATCTTCACTTATTAGCCTTGGTAATTCTGATGTAAGAGTTATCTAACTTGTTGATGGAGAGTCACAATCTATGTAATAGGCACTTTTAGATTGTTGAGGAATATTGAAGCCTCCTACATTAGTTTGATTCTGAAATTTGATATCCTAGTAATAATATTTTGCAATATAAGTCCACTAACAAACGTAAGTTTAGAAGAGCATCATCAACGATAGTATCAAAACCATTCTTGGTATAATTATTATTGATTGATAAAATTTAATTCATAAATTTTTTGGATATAAAACATGGATACTTTGTATATATACATGTATAAATCAATATAATAAGTTGGATTGGACGACTAAAATTACTGAGAAACTTTTATCTACTTGGATCGATAAGATAATAACAAACTGAAGTTAATATATTTATTCTATCTAACAATATCATTAACTGAAGAACATCTAGCTTTAAATTCATATATACATGAGTATATTAATTTTAATTCATTAAGTAATTAATGTCAACACAAGAGATATTTAGCTCTATGATTATATTTTTGATATTTTATTAAATACAAATGATGTATCATATTACTTTTCATTTTAAAAGTTGAATTCACTAAGGTAAATGTCAAGTTTGAGGTCGGTAGACCTCCAAAAAATATTTTGATAAATCTAATGAAAGAAAAAATGACAATTAATGTTTCCATAATAAATAAATTTTCAATTATATTTAGATAATAAAGATAATTTAAAAACATGAAAAAAGAGCTATAAATTCAACATGACCCACCTGATGTTTGACATCATTTTATGTCTGAGTATAGTCTTCCGTCTTTAACTTAAAAGTGGAATCCTAAATTATTTTAATTTTGTCTAAGACATTTAGAAAATGTCTTTAACTTATTAAATTTCAGTAATATTATTTATTTAATACTTTACTCAAATTTAAATAATTTCTTATAAATTATCATTTAAAGTTCGAGCCCATCTCAAGTGTCGAAGAATTTATTATTAAACTCTAATAAATTTACTCTTCTCTTCTTATGTTTCTGAGTTAATCTATATCTAAATTATTAGATTTTATATTAAAATGTATTTAATCTATTTTCTTTACTCATAATCGAAATCCTTAACCATATCTAAAGGTATTTTATGCAGGATTTTTATGAATCTAACATAGCACTAGTTATTATAAATCATCTTTAACTTTCAGATATAATAAAGTGATATTTTAACAGGCTTTATGGCATTTTTAGATTAAAAATAGATAACCAGAGTTAATAAAAATAAATATCAAATGTTTATTAAAGGTAAGTGAGTCACTTTGATTTTAATATTTTCCTAAACTTAAGAATAGCTATATATATTTTAATAAATAATAATATAATTTATAATATATAATTCAAAGTATTTTAGAATATAAATATATTAAGAATGGGATAAGTTTCATAAAAGTTATTTACTACAACAGAAGCAGATGAATAGATAGTTATATCAACGAACTCAAGAATTGGATATATTTAGAAGAAGTTTTTATTTTCACAAGCAGATGTTTCCAATTTACATAAAATATTTCGGAAGATGGACACAATGGGAACAGGGTATATCAGTTAATAAAACTTCTTTGAATTCTTAGATGAAGAATTTAATAGTGTAGTCAGTCCTTATATTGAATATTTGTTTTAATTGATTGAAAAGGAAGTTGAATAAAAGGTAAGTTTTTCTGAGTGGTTACCAGCTATTAGTTTATATTGTTTATACACAAAAGATAGCGTGGTTGCATATGTGTTTTAGATGTTGGATAGCGATCATGATAACTTTATTTCAAAAAAGGATTTAATGAATTTTTTAGTTTAGAAGAGAAATGGGAAAAAGATTTTCTATTATAACTACATGAAGGCAGTAGAGCTGTTGGATATTGAGAGACCAGATAAGATCAGTTTAGAATAATTTAGAAAAATATAACAGCAAATTCCGTTTATTTGTTATCCTGCTTTTCGATTGCAAAGGGAATTGAGAAGTAGAATATTTGGTGTTAAATATTGGGATAGTCTTTATGATAGAATTCTGCATAAAGAGAATGAGGAGAACAAGTAGAAATAGATGTAGAAAATTCAAGATGAAATGAAGAGGAAACAATAGAATAAGTTGGATAAGAAGGTTGAAAAGTTCTTACAAAATACTCACAAATCTAGGGTTTCTATGCCTTCTATGAAATTAATTCATTAGAGAGTGAATGGAAGGAGAAATTCAGATACAAACATGCCTCAGAATCAAGAAACAGCTGATGAACTAATAAACAACATGTTTCAACAAATCAGTAAGCAATTAAAGGGACAACACAACCAAAGAAAGCAGAAGGAACTTAAAGTGCTCAGATGTAGATCAAAGTCTCTGTAGTATATAAAGATGAATTTTAAGCATACTGAGGAGCAAGTGGTAAGATCATCTAAATATATCAAAACACAATAATCATCATAGCAGATTCCTTTGAACTTCAAAAAACAAGAGAGAAGATCGATATTCCATATGAATAAGGTCAAACCCCCGGTTGATAAACCTCCAGGGTCATCTCATAATAGTTCAGATTCTGAGTCAGTTTCTTAGTCATTGTTATATTGAATGAAGAGGTGTGAATATTTATGTATCTTTATTTATATGATTTGTTTTATGTCATTCTTTTTGATATGAACTTCTGATAAGCTATGTAGCACCATAGCCGACATCGGGTTCTCTTGGTTATTCTGGGGGAGCACTGCCTCTAAACAAAGTAGTTGCTCCGAAACCGGTTTCTTCAACGCCTTCTTCCTGAATTTAAGCTGGTTAAGGCACATAGCTCTTGGAGGTCTTGCTTCTGGCCAAGGAGGTTTAAGTATTTCTTTGATTAGATTAATAGTTAGGTTGAACAGCCTGTGGATCAACCATGTCTAGAATCTAGGCTTTCCTTGATTATTGAACTGCTGAGGAAGTTCTAATATGAGACTTGGAAACTCCAGACAAACGAGCCTGTTATTCTTCTTCCATATTTAATGGTCCTTTCATTAATCCAATCATTTCTTTTTGAACTCTCATGGAAGATCTCAGATAATGGGATTCTAAATAATTTGCCTTTTCAATTAATAATTGAGTGCTCAGAATATCGACTTCTTTTCCGACACTCCAAATTTCAGCATAGGTCAATTTGTATTCTTTCAACACTGGGTTGATCAATGAGCCTGAATGATACAATTACAGATATACCTTTTTTATAGGTTTCATCTTCTGGAGTAACATAACTTTTTCTTTGCATATCTTGGGCATCTATCCACAATCTGAACTTATTGTTGGCACCTCCAAAACCAACTCCGGATGGTGCGACTTCATTTAAGCCTTTGTAATCTCCAACTCCTTCTCCGAAATAATGTAGATAGGAGTAATTTTGAGTATTTTAATCACTTTCATTAGGGAATGTTCTTTTGAAACGACTGGCTGCAAACACTTTGTATTTGGGATTCAGTTGGAAAAGGTAACTTTCCTCGTTGCCTTAATATAAACCTGAATCAATCCATTTTTTCTTCTGGAAGGCTCCAACAATTGACTCCTCAGAATCATTACTGAATTTCAAGAGGAATACGGTTGGTCCGTCAAATGATAACAGAGCTCTGTAGAGAGACTCGAAATTCCATCCTGAGACAGCATTACTCCATAACAAATTGACTTGACTTGATGATTTAATGTATGCATTTCCAAGTGCTAAATAGATGTATTGGGGACTATTGAGTAAATAAGATGGTTTAGTAAATCTGATTTAATTTGGATTTGATACCTTGCTTAGAGTTTCTATTGTTGTACACTCAAAAAGAGCATGGTGAAATATTGCTTAACTTATTCTGTTAGGTGAGGGAATAGCTATTTAAAGAAGAGTACGAGACTCCACCATTTCACAGCTCCAGAACTGTTGGGATACACAGCACTCAATATGGATCGAGCAACTGATTCATCTGGAGTGAATTTTGAAGTCAATGCCAAACCTGATCTCAAAGAAATGTACTCTACATCTTGGAGAAATTGTAGTGCCTCTAAGTAGGATACATTGGAATCTTTGAATTCAGGATCATCTATTGATAGTCGTTGCAAGCTAATAAGGAAAAAGATCTCCATCTTGTCCAGCGATCTGTATCCTTGGAGATGATAAGAACTTGGTTCTTCAATCAAGATTTCGACTATGGGGATGAAGTTCTCGAAATCCACTTTCTTGTTTGTGGAATGCTTCAACATGAACTGATATAGTTTTCCTCCCAAAGATGGATTACCATCACATAGAAACTCCAAACTCTCTTAGCACAGATAGTCTGTTGAAGCAGTTCTAAAGAAAAACGAATTAATTATACTCTCTATAACGAGTGCGCAATCTATCAAACAATCTGTGTAGTTTATCCAACACCACTTCATTTAGTGAGATCTTATTCTCTTTACGTGATTCATTGCATCCCATTATATTTTTAATGTTATTAATATTATTATAGGTGGTCTTTGCGGATAGGCTCTTGACTCCAGCCAAAAGGCATGTCTATGAATAGATTCCTCACACTTTCTACTCTCCAAATGTCGATTCTACACTCCTCCTTCAATACAATAGGTAATCAGTAAGACTATGTATCTACTAAGCTACCCAGGAGTTTATAGCATGGAGCTTGGAGAAATCGTTGATGGCGACTATATTCGAATTCATCCTAATGTGACTCTGGATCCATTCACATTGCCCGGATGCAATTAATACGAAAGAAGGTTGATATATAAACATTTAGTAAATCAATCAACCCAATCAACCAATGCATTTTTGACTAATATGTACATCGATGATAATCTTGTATTTGTTACAAGAAGTGATAATTCAATTCTGATTTTCGAAATTGTCCTTGATATGCTTGATAGATCAGTGAATGATTTAAAACTAAAAAGCATACAAACAACACATGGTAATAGTTCTGAACATCACATTGCCTGTTTCAATAAAACATGTGCTGTGTTTGGTTAGGATTCAGCTTTTCTATTCAAGGATCCAGATTTTCAGCTAATAGATTTAGAGAAGAATGGTTAAGGCCAAATATTTCCAACAAGAATTTACTTCGATGAAAAATTGAATGCCCTTTATTTAATTTATGGTACAAATCTAGTTGAAGTTTATCAATTTACTGAGACAACTCTTTTGAAATTTACATCATTTACTGCTGGGTCGGAAATTGTATCAGTCAGAACTAATCCTGAATCAACTATCCTATATTTACTAGACAAGTCTGCTGGACTGCTTTTCTATAGGATATTGTCTATAGGAGAATATTAGAATACAGGGTTTATGATCAATTTGAAGAATTGTTAATAGTTTGATTTTTATGAAGATACATTTTTCTTGGTTGCTGAAACAATGGATGGAATTCCGTATGCACTTGAAGTTCTAGTGAATGAAGATTCATACTACTTTAATAAAATTTATTCTAAAGATATGGATATTTTTGATGTTTGGGTTGGAGAACATGTAGCTATTTTGATTGGATCTGAAGTTCATAGAGTAATATATCACTCAGTCTTTAACAAATTTATCACTGAAAGTGAAACCCCCTTATTCTTCTAAGATATTGATCTAATGAATGTCGAAGAATTTAGAAAGTGGGAATCCACAACGTATTCAAAAAATGCCATTGAATAAGACCCTTTTTCTAAGACTTCCTTCCAATACAGATAATTTTTTATGGTTGGCATTTCTAGCTCTTAACTTTCCATATTTTCAATTAAATCCATATCTCCATGGCTATAATGCAAACCCACTAGCACGAATTCTACTCAGTATTTCCTGAAGATGAATGCCACTAATTGTCCAACGAAAATAAAAGAAAATGATCATTCAGCATTCAAATAATGTATAATAATGCATAATTTCACATTGACAGGCAAAGAAATCTATTTTTATGAATAAGACTAAATGACTGTTATCATTGGAGGCTGCGCTTTGATGTAATTATTTATTTAAACAGCCTAGTGGTTTTGTATTGATATTGATCATTGCAGTTGTTTGCGTTAAGAAATATTTGGATAGTAAGATAGAACAATATAGAGCCATGAACAAAGATCATATTAGACTTGATGAATTAGAAGCTGATTCAATTCCCTCAGAAAATGTTATAGTATGATGTAATATTAAATTTTATAATGCAATTCAATCATTATTATGAAAATATCTCCTTTACTTATTACAGTAACTATTTCTGCATTATTATTTTTGACTTTTCAAAAATTTCCAATCTTCTTTCTTCAATATTCTTAGCCCTTTAACCTGGGTCGTGAGAGATATCAAAAGGGTCTTTTGTTAAGAACTTAAGGTTGGTTGCCCATTTTTTTTATAGATCTTTATTAGGTTAATGGATTGAAATGAGGTATTCATCTTTAAAAAATTTACCATCAGGAAATTAGTAAAATTTCCAAAAATCCCTTAACAATTCACTTATCTTATAACATCCCACTGTGCATTGTTCCATCTTCTATTTGATTATTTCTGGGTCAGTCAAGAAACTCACATCTGTTGTAAAGTGATCAGTAGGAGACGATGCTTCATCCCCTGACTTTGCTCTTGCGATTTCCAATTTTCCTGATTAATCATTAGTCTGACGTAATAATTCTTTGTCTTACAATACTGGTAGCATATGCTCTCTCTATAAAAATGCAATCCACATCAATATTATCTGATAAGAGGAAAAATCATTATGGTTTATTAATTTTTAGGCCTTTCCCCACACTTTTAAGAGAACCCCTCCTATTCTTACATTCTCATGAAGACTAGCATATTAATTTAGTAGTTTTGTGTTTATTACTCCTAAAATATTATTGACACACAAGTCAAACTCCACATTTTCAACTGTATCCTTAATATTGATAACGGGAATACGAGCTGAATCAACATATCTTTCTATTACGAATCTTGAATAATTTTTGTTTGACTTGATAATTTTTTCAATTTCTTATTTTGTAAATTAAAGGAATTGCTTTTCATTCACATATGAATTAGTTAATATTGTGTAATCAACATCTGATGATTGTGTTCCAAAGCCATTTAACAACGACCCAAAATAAGTATGATACAATTTTGATAAAGGAGGATTGAGGGATTGATATTTTACTTGCTTTAACAATTTAACAAATCTCTCAATGGATTTCATTATTTTCTCTTTAGTTTCTTCACTCATTTTTTTCTCATTATAGAGCTTGATCAAAAAGTCATCGATAGTCTCTTCACTTTATTAAGTCATTTCTCAATTTATATATATTTTTTAAAAAATCAAATCATAGAATCACATAAATTATTTATTTATTATTCTTATCTTATTAATATCCTAATGATTTAGGTAATAAAGTAGAATAATTTATATTCTCAATAAATGCAAAAGGAGTACATACACATATATTGAAGATTTGATTCACATTTACCTTTAAATAGTTACTAATTCTACAAAGAAAATATCTCCAGTAATAGATACTTAAAGGGACTCAAATCTTTTCGGATTTTCCTGCTTCTTTAAATATTATAGATAATAATAAAGAGTAATAAAATTATACTATAAAATTACTGCAAAATAATTATAATTGCATTTTTCTCACTTTTTTTTCTTTTTTGATTATTATAGAAATGAATCCACTGATTCCACTCCAGGTTTGGAACTCTTTTTTTTTGGTGAAGGAGATGACAAACTAGAATTGCTTTTTTACTTCTTTAATTTTGCATCGGGGGTCTTAGGAGGTTTAACCTCGCTTTTTGATGCCCTTGGTTTTTTCCCTGGAATAGTTTCTGATTGTGATTTTCGCTTCTCCTCAATTTTTACGGATTTTTTTTCAACAGTTTTTTGTGCTGATGTTTTGAGGTTTGATTTCTTCTTCTATTCATCATCTTTGGTTTTAGATTTGCTTATTGGATGCTCACTTAAATCAGAAATAATTTATGAATCCAGCATATGGGCAATTAATGATGGGGATCTCTGGAATTTATTATCCAAGGATATATTTATTTAAAGTGATTAGGCATTATGCTGCTCAAATCTTGATCTCAAATCGAATGATTATTTTGGTGGATAATTTGGAATGTACATATTCTTTGATTTTGATTAGGCCAATTATTAAACCAACTAGTCTTGCCTTCTTTACCATTCATCGATTTTATTCAAAGTCTAATTGCTCTAATAGTTAAAATGCGAAGATTAAGTTGTTGTCGTAGTGGCTAATGTTTCACTTATGAAACTGCTGTTGCTTCGCGAACTAAATCCCAAACTTGATAATCTTTATTTGAAAGTATTAAATGAACTTAATGTTGAATTATTGACAAATCTTACGAATATGAATCATATATGATACTAGGTGTCAGATTTCACCATTTACTGAAAAACTTCTATTGGGCTCAGCATTATTTATATTTATTACAATTTATTAACTGTATTATAATAGCACTAAAACAGAATTTATATAAATTATCTAATAAAATGTAATCCAATTAATTAGATTAATTTATTGATAGTTTGCAGAATTATTAGTAAAATGATTATTTATTAATTTAAATAATTTAACTAATCAATTTTTTCTATGTTATTCTATTTTATCTCCCCATCTCTTTTCCAATCTCTCTAAATTTTAGACTGTCTCATCATATTTCCTTCTAAGAATGGTGTATTCCTCAGACTTTTCTTAATGCTCCCTTTATTTCCTTGAGAGTTCATTATTCAAAGAATTGACCTTCTAAGTCAAAACTAAATTATCTCTCTACAAATTTTCCAATGATGCCTATAAATCCTATTACCTAAGCAATGTCCCTAAAATATTATCAACTATATACTTCTATTATCTTCAGCAATATTCTTTTTTGCTTAAGCTTCCTTTCTTGCCTCTTCCAATCCTAAATGTAATTGTTCAGCTTCTTCCTTTCTTTTTTTTAGCATGTCAATCAAATGAGCTTACTCTTATTTGGCTTGATTTAATTCACCTTTCAGATTATTAATTGTAACATTCAACTATGTATTTTAAATGTTGTTCTTAAGTGCATCCTCTTGAATATTATAGTTGATGCTCCTAGTCTTTTCCAACTCCCCTTTTAATGTTTCAATGATTTCTGTTTTCTATTGAAGATCTTAGATCCACTATTATTCTCTTTCTTCAAAATCAAAATAAGAATTAGTATTCCTTTAATCCATCAACTTTAGTTATTGTTCCATGTGAAGCTTTAAATCATTAATTTCATTTTCCTTATTCTCTATTGTTTCCTCCAATTAAGATCTTAGACTCTTTAGTTTTCTCTCTAATTCATTGATGTGTTCTAATTGTATCTTCTTTTACACTTCATATTGATCCTTCAAAGCACTCATCTCTTCAACAAGATCAATGTTTTATTTTTCCTTCTCTTTTGTTTTTGTCAATGATAATGCTAAAGCTTAATTTAAATCGTTGATCTAATTCTTAGCATCTTATTTGATCTACCTTAATTAGGATTATAATTGATCCAAATCCTACTTCTATTGAGACTCAATTTCTTTCAAGTTATCCAATTATTTCAGCAATTATTAGGTTGATTATTGATACTGTTACAATTGTTGACTCAACTATTCCAATTACTTTTATTGATGTTACAATTTATCATGAAGTTTTAAATTTTCTGTTTGCAAAGAATTCGACTCTTACTTTTGTAATTCTAATGATTTTTCACATGATTTTAAATTTTCTTCAGCCTTAATTCGTTTCTAATCTACAGATTTATAGTCAGCTTATAATTTTTCATAATCTGCTTTAATGCTTGTGATCTTATCATCCAGTCCTTTTTGGACTATTTGATGATTTTTGACTGAGGATTGGAAGTCTCTTTCAACATCCTTCTTTAGTTTAGCCATTTAATTCAATTCTGTTTCTTTCTAACTTAAATTAGATTTTATCTACTCAATTTAATTTTCCAAATTATAACAAATTTATTAAAGGTGATCTTCAGATTCTGTGCGTTCTCTTAATATAGATCTTATCTTCTCTTCCAACTAATCAATCACATTGTTCTTCTAATCTAACGATCTTGAATCAACCTAATTATGAGCAATCTCTGCTTTTAAATTATCATTCTCTATTTGCAATTAAAGTATCTTCAATTCAAGTTATTCCATCTGCTTACTCTATTGTTGATGTGGAGTTCCAGATGGTGATCTCAAGACAGAAGGAGATTTATTCATGTCTCTTGTGTTTCTCTCTTAAACTACTTATTTATATTTTGATTCTAATTGAGTATAATCTCTTAATAAATTTTAATATTTGAGTTGAAACTCTTTTGATTATTCATCTTGCTAAAATAATTATCGGCAAACCACTGAGTCGCTGATGTTTTTTTCCAATTTTTATAACTGATTCCTCAACTCCTCATTTTCTTTTTGGTTGAGTTGCAGACATCCCAGCACTCTGTTCAATTCACATTAATTCTATTGTAGTTTTTGATTCTCATCCTTGAGTCTCCTCCTTTCATCTTAAACCTAATGCTCTTAATCTATCAATTATTTATTTAACTAAAAGGCTAGGATAATAGATGATACCTTCTAATTCTCTTAAACAAGAGATCCCATTTTGTTCTGTAATTAATCTAGAATGGCCTTCAATTTATTATAATCCTCAGTCAAGGATTAGATTTTCTGTTCATTTGAATGTTAGCTATTCACCTAAGGCAATTGCTAATTTGAGAAATCTGACACAATTGTTTCTTCCAATTTTCTGAAATTAGAGAGCACATCTATCATTTTATCATTAAGAACATCAGTTAGATTACTTGTTCCCAATTGCTTTTAGATTGAATTTATTAATTCTCTCAAAGAACTAGAAATCTTGTTGATGTCATTTTAAAGTTTCGACTTTATTGAGGTTGTTTAAGTTAATTTTGAAGGTATGTTAGTTGTATTCTAATTGGCTAATTCCTAAATTGGAGATATACTTAGAAATTCAAGTCCAACCTTAATGTTTTCTTTTGATTCTAAGAATGGGTTATTCAGAGTTCTTCTATCAGTATTAGAATATGTTTCCTTATTCTCTTTATTTATATCAAATTGATAGGTCTTTGCAAAATCTTGTTGGTTGATTTAGGGAATTAGTTGTTTAGTGGTTTCAAATGGTTTGTATTCTGCCCCTGAGGATTTATAGTCAAGTGTCCTCTATTTGTAATGATAGGAGTCTATCAATTTTTTTGGGGATTGAGGTTGGACATTCAAGTTGGCTAGAACTATGATAGATGCATACGTGAAGAAATGAGCGGTTTATTTGCATCGTAAGTTGGGGACTGTATGAATGGAGAACCTACATAAGTTTATACTCTGGCTTATGTTTAAGTTTTCAAGCCATACACCAATTATCGGTCAGGAGAATGAATGGAAATTGGCGTAAGCTCTTTAGACAAGGAGCAAGGACGAGCAACTGTAATTAAGGTCTATTATTTTGGGATGGCCTTCATTTGTAATGTTTTTCTGTTAATTATTTTTAAATTCAAACATTTTACTCATAGAATAAATTAAATATTTATGTGTGAGTTAACTCCACGAGTATTATTGCATAATTCATTAAAGAATGCATATTGAAATAATAATTGGATTTAACAAGTAAATCTAAAATTTGTGGACTTGTCGCTTATTCTATATTTGAAACATAGTAGAATTCTGAGGAATGCTGAAGTAATGGAAATAAAACTCAAGTAAAAACTAGTTAAGTTTGATTTATCACAGTGTAAGGTGCATAATGAGATGTGGGATCAAAATTAAGAAGAAACAGTAAAGTCCTAATTACCTATTTTTAATTATATTTAAATTATAAATACTTAGATGAAGAAGGCAGTTTAGAAAGTCTAACTACTGAAAAACATGACCAAAATATTTGCAGAGGGCAATTATCAGGTCACTGTAAAGAATATTTTGAATGCGTTATCGAACCAAAGTGAATAGGACATGCAATATCTCGAGAAATAGATGCTAAAAATATTTCCAATTTGTTCTAAAATTTAAAGATACTTGAGAAGCACAGATAAATTTCGTATGTTCATGAAACAGTTTCAAGTTGAAATGCATTCAGAGAAGGATATAATTTTCACCATGGGGGAAGTAGGAAGGAAAATGTATTTTATTTTGGATGGCAATCTGAATATATTCCCTTATGAGATTACGGAAATCAGTATGACAATTTAATATTATTGAGAATAAGTAACCTGCAGCTGTATTAGTTCCTGGAGATTATTTTGGAGAAGTGAGCCTACATCATAGACTTCCAAGAACAGCAACAGTTGTATGTGCATGCAATTCTGTACTTCTCGTTATCAGCTATGAGGCCTATTACAACTTCTTGTAACCTGTGATAGATCATCTAATTGCAGTTCAGTATTACCAATTAAAGCCCACAGCTATTTTCTATGGATGGAACGAATTGGCATTGGCATTGATCATACATCATTTGAAATTAATTACAATCCTAAGAAATCAGTATGTGTATAAAGAAGGACAGAATGATAAATCATTTTATGTAGTAAAGAGTGGGGAAATATTAATTTAATAGAAAATAAAAGTAAAAGGGAAATTATAAGATTATGGACTTGTGACTTTGGGAACTGGACAATGTTTTGGAGATTATGAGTTTATCGATAATCAGTCATGGTACTAAAATAGGAATCAGTTAGACAATATTCGCAGATCTACTGATGCTGTTTCTACTACGGTGAGTGAAGTCTACAGAGTCCCACTATTCTAATACTTGTAGATAGCAGACAATTATCACTCGGTTTTATTGAAAAAGTATTTAAGATAAACTAAACTCATATTAAAGGAAAGAATTGAAAAGTTATAAGATTAGGTAAGAAAAATAGAAAATTCAGAGGAGTTTGATAATCCAGAAACTGTTTTTGTTCCAGAATTCAAACCAAAATCTTGTAATCCTTATTAAAATTTATTGAAAACCATTAGGAATACAAAAGTCATTCCTCAATAATAGTAAGCAAGGGAGGAGATAGAATCAGATACTAACTTAGAATAGTTGAAACAAAAAATCTAAAATTATTTTTATCAGCCAGTCAATCTTTAATCGTAATTGAGAAAAAATGAATAGGCTCAAAGTCTGTCTTCAAGAAAAAAGAACAGAATTGCTTTTAAGTCGAGAGAAGGCAAGGATGAGAAGGATAATTACTTAAGGAAATTGAAATCAATGAGGAATAAATTATTAGCTTAGACCTCTTATTAGAATTCTTAGATTGAAACTCAAAGACCTCCAATTTTGAATTAGGATTCTCTACACAATCTATTTCAACAATAATATTAATCATTAAACATTCATTCCTACAAAAATTCAAGAACTGTTACTCCAAGTCGATCTTATGCTATAAAAACTCCGAATTAGAATTATTCAGAAAAGAAAGATGAATTTCATAATGTTCAAATCATTAAATCTCAATCACAAAGTTCATTTTAATTACATCGATAAGATAATTATCCTGTTAAAAAAATAATTATGGAAGCTCGAAGCCAAAAAAAGTCATCTTTAGGTTGTTTAATAACCTAGTTATGATTATAAGTATATTGTAATGATAAAATGTAATCTGGCATTTATGTATTTTTATTAACAGAACTATACTGTTGAGTAGATTAAAAAAGGACATTTAAAATAAAAATTAAAGTCAATTATATTAATATATATTCCATTTTAATAAACAATGTGCTGCTCATCTAAAAAACCAAAGAGTGAAGTATCTAAGGCTCCGCAAAGTTAAATTCAAAATCAAAGTGTAGTTCATAACAACAACGAATAATCTTATGTTTAAGGAAACACTAAACCTGTTGAAGTCAGAGAGGCCAACCTTTTACTTAGTCAAATAGAAAGCCCAAGATCTAAATAACAAAAACTTTTCGAAAGTAAAGTCGAAGGATTCAAGGAAAAATATGCTAAACTTCAACAAGATTCTGTAGAAGTTCAATACAATCAAAAACCAGTTGATCAATTAAAAGTTTAACTATTGAAGGAACAATTAATAGATCTTCAATTTCCCAATAATGAGATTAAAGGGCCCTTGTTTTTGGATGATAATATCTCAAGTTACAAGTAAAGAGGTTCTGAATTTGCCAACACTCTCAGAGAATTAGAAGGAGAGATAAGAAATATGAGAATCATACGATAAACTCCTTACAATTCATACAGCTTTATTGGGCATTTAAAAGACAAAGGGATGTATTTTATTAAGTGCTGGAACGGAGTTAATTTACAAAAATTTCACAATTTTCTTATTAATCTTGGTAAACAATAGCAAAAAGGGGAATATTACAAGAAATATCATGCATATAAGGTAGAGCCACTAAAAGAAACTGATTAAACTAGTCCGATTGGTTCGATGTATCTTATTTCAACCCTTGAAGATCACAATCTTTATTCATTTGCGTAATTTATTTATAAAATTGATTTAGAGCATCAACTCAATTCAACATTGATTAGAAATTCTAAGTAGCTCATCAAATATTAACATACTTGGATTAAACAGATTTGAGATCCTCAGGAGGCAATCAATAATTCTAGAAGAAAATGAAATTCGTTTCTCCTTCTAATATTTTAATATCAACTCAAAAAAATAGAATAGATGTTAAGATTTCAGATTGGCAATAGTCCCTCAAAGAGTTTAATGAAATTGTTCCTGATATAGATTTCAAAAACTAGAATTATTCTTATTGTAGTGACGAACCTGATGATTAACGGACTTATTTGATTAAATTGCTACTCCTATTATTTTTTAGATTGAATTTAAAGTAAGATGTATGTAAAATAAATTTAGTCAAACTGAATCATTTGGTAATCTTGATGGTACTGAGCAATTGTCTAGATTTATAGATGTGAAGCAGATCAATGCAGACTCCAACTTTTATAAGCAATCAAATTTCAATAGATTCATTTAGAGTAAAATTAATTTAATAGCTCAACCAAATTAGGAAAGGTATTAAAAATTATGGGAAGAATTGAAAGATAAGCATATATAGGAATTATCATTTTACAAATTAGAAAAGAAGGAAAATTGATAGAAATATAATAATAATATTAATCAATAACGATCATCATATACTCAAAGAATAAAAAATAAACACTAAAATTCATTTTTTTTCTTATTGTTTCATATAATTATCTAAATTATTTTGAAGAGAGTTTTTAAAACTGACATTCTTTTAATCCTTTATCAAATGTTTTAATATGAATTCCACCGATTCATAGTTTTTTGTCTTATCCAAATGTTTAGTCAACGCCTTGAAAATAAATGTTTTCAATGTATTTGGAGTCATTAAAAATATTTCTGCAATGCCTTCGCAATATTTATTTGAATTTACAAAGCAATTCACAAAAAATTGTATTAAATTCTCCTAAATATTTTCATAACATTATAATTACTTCAGATATTCTCTTGTATTGTAACAATAATTAAAACACCTATGTGAACACCATCCAAAATGCTTTACTTGGATTTTCTATATTAACAAATATTTGATCGATCAGAATATTCATGTCCTTTTGATTTTCATTAAGCCTGCATAATTAATTTAAATATACTTAATTATCTTCTAAACTAACTCCACCACAAAGCCAAAGAGCTAAAGAGTTTCAATCTGAGGAATTTTCTTTAAGAAGTACAAAATCGAACTGTAATTAGAACAGAACAAAATTTAAATTCTATTTGATGCTTTTTAAATGGTTTAGATATTGGTAATCATTAAAAGATTGAAAACAAAATCTATGCTTGTGTTCAATTGGTTATTTGATAAAACTTCTTCAAAAATCACTTAACTTCTTTGAGCTGAAATCAAACTTTGAATAATTTTAAATGATTTTATTATTTGATCTGGCGATTACATAAGCAATTTCTCTAGATGCACTGATTTTGTCTTGCGTTCAAAGTATACCAAAAACAAGTAATGAATGCTAAATTACTCAGAAGACACCAAGCTTTTTATTAAGTCATACAATAAACTGTCCTAATTAAAATTTATCTACAGTAATGTGGATAAACAATTAAAAGGGTATTCTACATAATAACAAAAGCGATACCATAATCAAGATCGTAGAATTAGTCTTCATACAGTCTGATAATAATTTTGGTCAATTCTTAAAGAAACACATGTTTCACATCTGGTTAAATGGACTTGTTGAAGAAGTTGTATAATCGAATTAGATTTTGTTCTAACTGAGGATTCTAAAATATTGCATCGAGCTTCTCCTTTTCTAGTATCTTTTACAAAGTGATATCTATTTAGATCGTATTTGCAACATCGGCCTCTTCCAACATAATATCATTTTATTAGTTTGATATAGAATTCCCTTAGAATTCATCTAAGATTGAGTCATCAATGTTTGTTGTATTGCCATTGAGATACTATACTTGAGGAGTATCCAAATCGTCAACTGTGTATAATGCCGTATGGGGCTAATCATAACTCAATCCTCCAGGACCTTGATATTGGTTACAGATCAACTTCAGGAAGTACTCGTGTATTTTGCACTTGATTGCTTCTCTTATATTTTGATCTTCCAATAGCTTTTAAAAGATGTTATGAGAACTCAATGATAGCAATTGTGGTTAGACCTTCTTTTTCAATTGTTCGTTAACTTCGAAAGTTTAAAAGATAAACCACAAAGCCCCTTGCAATTCATTATATAATTATTTATGGTACAGTTTTCTTAAGAAATACAAGCCTGCCTAGATGTTGTGATCGTCCTTAAAATCTCTTAAAATATCATGTATGCATTTACTTAGTCATAAAGAATATGTCTGAATAGATGAACTTCAAGAAGACTGGCCATTTCTCACCTTACAGATCGGCGATCTCGTATATTAATAGCAAGGTATCAGCGATTTTGTTTTGGATTATTTCCGTTTCATCGAATTGGTAGCCACAAATAATGTTTCTGACTATTGCTCCTATGAAATTGATATGATATCCGTATTTCTCGAATATCATTGTCAAAAAGGTGGACATACTCTCTAGGGGCATCTATGAAAATATTGCAAAGCCGATTCTTTGTTCCACTTCATAAGGCAAGGCCAATTAGTAATTTGCCTTGTATGCTGCAGTTGTGGTAGTCTGATTGGCGATCAAATGGGATATAGGTAGATTTTATTTGATTACATTTAAATTTATCATGGAGATGTTGAACTCTGAATATTGAAAGGGAGTTTAGAGATTGATCAACAACTCTCTGCCAAATGATAAAATCGTCTATTAGTAGAGTTACCATATTTCAATCATTAGATCATTGATTTTCTTATGTGGGAATTGTTGTATCTTGTAATAGTCGTCGATATTCAAAATCAATAGATATTTGTAAAATAATAGTGCGGCCAAGTTTGGTTTGGCTATTATTTGTTTGTGTTGATCAAATAGAAAGTTCAGGAATTCCAATAGAAAAGTGTAGTTGGAGTTGTGAGGATAGATGATGCAGGTTCTTAGGAAGCTTTTGAAGCATTCTTCCAATTAATCAAGTGGATTTTCCAAGAAAAACTTCATAATCTCAAATATCTATAACTTGATATGATCTTTCAATAAATGATATTAGGTATTTATGAAGTGACTAAATTCTGAATAAAATGCAATAATATTATGAAACCCATTTATATTCATTAAATCAAACAGCTAAATAAATAATTAATTAAATTTACACTTCTTTAATATTGAGGAGCGAGAAACATGACATATATTATGGCCTTATGTTGATCACTAAATTAAAATAAATTCTTTTATAAATCCTGCTAATTTTGATTTTATCTACATAATTCATATAATTAATGTTAGGTTAAAATGTATGCCTACTTTGTGTTATACAAATACTTATTATTCATATGAGGGATATGTTAAAACATTGTAATTATATATATTTTCGGATCCTTTAAACCATTACTTAATAATCTCTTATGATTGTTCCATTGATAAATTCATAATATTTAATGAGATATTTATATTATAAATAACTTCAAATTCAAAATATAAATTTAAGTTTTATTAGATAGTGAATTTGCACTTAAGCAACATCATAAACCACATATTCATTGTAAATTAGACTTGATTCAATGTTGTGGATCTTTAATTCTTCATTTGGGATGACTTTTCCAGACTCAAAATCTAGGTTACTATTTATAATTAATCTTCAAATATATATACTTAATCTTCTCTCTGGTTTTAGGATCTGCATGATTTCTGCCTACTGCATGTATGCTATGGTAATTTTGAGGGGGTCTAACATGATCCTTAGCTTTATAAATTTAATAGGTGTTGCCCAGAGCAACCTCGCATAATAACACATATCCATAAGGATGATCAATGTTGGCAACACAATAGCCAGCTGATTTGGAGCAAATATCAGCAAAATAAACTCCTTTTCCAAACATATAACCAGTACTTGGGGCTTCTGGAGGTGCTATTTTTAATCCTTCTGATAATATTCCTACAAAATTTGTGATTCTTGATCCATGCCACAATAGTTTTCTATTTTCTAAGGCTTTGAATGGAAAGAATCTAATTTTTTCGTTTTTTCTTTCAACTTCATAGACTTTTGCTACTTACAATTTAAATTTCTCATGAGTTGGACCATGCGATACATTGATAGAATGTTCAATTTTAGAAATGACATCGAAATCTTAACACTCTCTAATATTCGTTTTTAATAGTCTGTAAAATTAATCTAGAGGATTGACGTCACTGTTCTCAGCCAAAGTACTGTTGATGTATCGATTAGCCAATTCTAATTCTTATAGCACAGTCAATAATTAGTTCTTTTAGCCTAAGATTTCATAATTATCAATCTTAGGTGGTAATTTCATGCCATAGTTTTAAGGGATATTTGTATAGAACTCGTTAGTAAGATCAACCAATAAACTATATTTGAAGTCTCTTAGGGCTTATTGAATTTCATTGAGTATTTTGAACCCTTTCTTGATGGCCTCCACAGACAAACGACCCAATGGATTCTTATCAGTATCAAAGTTCAATTCTTTAAGAGTTTTGTTCATCCTTTGAATATCCCAAATTTCACTCATCAATTCAAATATTGGAGGATCTAGAGTGGAAGGTAAGTTCTTGATCCTGGCTGCAATTCTTCCATTTCTTTAATTCAACTTCTCTATTTCACTATTCACAGAACCTCCTCCTCCTCCCAAAACATCGACTATGCAATATTTCCCTGGTTATTATTTGAATTCAGTTCTCTCTCTCCAATCCCAATGGGTTTTATCTCGGAATTTCTTCTCAAACCCTTTTATAGCTGTGACCAGATCGCTTTCTTTGATTTCTTACTATGGATTCGATGCGCCAGTCTAAATTGTTGTATAATGATATTTACTCTTCCCCATTTAGTGAATAGAAAGTAGTCACCATCCTTCTTCAAGACCTATATCTAATAGAACTTGTTGTGACCCTTGACTCCATAAGAAATATCTGTCAAATTGAGCATCACTGTGTAATCTTTATGAACCTAATATCCTGGCAATGCCGATCGATTATCCGATTTTACTTTTGCCATTTGCTTGATTTCTTCGACTTCCTCTTCGATGTCACTTTCACCTTTATACAGTTTTCTCTCTTAAAACAACTTCCTCCTAACAGGGGGCGATTGTTCCTCAATGAGCATTTCTTGTTATTCTTAAGCTTTGGGATTGGGAGTCCTGTTATGCAATAATTATTAAAGGTAGGATTGATCCTTGTTTTCACCCTCTGGTATTATATCAATCTCAGGGAGACTAGATTAGAATGTCATATTAAATGGCGGGAATAAATATAAAAATAATTAAAATGAATTACTTTCCTGTAAGCAATCTAAAATAAATTAGATAAGTGTTTTGCTTGGGGGGAATAGAAAAGCTGTCTTGCAGAGATTCAAAGGGAATGGAGTTGTAAGTGTCTTGGATTTCTTGAAGTAAAAAAGATAGAAGTTCTATGAAAAACTCATTTCGCAGAAAATGTTACCAAATGATGTTGATGCACTGTTCAATGAAATAGATTCAGAAATAGCCACAATAAGGGAAATGGAATAGAACATTCTGAATCAACTACACTAAAATCCGCAACCAAAATTATACTAATATTTAGTCCTAGGTGAGTATGAATGTCTACCACTTAATAATATCTCGCTTATTCTAGGTGATATTGGAAGTGGCAAAACTTCCATGATGTTTTCAGCCATTGAAAACTATTTCTCTAATTAGATTAGCAATTCGAATGTGATATATTATGATTGTTCATGTACCTTGTCAGCTTAAAGAATATACAAAATGATTAAAAGTTCGAATTCTGAGGCAGCAACCCTTGATATATTAAGCAGAATTTAATATAAGGCTGTTGATTGTCTCAAAGACTTCGAGTAACTAATCAAGAACATACCTAGTAAGACTATTATTTTTATTGATGGATTAATGACCTTGTATTACGAAAGTGAAATAGAAATCTATAATTTCTACCATATCATTAATGAACTAATGAGATATTTTCATGAATTGACTGAGTCTTAACAAAACACTTTTGTAATCTCAATCAGATCAGTCTAGGATTAATTGCAGTACATACAAGCAACTAAATATGATTAATATATCAACACTTTCGCTAGTACTATCATCCATTTGATTTCTACGAAATAATCAAAAATCATGAAGATTCATAAATCACTGAATGACAGATTGCCATTTGATAAATCAATTCTCTATTAAATCGGTGAGAATGGAATAGAGTGGTCAAATAAATGATATTAATTTATGAATATATACCAAACTTAATTGATTTATTAAACTAATAAGGTTTATCTATAATAATTAGATAGGAGTGATTTCGGCAGAATGGAATTAAAATTTAAAATTTACATTATATAATATTTATTAATGTTGAATAGTAGAAGATCACAAATACCTGAATTTAACCAAACATTCAAGTCTTAGGACTGTAGTTTACAAACTAATAAAATGATAATATAGGAAATGTATTAATGCGGATAATGCTTTGATTATCCTCATGGGATTTGTAAATACTGTTTTGAGCATTGTCATAAGAAAACTAGGAATGTATATCACTAACAAGCAAAATTACTAAAACTCAGGGGGAATTTTAAGTGTGAATGCGGACTGTTCAAGCATAAACAAAAATAACTAGTTGTTCAACCCTGTCCATTGAATTCTCAAACCTTTTGTCCTATTTCAAATTGCCCTACTTGTAAGACTAATCTTTGTTCATTCTGTATTAAAAATTGCAAGCATACTCATAAATATATCCCTGGGGAAGATTGTAAGTGCGATTAATTGCATTCCAAATACTAACTCAGAGTGCATTACAATGAATAATTAAAGAAGTACAACATCACAAAGACGCTTAAATACAAGCCTGAAGATGAGTTGGTCATGATAAAAATTATTAACGCATTGTTAAATAATTTTGATCTTTTCGAACTCCTCTTTGGAGAATTGAAAAATACATTTGAAAATATTTTCAATGAACTGGAGACAGGAGACTTCAATTAAACATGCATCTGGTCTTAAAAACTGTAATACATTATTGCTTATGGTTATTAGAATAGATGTTTAATAGGATGAATAAAATTTGAATGAAAAAATCTTAGAACTTTTCACAGAGAAGAGATTCCCGTATACTGAAATTGCATCCATCCATGTGTTTATAGAATAACTACTTATAAAATTAAAGTACAATCTAACATACCTTGATGATAAGATGTGGCAATGCATGACGTCAAGTTAGATTAAATTCTTAGTGAGTAATCAATCTCTAACTATGTTTAGGTTAATATCACATATTATCATAAAATTTATAAGAATCAGCCAAAGAGAAACTCTCTCAGCTGGTCTTGAAGATTTTGAAAATACAATCCATACAACTTAAATATGAATTCTCTAAATTTAGAAAAATTGACACCTTGGACATCGAGAATAGCACTCCAATACAGCGGAGCTAAATCAGGAAGTATAATCAATGTTTGGATAATGGAATTTTGCAAGTGGAATTGACTGAATTGATTAAGAGATACTATAGAATCTTATTTGATATTGAAATCACCAACCCAATCCTCTCAAAATTGTTGATAGTCTTGTTGAAATGTGTGAAAATGGGATTGTAAACGGGGCTATTGATTAAGACTCAAGTAGTGTTTAAGGTGATCCTCAATTTGGAGAAACTATGCAAAGACATTGACTATTATAACCAATAGAAGAACTTTGGGTAGATTCAAAGGTTCTTCACAGAGTAGATGTTCAACCTCTTGAGTAAGATATTGATATTGACATATTTTCAAATGAAGGACGATTTATTTTATGAGATTCTGAATGAGTAGATTAACAGGAATGAGAAGAGATAGATTTCATTAATTGATAAATACACTGCGTCTTTCTATTTTGAGAAGAAGAAAAAGAATTTGCAAATAGATTTATTTTACAGTGGGGAATCAGAGAAGCTCTAAATCATATGGAGAGTCTTTATTAACATAGTCATAAACTATAATTTGAATGGATAGTATTATAATTAGATGATGAATCCGCAATCCAAATTGAATCATATCATTTAAATAATGTTGAGAGAAAATCTTTTTGTTGACACAACTTTGAGGACTTAGATTATGTAATTGTAGATTGAAGATCTGTTGCTATGGAAATACGAAAGGCTGACCATATTAAATTAGGATGTAAGCATTATTATTTACATAAGTTTATAAGTCAAGTTGAAAACTTTAAGGCTGAATGGAATAAGTACTTTCTAAATTCAGTTGAAATCTCATTTGAAATTGAAGAAGGGGATCTAGAAAGGCTATTGAAATTATGTAAAGAACTTCTTAACACAAAGTATTTTAGGGAATTAGAGAAGTTTGAGGCTAATCAAGAGAAAATCTGTGAAAATCAAAAAAAAAAAAAGTAGTTATACAATTTAACCTAGTCAATCAGCAAAGAATCTGCAGGAGGAATTAAAGCAACATTTGAAATCGGATATGAAAATCATAAAATAGACTCAACAAGTACTTTATGAGAAGGGCTTAGATTAAATCATCATACGATATTGTTAGTTCCTTATATAAAATTAATTCGTTAAGTTGGCTCAATTAGAAATAATAATTAATATTACAACTTTGATGTTTGAAATACTAAACCGGATGATCAATTTCAATCAATAATTGATAAATTAGATATATACAGTAGAAAATTATTAAATATTTTAAAGAATTGCAGAAAAGGAACTACCTTATTATGGTTAATGCACTCTCAGGAACATCATAATCAAATTTCACTTTGATGTAATACTAAAAAGTGGGTTTATTAATGTCTATTAATATTGCTTCTTAAATCCCTAATTCTTATTGCAGCATCTCATTAATTTGAATGAAATGTTGGATACTCAATATGATGATTGCTCAGAGTTAACTTAAAAGCATGCATCTAGCATATTGTATAATAAGCATTAAATATTCGAATTGCTCATTGCAATCTTGGAGTTGATCATAATATCAAACGAAATGAATCACGATTATCTACAATTCCATTAAATATGTGAGAATCTATACAACAAAATATTGCCTCAGGTGCTTAATCATTCGACTGACATCTTCACAAAAGGGAATCAATATACTCCCGATTCCTCATCCTATGATGTGTTCATCAATCAAAATTAGAATAGATATTCGTTTATGTCATTTACTACTTCTTTGGAACTAATTTAGAATGGAATTTCAAATAATTAAGGTAGTCCCTAGAATTAATTATCACAAATGTCCTTTTTTTCAATTAACTCATTAAACTAATCGCTTATATTTCAGCAATCCTTCACCATGAAATAATTGAATGAAATATTCTAAATGCAAAAGGACTTAGGCAGTCAAGAAGGGTTAGCAATAGCAACAGTATTGTTGACACATACCTTTATTCGATTTATGAATCTGATTATTGATTATTTCAACAGAAACCAATTGTTGGAGACTTAGGATCTCTTAGAATAAGCATCGATAATAGAGAAAATAGAATAGATCCACTAATACTTTAGTCAATAATTGAAGTAATTGAAATTGTTTCAGGGTCCCTTGGGAGGATTCGAAGAGTTGGTATAAGTGATGGAGAAATTCAAGACTCTTGTGAACTACTCCTTATCCAATAAGCATGACAACTCAAGTCCACCAGAGATATTTTTGATTAAGGAGAACAACTTAAGCGTTGCAATTTCATAGAAGGCAATCGATGATATTGTTAGATTCAAAGACAAGAGTGTTTTCTAGGCTTTGAATAAGGTGTTATTGAAATTTAAACTGAAGCGGATTGAATTAGACAACGATATATTGGAGTAGAATGCAATAGTGCAATTGATTAAAAAGGAATATCGCAATAGGAGTAAAGAGTAATACAGTCTAATATTCATAAATGTCTTAATTGAATTGCTATAATAATAGACTTAGTTTTAGAGAAATCGCAATTTGGAATATCCAAATACAATTTTTATGTCTCATATCAATTATATAGTATAATTGTAGAGATTAATACAAGCAGAAACGAAACCAGTACAATAGATAATCAACACCAATATTCAAAAACAAGATCCAAAATATCCAAATTTTTAAAAGAACTTTGACAGTTTCCTGCAATACTTATCAACCAAAATCATTCCATTTTTATTTAAAAAGGTTATCGTATATCAAGATTAGCCTTATTTGTCAATAGTAATCAACAGTGGTAAATATTCAATAATTGTCCTTGAATTCATAAGATATTTGGCAGAGGGTCAAAATTAAGAAATGCAGAATTATGTGGGAGAATCAGGCCTGTTGCTGTGCATTCTCAAATTATTAGTTGATTTATTTAAGTCGAAATAGATTTTGGAAATAGTAAGGGAGACTAACAATCAAAACAAAATTAAATCACAAACCAAGGCTAGCTTTTAAAAAGCAGTTCACAATGTAAGAACTATGCAACTGAAGAAGAAGAATAGTAGTACTACTGATTACCTACTGAAATTCTTGCAAAAAAGGAAGAACAGTCAGAAGCAAACAAGTACTTAGAATGAGTTTATGCAATTTGGGATTCACAGTACTCAAGGGGATTAGTATGGAATTGATGTATCCTAGGCCTTCCTTAAATTGTTCGCTCATACAATCATAACTATTGCTGAATTCAACTAAGGCTCGTAATAAAACAATTAAAAATTAACCTTTAATGAATTAAGTAAAAATAGGGTTTGGCAAGTCATCATCCAAATCTTAACTGTAAGGACAAATGAGAACCAATAGAATAGTGTGTACACACTTCGACTTTATATATTTCAATTGATTTTGTCATTGCTTGAAGATCCTGAGAGAAATCCAGATGACTTCCAATACATAATGAATCTCATCAATCACAAACTATTAGAAGAAACCCTCACATAGACGTATAGAGCGTTGATAATATTTAATAAATTAGACCTGAAGGATTTATCTACAATTGACAGTCAATTGACTGAGAAGTATAGAAGAGAATTAGGAGACAATATTAACGAGTCATTGATTTTCGATTCCAAGATGCTTATCAAGATACTTTATTAAATCTACAAGATGTTGAATTTGTATGCTACCAGCAGTCTTGAAATATGTCAATACTTAAAGGATCAAAAGTAGTAATGCTAATAAGGACAACCACAATTATTCAAAAGAGAAGGAGATCATCTGGTAAAGTCAGCCTTTTAGTTTATATTTAATATAGTTGGATCTATCGAATATGTGAATCAGAAGGACTAGATTGAGATTTTCCATTTTCTCAAACCTCCAATGTGCTTTTTCTTATCTGAGGAAACCAAATTACAATTCTTGATAGAAACCATTGACAGATCAAATCCAGCATCTAAGTTGGCATCCATATTTGACTCCATCCCTCAATTCATGACTGAGATGAAAGAAAACATGTCCAAATATAGAAAATCCTTATTCTTCCAAAGATTAATCAGTGTTGCCATATCACCCAAGTAACTATCCCCTTATTTAAACTTAGTTTCAATCACACCCAATTGGCTACGTCGATTACTGCCTTGAATATCATAGTACTCCTTTTGATATCGAATACAGCTTTTATGAAAATAGAAAATGAGGAGAATCGCATTTCAATGAAGTACCAAGAGTCTCATTCTTTGGCATTGACACTCTGTCAAATACTGTTGATATTCATGTCACTTTTGGCTTTGATTTGCCAATTGTTTTTCAGAATGAGTATCTATTATCAAATCAGCTGCAAGGAGGTTAAGCACACATTCTACAACACATTTGTTATCATGTTCAAGATATTGTAGAGGAGAGACATTTTCTAATTTTTCTTGCATTTTGTCCTGAGCGTTTTAGGAACCTTTGAACCCTTCTGTTTTTACCTGCAAAGCTTTTGTTTTATTTACATCTCTTAGACAATGTCCTCAGTATTGGAGGCATTGCGATTGAGATGGTAGTAATTCTTGGGAATTTTCAGTGTTTTGCTCATTATTTTGAATGCGTACAGTTACATAGGATTCAGGAGATTTGCAACTAGTTTTTAATTGGATGTAATAGTGCATCCAGAAGACGATATTCATGAAGAGGAATTGCTCTGTGATACTCCTGCTCATTGCTTTATAAGTTTGGTGTATTTTGGGTTGAGAGAAGGATCTGGATTAGCAGCACATGGGGATATTGAAAGTTATCACAAGTCATCTGATTATTACCCACGATTTCTCTTTGATTTTAGTTTTTTCATAATTGTAACTCTCATTATGATCAACATCATCAATGGTATCATAATAGACACATTTGCGGAACTGAGAGATAAGTAGTAACAAAACGAGTATGACAGAAACAATGTTTGCGTCATTTGTTCATTAGAGAGGTATCAGATCTTAAGTATAGTTTTCTAGATGGGAGTTCGAGAAGTAGGGTTTGCAATTCCATGAGCATGTGGATGAAGTTCATAGTCTTTCAAATTACATCGCTTTCATAGTGCATCTGCTATAGGTTGGGAAACAGAATATGAATGGAATTGAAACCCACATCTATACAAAAATTATCAACAGGGATATGAGTTGGACTCCTTTGAAATAAACACAATAGTTACTCGATAAGTTATGAATATTAGTTTTTGTTATTTTTAATCATAATTATACAAATTATCGAAGGAAAGTATTCTCATTCATATATTGTAATACTAATGTGAAATTGAATTTCAATTAATAAATTTAATAAGGTTTAAATGTCAGAGATTATAGTTATGATAAGGTCGGAGGTTGGAATGAATAGAGTCTCTATTCTTTCTACTCAAACATTTTAAGAATTTGTAAACAAAATTAGTCAAATTTTGAATAAACCTCCTGAATCATTAACATTATCTTTAGATGGAGTGGTGTTAACTTTGAGAATATCTCCCACTACGCCAATCAAAAACATTTCCAAATTTGAGTAATAAATAATAACAAATAAATAGGAATGGAGCCTTCATCAATGTCTCCGTTGACCAAAAGAAAGTTCAATAAAAACCATAACAAATTTAAACTCCTGAACAACCAAAAGTGTATATGGCATTTGGAAAAGAAGCAAATCCTTAATAGATTTAACAGGTTGACCATAAAATCCACGAAAACAAAGACCAGTATTGAATTCATATTACAATCCTAGTGCATTGAGTTAATTTTGCCAACATGGTCCACAAGCAAAATGTATTAACTGTTTATCTACAACATCAACCAAGGTAGAACAGCAGGAGAAAACAGAGATTAATAAATGCAAGCACGGAGAGGGGGGTCGTTGTTTGAATTGTGCACCTTATGAATAGGAGAAGAAGAATACTAAAACAGCCAATAAGATCCTCTGTCAACATGGGCCCAATGGAAAGTGTCCACATTGCATAGACGAGGGACAAATAGAGGCCAAACATCTTTCATTTGATCAATATTTGCATGATATGAAATTCAAATGTCGTGGATAACACCCAGACAATGGGAGATGTAACAACTGTCTTCCCCCAACTATGGTAATCCCATTCCACCTTAATCCTAGATATCTTATAAACTCAAGAAAGATTGCAAAAATCATGCTCCGTATCCTAAGGCCATGTGCAATAACTGTCTTCCACCATCCATCTTGTTAAAGAGACAAATTTACAGACATGTTGATTATGTTGAGTTCCTGAACATCCCAGAAATGTCGAATTTAGTGCAATATTGGACTAGCAAAGGAAAAACAGAATAGAGAATGGGATTCTTATACGGATATTACGCTGCAGACCCTAATTATCAAAACGGTGTCAGAGCCATAGTCGAAGCTATATATGAACCTCCTCAAAAAGGAACATTTGGTCATGTTGATTTGTTGTAAGATCCTGCTTAAACTCATGCTGATGAAATAGCAACTAACTTGGGAATGGAGAAAATAGGTTGGATTTTTACAAATGTCAATCATGATTGTTTTCTATCGAGTGAAGAATTGAGATAGGCAGCACGATACTAACAAATGCATTCTATTTAACATCCTGAGGGTTGTTTGGTGAGCAAGTTCTTGACAGTTGTGCTGAGAAGTAAAAATAATAGCCATATCATTTTCAGCCAAGAAGGACAACCCTGATGAGGTGGTTCCAGAGGTTTATATGGTTTCTGACTAGGGATAACAATTGGAGCAAGATGGGATATTCTAGAATTCTGAAAGAAGAAAGGTGTTGTAAGTTAGAGAGGCTAAAAACGAATTGGATGTCTTGCCCTCTTTTGTGTACAATGGAAAATCAGTCAAAGAGTTTGAGCCTGACTTCTTTATTGTGAATGTAATATTAAACTTGAATGTTTATAAAGGTTGCTCATGGATACAATCCGAATTCAAATTATAGTATTCTAAAGTTGTACGATTTCCCAGTGGAGAACAGATCTGTAGTAGCTAAATAGTAAGACTTGAAGACATTCTTACACAAACACTAAAAGAAACCGAGTCATCACAGATTTGCAGATTTCCATTTGTTGTTGTACTTGAGCAAATTGATTGACATACATGTATAGAATCATATTGATATAAAAAATAGAGTATTGCCAACATAGCGTAGTTTATAGCCAGTGAATGTGAGGTACCAAACGAATTACTTGATATTGTGAAGATGTATGCAACAGGTGTTTGAGATAATATAAAAATTAAAATATTTTTAATAAATGGCTAAGTTTACAAACAAACCTAAGGGTCGTACAAGTAAGAGATTGGCATTGAATAAGAAATACAAAATAGAGAAGAAGGTTAAATAGCATCACAAAAAGCTCAAAAAGGAAGCCAGAAAGATGAGTGCCTTGGGATAAATTAAGAAAAGTATTTTCAATCTTAATAACATTGTAGCTTCGTCCAAAGAGATAGGAATCCCCAATATGTATCCATTTAAGAAGAATGTTATTGAGACCCTGAAAAGGAAGAAGGATTAAGAGGAGCAGGAGAAAAAGATATAAAAATTATAATAAAAAGAGGAACTCGATCTTAATTTGGCTGAAGTCAAATCAAATCTATATGAGACAAAGGCTCAGGTGGTTGTTGAAGAAGAATAAATCAAATAAGAGAATTTGACTTAATTAACCAAAGAGCATAAGAAATATATTACCCAAGTGAAGAAAGTAGCAGAGGTAAATTTAATCAATTTAAATTTAAGGCTGCTGATATATTGTTGATAATCTTGGATGCCAGAGATCCATTGGCATGTAGATGCAAGCATTTGGAGAGAGAAATCCTCGGTATGCCAGGAGATAAAAAGATAATATTGGTGTTGAACAAAATCGATTTAGTTCCTCCAGGCAATGCAGATGCATGGTTGGCTCATTTGCGAAAGAGAATTTGCTACTGTTCTCTTCAAAGCCAATACCTAATAATAATAATCCAACTTATCATCAGCCTCCATTTACAAGAAAACCCTATCTCAGAGACAGGATTTGGCTGATGATTTGACTTCATCCTCTAAAGCCATAGGAGCTGACAAGCTATTGGAATTGATAAAGAATTACTCAAAAAATGATGGAGTTAAGAGCAGTGTGACTGTTGGTGTTATTGGATATCCCAATGTTGGAAAGAGTTCAGTCATCAACAGTCTCAAGAGGAGCAAGGCTTGTGCTGTGTCTTCTACTCCAGGATTCACAAAGGGTCTTTAAGAAGTGGTTATTGACAGTTAGGTGAAGATCATTGATTGTCCAGGAGTAGTCTTTGATTCTGAGAATAAGGAGAGCACTTTGTTAAGGAATATCATCAAGGTATCATCCAATTTATATTATTCGTAGATTGAGTAAATTGAGGATCCAAGGGAGCCAATTGGAGAAATTTTGAAAAAGGTTTCTAAGAATGAGTTACTCTTACTGTACAAAATTCAAACATTCAACAATTTGAACGAGTTCTTGTGTTAGGTAGCTTTGGCTAGAGGGAAGTTGCAGAAAGGAGGCATTCCAGATTTAGATTGTGCAGCTAGAATTGTGTTGTAGGATTGGAACCAAGGAAAGATTAAATATTTTACTGTTCCACCTAATTAAATTGAATAAGAATGACTTATATATTTGTTTGTTTTCATAAAAAAATTAATAAAGCTTCAAGCATATGGGATCTGTCTGTATTAATAGATCATCTAACAATAAGGAAAATCCTCAATTTCCAATTATCAATAAGCAAATTAAAATGGCTCCTCACAGACAATGTGCGTTGGAGAAGCCTTTGACTCATTCCGAATTACTTGAGGATGCTCAAGAGTTAACCGAATTGGAGAGCATTCTGGAAGATTAGGACGTCAATAAAAGGTTTACTGAAGAGAAAATAACCAATGAATAAAATACAGTTCATTAAGAACAAGCAAGGATAAGCGAGGCAGTATAGGTTGTGAGTCAAAAATTAAATGCAATTGTAACTCAAACTAAATTCTAAGTAGTATTATAAGAAGAGACTTCAGTGAACTTGAGAAAGAATTAAGGAGGGTCAGACACCCAGACTATCAAGAGTATTTTAAAAATAAATCAAACCAAGTCCTAAAAATCAGTTCATAGACCAAAATAAGTTGCTATTCAAAAAAAGGTCTCTTTTGAGGTTAGATTATTAAGACACAAAAACAATAAACTGTTTATGTGATAACTATGTGTGATTTTAATATATATATTAATCCGTAACACTATAAAATTTGAATCAATCATCAGTTTAGCATAGCATAGCCACTCCTCTTTTGACCCAATGATATGGGTGATGATCTGGTGAAATGGGTAAATATATAGAAATGACAAAGTTGGTGGAGTGACCTGTCGTTGATAGAGTACCAGCTCTTCTCGATGTCTTGTAGACTGGACATTCATAAACCTAAGATCTAGATGAGTATTCGTACCGATATATCAGCATCCCAATCCTTCTTCTCTTCACTTGGTAATAGCCATAAGTAGGGCACCTTGTATTGGAGTACTTTTGGTAAACTTTCGTTGAGACATCTATTTTCCTCATCCCATCGAGCACCATCGAGGAACAGACCATAAACGTAGCATCCATCATCAGGAGGTTTTGTAAGATCGTATTCTTGAGATGAAGGAGGAATCACTATGAATTCAAAGGAGAGTGTATCAATTGGGATTTGGTACTAAATTATTAATTAATTACATACTTTTCGAGCAAAGTTCTGAAGAGTTCCAGTCAAAAATGATTAAGTGAAGAAGAACCCAGATACCCAGAAGGTTGGCGGAGCTCCATTATCAATCCACAACTGCATGAAATGCAATCTGTCAATAAAGTCATTGATCCATGATCCTAGTGGTTTAAGTGAGGGATAAGCAACTTTGTGCCACACATCCGGGACTTGGTTATCAAACACTTTATTGAACACTTGCTCCAGATCTGTACTCATAACGACCAAACCATCGATTGCCTTACCTAAATCGATGAGAGACTGTCTAACAGCTAATAACAATTTGTTGAATCTAATCAACTCTTATTGCAAGACAGTATTCATACTCTGATTGTATTGCACAGGATGTTTACGAGCAGCATCCTCAACGTTGAATTAATTAGGCAATTTAGATAAGATTTGTTTGCATTTCTCTTTGATTAAGTCTTCAGCAGACACACCAGAACCTCCTGTTGATCTTGGTAATAAGGATAATATGGTTGATGTAATGAAATTAGTTTCAATAATTGCTGATGATATCTCTGCATTATCATGTAGTCCGAACACTTCAGTCTAATCATTCAGAGGGAGATTTCTGATATATTCTTTGTAATCTTCTAACACTCCATTTGGAGGAACATAATAAATGCCACTTGGACTTAATTTATGTTTGTCAATCTACAATACGTCAGTTGTATAAAATTATTTAAGCAGAATACTAATTAATCTTCTATCTTTGGGATCTGTGACTCTACCTCCATAATTAGCTTCAGCAACCATGTAATTAAGAGCCTCCCAAGGGATATCTTCGAAAGTGTCAAGGAAGTTTTTCAATTAAGACACTGATATGGCTAGATCTGCTGATGTGAATTCATAAGGGATATTCCATCCCAGAGGTCCATACTTACGACGTTCTAGACACACAGCATGGAAGAAATTCAAACCGAAAAACAGTTTTTTCCATTCCACAGGTTTCTTACATTACTCAAAACTCTTGGCATCAATTGAAGAGAAGTTTCTCAACATATTGTTTTTTAAGCCTCTTGGGGGTTCGTATGTCATCTTGATGCCTCTCATTAATAGTGTTACTGGGAATACATTTGAGGGCATAGAAGTCAACCAAATTCTAAAGTCTGAATTAACCTCTTGAGCTGGCTTTGCACATATTTCTTATTCGTGAATTCTTTCTAATTCAGGCATAAATGATGGTGCAAGATGGCAATTCTACAATAAAACCCATTTGCCATCTTTGACAGCTCCCTTGATAGCATTAGTGGCAATTTCTCCTTGACCTTAACCTAAGGAGAGAGTAATGAAGTTCTATCTAAATCCTAGACGATCAGCCAATGTTGATATTTCCAAACGAGGGTCAGCACCTGGAGACAATATGAATATCAGTGGAGTATAAGCATCTGCGTCTTTGTAGGCATATTCTAGATTGAAGGGGGGAGGATCCATAAATTATTTGCCCATTTCTGTTATGATCAGATTCTGAGTGGCATTTGCAAATTTATCAGGTCTGATGATACGCAAGACAATCAACTTTTAGAAAGCAGTCAATTATGAATTCCAAGGTTCAGGTAATTGTTGAGTCTATGGTTCACTGCTATCATAGATTTCTTGCCAATCAGAGAGGTGTTTAGAGAATGATTCAGGGAATCCTTTAAAGAATGGCAGAGTGTCAGCTGCTTCAGTTACTAGACACCACATCTTTTTCGATATCCATTCTGGTTATGGTTATGGATATGTTGGATCTGTGTATGTACCACCAACCATAGTGAAACGGATTTCTTGTGGAGTAATCTTACCCTCACTTTGCATCACTTTCATTGTCATCAAAAATGAATATATCAACTTATCCTTCTCCAATAGAGATCTACAAATACTCTCGTATAAGGATATCTAAAACTTATCAATGATATTTTTGCTTCTATTCTCCTTTCCTTATATTGACTCTCGAATGGCCCTCTCAAATAGTATGATGTAGAACTCCAAAGACCATTGATAAGTAGGTTCAATTAAGGACAGATCCAAAACAACAAAGTATAGATTAGCAACTCTCTTGGCCACTTCTTTGTAGAAATTACGAATTTAATTAAATTGTTCCCTATCCTGCTCTTGTTTCTTCAACTTATCCTAAATTGTGATTGATTCCGCCTTCGATCTCTGCAGAGTATCAATCAATACTTCATCATCCAAAAGATTTCCTTTTGAGTCCTGCAACAATTGCAAAATGTTATCTTCTGTCATCTTTTACTTATTCTTATTTTCAAAGAATTCCTTAATATTCCTTTATCTTTGCTCATCTTTGGCAGGTTCCTCGATCTTCACAACAATATTCAACATCTGATCTTCCAAACCCTCCTGAGTTACTTGGAAATTCAACATAGTAACCTTAACACAAATTTCAGGGGGATAATGAGGTCTAGCCAATTTAGTAGTCATGTAAAACTTAAAGTCTCTGGAGTAGTCAATCATTTTGTCTCCGAATTTCAATTTGTAAGCTGACCCTTGTTTGATGATCTTTTATTAGAGAATAGATTCGAAGATAGCATCAATGGTTTCACCTACATTTTCTAACAACACACTCTATCCAAATTATATGGCACTTTCCAAGGTCTTTGATAACACATTTTACGATTGGGTAGGTCTCACAATTACTAATTGCTAAGCTTCCATATGCTTAACCCAAGTATTAGCTTAGGTTTGAGGATCAATCATCAAAGGCCATCTAGTGGAATTCTTAAGAATGATGGCATTGTCAATAGAAAACGAATCATTTGGCAATTTTTAAACATTTGTCCATTGTCCCATTGTGATTGGATCACACAAGATCTTCTGCAATGAAAATTCAGGATCGAATTCAATAGTCAATTTCTCCAACAAAGTCTACCATATTTTTATTGTGTCATCTCTGTAGGCAATTGGAAATGCTCCCAAATAGGCCACAATTCCTGATGACAATATGCAATCACCAACAATTGTCTTAGAATCAACTCTATAATCAGCAGCCTTCTTCTTCCAACTCTCCTTCTCACCTCCTAATTCAGTAATTAATTTCTCAGCCCTACTCAAATTAGATTTTGCACTTATTGACCTTAGCTTCCAAGTCCTCCTTCTCTTACTTTGCCTTATTATATTCGGCCTCCAACTTAGCCAACATGTCAAGCACTTCCTGTAATGCTTCCTACTTCACTCTAAGAGTTTCTTCTGCCTCCTTTAACTTTGACTCTGCCTCCAATAATTGTTATCTCTTTGGATCCACCACCAATAAAGCATCATAAGTCTCTACAACAGCCCGAACCCACAAACTCAAATTACCTGCTGCAACGGATGCATTAAACACCTTATCCTTCTAAAACAATGGGTTTTATGAGAATGCCTTTAATTTGTTGATCTTCACTTAAGGAATTTATCTGATTGAATCATCTCTGAAATCCTTAATTCTTTTAATCAACTTATCATTCAAAAGATTCTTTTTAGAATACTCCCAAAAATCTTACACTTTTTCCATCGAGCCAGGTTCTTTTGGTTTCCAAGGCACATTTTAATCTTCCTAAAAGATGTAACACAATCCTTCCATGACAATGGCAGCAGAAGGAGGAGGCTTAGGGAATGATTTCAATTAAACCATATCATTTTTATCAATCTTTTCCAAAGCTTCAGCAGCCTGAGCCAAGATGGGCAACACTTTGTCTAGATCATTTTAACAATCATTTCTCAAAGCATTTGCCCCATCTCTTTGTACATTACAATCTTTCTCTTCTTATTGACAAACCTACTTTCTTGCATCAGCTTCTTTCTATTTCTTTTACAAATTAATCAACATTATACTGTTGTCCTTAGTAGCCTACTCCAATTTTGGTTACAAATCTTCCAATTCCTTCTACATTTTGCTCACTTCACTTTCTGTAATGATGATCTTATCTACACCTGCCTCATATCGAGATATCATTTTGGACATATTTTGATCTCTGTCTGACTTGAGTCTCTTGAATGTGTTGAGCAATTCCAAATACGATGTTGGGGTAACATAATAGTATCTTCTTAATTCGTTGTAATATCTTTTGGTTAGATCAGACACTCTGATTTGCATGTCGACTGCTACATCCACCAAACCCAATCTCAATTTAGTGTCAGAGTCGAGATGGTTCAATGTCTCTTGGTAAACACTGCATCAGCTGTTGATCTAAGGGCTTCCTCTGGCCATGGCAAGAACCAATCGATTGTTGTGCAATTAACCAAAGCAGGGAAAGGTACGCAATCTCCTTCTAAATGCTTCTCCTACAGGAGACATGCAAATCACAAGATGCAAATTCTTCTTGCACTACTTTACAAAATAACTATATTTCTCGTTTGGAGTTCCAGATGTGTAACTACTCATTTCTTCGATGATTTTACTTTTCTCCTCAGGTGGGAATAAATTAGGTACTTCACCATTATTCAAGATATTGCAAATATCCTCAACCATCGATTCCTTAATGATCTAAGTATCCGAATACATGAACACAAATTCCTTTTGATCTATTCCTCCCATCTTCATTACCTTCTGCAATTCTTCAATCCAATTTCTTGAGTCCACTTGCAATGTTTCATTTTAGAATGCAATGAAGGAGGCCAATTAGGCCAAACTCTTCTCTTCCACGAACCTCCTACACCAACCAACAAAGCATGACCAAATGTTGTGTTGACCACACGCACTATCTTAAGCACGTGTTGGATTGCATTCATAAATAACACTAACTCCATTCGATTACTCGTGTACTATGAATTGTATTCATTTAATTGTTCCTGACATACTTTCTTAAGTGTCTCTCGATCTGTTAATTCACAATAGATATCAGTCATGGGTCTCTTTGTTTTATCATCATCAGGATAGAGGGTGGGAACAAAAGAAGCCCATAAGAGTGGTTCTATTTGTACTAATTGTTTCCAATCTCGTTTGAAATGTTTCAAAATGGTTTCCTTTAATATTTTGTCGAAAGTTCCTTAGTCATCTTCATTAATCAATCTATCTTAAAACACACGTTGACATTCATGTGCCCATAACTTTATGAAATCATTTTCATCCCTGAAAGATTTAATAGTTCCTTTAGAAATTCCTTAGAACACCTTGCTGATATCTCTAAGATTGTAAATATAATGTGATTTGGCTGGAGTTGGCAAAAGTTCCTTACAAGTCTGAATTAATTGATAAATATCAAGAGTTGCATTCACTGTTTAATCTCTGAGATTTGTGATTGATTTCATAAATGGATTCGTCTGTCTTGCATAATACCATTCCAACACATTTTAAAAGATACGTTGTAATGAATCTCCTTCGAAAGGTTCAACATATAAGAGAACATAGTGTCTTAAATATCTCATACTTACTACATTTCTTCCTCCTGTTGGTGGCAACATGCTAGCAATAAAAGTAATTCCTTGAAGAAACTTAGGTTCTTTAGTTTCTAAATCATACCAACCTTGTGTATCCATCCACTACCTTAACAATTCTATCGGAGGTTATGCCCCATACTTTTCTTTGGCTGGCATATTCAAATCATCAATAAATATAACAATGTATTTTTTGCCTTCCTCAGGTCCAAAATATCCCTTTCTTCTCCTTGAGTTAACTTTTGCTTCTATAGTTTTTTAGACTTAATTGACCAGAGTTTAACCTGAAAACGCAGTTATCAAATTTGTATATTCAGTGTTAAAATAGTTTTTATTGATTTCACTAACAATATTCGAGGTCTTACCAGTACCAGTTGGTCCAGATACCAATAAATGTATCTTATTTCTTACACATAAATGCAGAAAGTAATTATTTCTAATAGAATCACTAGTGGGAATGAGCAAATCATGATAGTCACATCCTTTAGGAATGACAAATGGAGGCTATGTTTGAGTCCAACTGATGAAATTGTTTTTATTTCTGTCATACACCATATCGAATAGATTAGCTTTATCTGGTAATTTAGCGTTGATAGAGACAGGTGTAAATTTATATTACAGTTATAAGTTGAAGGTCTCTTGAACATCTTCTGCAGATATCAACTTAATCAAGAATAAATTATATTGTTTTCGACACACTTCATCTATGGCTGCACCAAAACTCCAAACACAAGAAAATAGAACAGCTTTAGAGACTACATCCTTAATTTCATTATGATTAATTTATTTCTATTATGCTTTCTCATCTATGTCTGTCCATTCCTGTAAATAAGTTTGGAGTATCAGTAACATGTTTTTCACCAGAGTCATTTCACTCTTGTAAATTGGGAATTTACCATTCTTCCTCAACCATTCCTAACTGGCATCAATAATGACTCTTAATAGATCATCCAAATAGTGATGTTCTATGAATTTTTCAGGGATTGTTTATATATATGATTTGACTAAGGCATACCATCCAATTTGTTGTGTTTCTAAAAAGACCATACCACATCTACTAACAGTGGCAGGTGATGCAACAGCAAGATCCTCAACTTCAAACATCATAGTCATCCAGTTTGTCATCTTAATGATTTCACCAGATGTCAAACATAACTTCTTATTATCATCCAATACGGTATTCATATTTTCAATCCAAACTGCATCAACAGGTCCATCAAATACAACCCACTTCCTTTCTTCAATTTCTGCATCTTACGCACACTATCTCATAATAATAGCAATGACTCCATCAGTCCATGACTTTGTGTCTGGATCCAATTTACCATATAACTGATCTGAAGTAATGGATTTTGGATTAAGTTTGAGCACAGCAACGTTCACAAAAGATTACACCTTATTTAATGAAGACATGGCTTTGGCCAAACATTCCAATACTTTGGATTTACCTGCAAATGCTTATCCTACAATCATCAGACCATGTCTAACATTTATGGTATCGAATAATTGAATACACTTTTCAATGAATCCTTTTTCTGCTTGAATGTTGATCTCTTATGCCGTATTTTTGAGTGCTGTCTCCAATGCTCCATAATCTTATTCAGGCAACTTGATTCCTGGAAATAGATCTGAGGTAATTGAATTGAATAAGGGCACATCATTTATTGTGAATTTTGGAATATTGACATCCATAAGGGCTCTTAAACATATGATATCTTCAATGTCATTCATAACTCTTTTTAGATTACCTGCAGCTGTCAAAATAGCTTTTAAGGCTCTCATACCAAAATCGTAATGGTCCTGGGATGAAAGTTGTTCGGATGACAATCTTAATGAGGCCACAATTTTACGTGCTAGATTATTGGCATCTTAAAATCCTACAGATGCTAAATAGATTTCTGAAATCAATGCATAATCTGGAACCATCATAGCGCATGGTCTAAATAGAGCCTTTAAGTTATCGGGTAAATCGGATCTACCTGCATATCCTGGATTCATTGTAATATTAATGGCACATGACAGAATCAATTTAATTGAGGTACCTTCAAATTCAAACTCTGGTCTCTTCTGTCTGATAGCATCCTAAATGGTGAGCACTTATTAAGCAATAACTGAGAGCACTTCTAAATCTATACGATTGAACTCATCAAAACAACACCAAGCTCCTGAACTTGCCAATCCTTTAAAGAATTTACTCATAGCTAAATAGTTCAAACCATCAGAGCAATTAAACACAACACATTGAACTGCCAATGCTTTGGCTAAATCCTTAACAGTTTCTGTTTTTCCTGTTCCTGCTGGACCTTCAGGTGCACCTCCATACTGTAAATGGAATGCTCCCATCAAAGTACGATAACATCTATCAGTTAAAGGTGTAATGACCAATCTCATACTATTACCCAAATACTCATATCCATAGAGTAAATCAGCATTGATCATCTTGACATTGCATTTCATTATCTATTCAGTCCAATAATATCGCAATTACGCCATCCATTAGAAATTGTTAATATCATTGCAACCAATTTTTACTAGTTGTCTAATTACATCTCTTGCATGTACATCTAACACAACAAGTGCACCCAATGTTAATCTCTCTAAAGGAGACAAATCTTATCTAACCAAATCAACAATATCTCTAAGTTCATTAATCAATTGTTATAAAAATCCTGTCAATCCTCCTTATTAATTGTCTTTATCATTTATAGCCAGCTCACTACCTCTGGTCCATCTGATCATATTAACTGCCAATACAATTTAAGCAGGCCATTTCCTTACCCAAACAACTCTCTTTGTATCGTTATCCAAATGTGAGGCTTTCATAATCTTCTTCAATGTGTCTATCATAACAGACTCAATTTCACACAACCACTTTTCCACATTACCTTTCTTTTCACCTTCATTAACATTAATTCCTTTTGAAAAATTGTACTTTTTCTTTTTCTGCTGATATCATTGGCTACCACTTCCTATCCATTTACAAATTCTAATTAAGTTGATGGCTTCAAAACATTTATTAATATGCTTCTACACTGTTTCTGGATCTTTGGTTTATGCCAAGATTTCCAATAGTTCCTCATCTGATAAGAAATAAAATCTTGGGAATGAGTTACGTTTTGTCTCCAAATACTCACTTAAAGATTTCTAAATCTAATCCAAAGCCTTATTATCCTAATCGAATTCATTCTTCATCTTATCACTTTCTACTCCGTCCCAAAGATTGGGCTCCTTGCTGAATTATTCCATCACTTATTTCCAATGAGTATCCACCTTCTAAAATTTTAAGGTTTCTTAAGGCATTTTCTTCTTGATATCATCAGAAGTAAAAATAGGTTCCAAATACATCCACCCTCTTTAACACTTTATCCAACCATCAAGTGTGTCCTAAATCAACACTATCTTTTACTCCAAGGCTTATGCTTTATGTAATACAGCTTTGATTTAAGGTTGTGCCTTTAACATCAATAGAATGTTGAATTAATCATCAAAGCATTACACTACTTCTTCTAAAGATTTCAACACAAAGGTTCCTGTCTTTTTGTATGGAATCATTTCTACTTTTTAATCCTTAAGCTTCTCTTGAATTGAATTGAGATTCTTTTCTATTTACCACTATTTCTCAGCTCTCCTTGACACTTCTTCGATGTCATTCCTAAAATTCATAAGGCCGTGAGAAACCAAAGCATCCAATGATAAATCGTCATTTGTTTCTTGATCAACAATTCCAACAATCTTCCAGATGTCTTTCCACATATTCAACTTAGTTTTCATAGCCTCAGTGGTCAGTAATTCAATCAACCACAATCTCTCTTTGAACTCATCGATTTGACCTTTCAACTTGCGTGCCACTTCTACGGCTGTGTCATCTTGTGCATCAGAGAAAGCCTTTATAAGTAAATTGGCATTCCTTTAGTTGGTTCTAACTTTGTTTTCAATTTCAGTGAAATTTAGCTTCAAGAATGAACCTGTACACCAATCACTTCTATCATACTCAAATTCAATAGCATTAGTCCACAAATTGAAGTAAATAGTGAAATCCTTAATCAATTAATTCAAATCTTCATAAACTGATGGTTATTATTTAAACAGTATTTCTCTCTCATTAAATGATTCTACCTTCTTTTAGGCATTTTAGAAACGGTCATTGAGTGATACGACATCATTTGCAAAATCCTTTACTCTTGAATAGTCATCAAATTTCTAGACAGTTGAGAATAATTCTGTCAATTCCTTCAATTCTCCTTGGAACTTATCCTTCTCGTTATCCAAGTTTTCCATAAACTTTTACTCTTATAGATTAGCCTTTCTTTGACCTTCGATCACATGATTTTTAATTTCAGGAGGGAAACTATATAAATTCCAAAACTCATAGAGGTTTTTATCTTCAAAATTATGACTCATGTCTTCGAACATGGTCAAATAATCATAGATACAATCCACCTCTTATTTCTTCTTTGCCAAATTAACTTCGTGTTCTGCTATATAAGATTTTAATTCTACTAATTCAGCCTCATTTTTGGGTTGCTTTGTAATTCTATCACTCATATCGCTATATTCCTAACTTAAACGACTAATGTTGTCAGTCACAATATCTGAACACTGTTTCAAAATGGATGTGATAAATTCATTGGCTTTTGAGATCAAATTTTCTTTGGCAATTCTAGTTTTAATCTAAAAAAATTATTCATTCTTTTCATCCAAACATAATCTTTGTATTTAAAATTTGGCATTAATAAAATCAGATAACTTTTTTGATATCTCATCCTTATCCAATGAGGTTATGATAGGTTTTTTCGACACATCTCCAAATAAACTTTTTAGAACACTTTGAACAGACTTTTCTAATAAGAAACTAAATTCCCTGAACTTTTATAGCATTTAATTAGGTTTCTAATAACCGATCTCCAGATATTCTTAGACCTTATCCTTAGCCCACTTAATCCACATTTAATCCTTGTCATTTTCAATCTCGTAAGCTCTCAATCGTCCCTTTACCTCCTTTTTCTAATCAATATCCACCAATGGAACCAAATCTTTTTCGAGTCTATTAAAGGAATTCACTGATTCCAATAAAAGATCTATTGGCTTTAACAAACCCTGTTAGATGGCAGAGAAATTAGGAGAAAAGTAAATGGCACTATTGGGATCCTCATCTGTCATCAACAAAGGAGTATCATCTTATTTATTTTTTTTGTCATTCTTCTTTTTCTTGAAATTGAGATTGACTTCAAGATTTAAAATCAATAAAGGATAATCATTAATCTTCCATTATTCCCCGTCTTTTGGAGTCGTGAACTTTTTTAGAAAATCAATCCATGACTAGCAAGTTTGTCGAACTACATTTTCTCTAATATAATTGGTAAACATATAGTCGATTCGAATAAGTAATTTTTACAATTCACTATCCAAATAGTCCTCAGTTTCAGTTTAATAGAATCTATACTTTTCTCTTAATTTATCTTGAATGTCTCCAACAATAGTGCTACGCCATTACACCTACAGAGTTTATCTTCCTTAGATATTATGCTATTTTTGTTAGCTTTCGAAATTAGACAAAGCCATGGGTAAAGATTAATGATTAAGCAATACATTAAGGAGTGGGAAATTCTAATACAATTAGGATCTGGCTGTTAAAGCATTCAATGTGTTAACGACTACAGTGAATTTTGAATAATGTAATTGTGAGATGTTTTATCTGATTGCAACAAAGGCCCAATTATCTTGAACTTTCACTTGCTTTGATGTCTATTGGCCCAGAGATTCGAAGCTCAGAATTTTAGTGTCACTCGCAAACTATTTAGTTAAACCATGATAAGGCCTTTTGGTTTATTCAAATCTGTTCTTGATTCTTAATTAAATCCACTTGATATCATTCTTATTGACTTCCATGTCCTTGAGAATTGAACACTTCTTCATGAGCATGATATATTCTTTTTGAACTTATTTCACCAAGTCTTTTTTAAGCAACTCAAGATGTTGCATTTGTTTCCTTCTGATTTCTGGATCTGTGATCATCTACTTCAATTCATCTTTGAGATTTTAAATCTGTGGAAACCCAGGAGCTATTTTGCTTGGATCTTCTTTGATTATGTATGGCAAATCTCTAAAAACTGTGTATTCTTCGATCTTTTTCTGCATTTCAAGAGATAAAGTCGATGTCATTGAATCAGGCAAAGAGTCCACATATTTAAGGAATCTCAATTCATCATCAGCATTCTTTTATCTTTATTTACACAATTCAACTCTTTATTCGAATTTGACAGGATCTTCTGAATTGAATTATAGTGACAATCTGCCTATTCGTTTGATTTTGCTTGATCTCAATATCTTGACTTCGAATTTGCCATTCTCAAAACCCAACACCTCCACATCTGTCCAAACGTATTTGTCTGATTAATCAAACATTGGACATTTTGCATGAGGAGGATTGCTCTTTTTACATATTTCTAACCATTCTTAAGGAGTTCTTTCTTCATCCCAACAATCGTATTCCTTAAGTTTTTTATTGGTCATTCTGCCTCCATAAGAAAAGTTTTTATTTTTTGGGATGTCTTCTGGTTATGAGTCATTGTCATCTAATTTATTTGATTACTTAATTACACATCTGAAACTCTGTAAACTCTTCTCCAAGTGTTCCTCTTACTTCGACGTCAAAATTGATTCCTGAATTTATAAACTTGGGAACAAAATTCGATCGTTTAGAATTGAAATCGGGTTTCAAATCAAAGTCAAACTTCAAACTCTAAGAAGGAGATGCAAATTAAATTTGGGAGTTGTTCTTCGTCTACATTTACATGAATGGCACTTGACTCTTAACCTGTCTTGAACGTATGTACACCTGTTAAATTAATTATCAATAATACTTTCTTTTTTATAGCCACTTGCGAATGAGTTAGGGAATTATCCATTATTAATGAATTATCACGATCATTCAACAGGTTCATTACAAATTTCCTTAAATACATATGTTACTCTAAATACCTCGGATCTTGACTGTCAGTTTCCATTTTTATTCTTTCCTCCACTGCTCGATGTTCCTTTAGAGCTGACTCAAAATCGATCGACGGCTTGTTAATTTTTTAAATTGGACCTGTCATATATTTTTTATATCATGTACCTAAAGTCCTTTTGCCCTTCGAATTCATTTCCGATTTTTAATTTAAATAAATAATATAATATTGTGCAGATACACAAATTTAAATGATAAATCCAATGCATCCTCTCTCGATCCTGAGAATGTACGAATACCCACATTCAGGCTATTCGCGTACCTCAATATCATTAGACATGAATTTAAAAATTTGAATTCCATATCTAAGCGATTAAGATCAGGTATTAATTAAAAAATGCAAAAATACTAAAAACCATTTTATTTCAATTATAAACAACAATCAAAAGCAACATCAAAAACCACATATCTCATTGTGCAAAAATCAAAATTAAGTTAAAACTGTTTGAGCCAACCTTATATATTAATAAAATAAAATTTATTTGAAATTATTTTATGGGATAATCTGCATCCTCATAATCAAATCCCATTTCTTCTTCTTTCTTTAAAACTTTCTAAAGCCAATTCAAGCCAATTGATTTAAAAAATGAAATTAAAACCGGATAAATCTACATCAATGATGCCAACCAAGAGATGGTTATTGAATTCCCTTATAGAGTTTTTAATCATGAATCCGATGAACCCTGGCTGAAGTTCCAAACAATGATCAAAAAAATTCAAGCTCCCTACATAATCGATTATTACGGAAGCATTGAAAAGCAATCATCAGAATTTTGCTCAACTTCTACTGTTATTTCAAGCTACTTTGAATACATACCCCAAAATTTAGAGAAGTAATTCATTTTACTAAAGTAGGGAATTAATGCATAGAAAACAACATTCAGAAAGATTTTCTGAAAAGGAATTATGGTACTTTCTCTGGTCAATTACTAATGCTCTCTATGAATTGAAGCAGAAGGGATACAACCATTAAGATATTAGACCAGTCACAATTTCCTTAAAATCAAATGGTTAAATAAAATTATGTCCAATAGGAATAATAATTGATTAAGAAAATTCAATCAATAAATTTATCAACAATAAAACAGAAACGTATCTTCCTCCATCTCTCAAAAAACAACTGCTACAAAATTAGTAACCCAAAATCCAATGGAATTCAATTGATTCTTATGCTTTGGGGAAAACCTTATTAGATTTGATGCAATTAAATGATTAAAAATAATTAGATGAACAACAAATTAATGAATTGCAAAATTAATGTTATAACCATTACTCAATCTAATTGATTCGAATCATGGAGTTATTAATGGCAGAATCAGCAAACCAATTAACCATAGATGATGTTTATTATATCCTCAAACCATACCAAAGCAAAATACTTAATTTCTAAGACTTTGTTGTTAATTATGAAGCGGTAAAATAAAATGCGCTTCCTTTAAATAACACGCTGAAGTGTAAATCTGTTATTGAAAGTTTTCCATATCGCTACAGTCAACTATCCAATTCACAGTAACATTAACGATCTTAATCAGAAATTATTTATGAAACATAATAATATTAATAAAGCCCAAGACAAATTGAAACATAATAAATCAAATAGTAAATATCATATTAATAAGCCAACAATATTGAGTCTTAAAGATCCCAACCAAACATTTATCCATAAAATAACTTTATAGAACATAATAAATTAGGAAATTAACCCATGTTCTTTTAACAAAAATCTGAATTCTAATTTTAAGATCCAAATCTTACCCAACAATAATTTTAAGTTACTAACTAACAACCAAAACTTATTTCAAAATTAATGTTATAATCCTAATTAATTCCATCATCTCAATAACCAATACAACAAGATACCTTCAGCACAACCTATATATCTCCTAACTATCAATTAGCACAAACTTATAATTAGACACCCTCTTCAGTTCTAAGCAATCCCAATGTTATTGTAGGTCCATCTCCTACAATTCTGAATTAACCAATAGATGGCTCAACTATATAAGCATTCTAAAAATAACAATAATCCCCACAAATCCCATTAGGTTCTACTACTTTATAGCCTTAAGTACCTAATATGTAAATTCCAATACAAAAATACCCTGCTTAAGTAATAAATTTTCTATTATAAATTCTTAGAATTAAACTTATGATTTTGTCACTCCAAAAAGAGAAATTTAATCGAAAAATTTACCATTAGGAGTTCCTAATTAAACTATAAATGGAGCAATATAAACTGCAGATGTCCCAAAGGTACCTATTTAATAGTATAACTACACAAATCCTCTTTTAAATACACCCTACTAACCCAATAATTAAATGTAAACAATAAATGCTGCGAATCTACCCATAAATCCAATTACTTATTCATAAGTTCCTAATCCTTATTATGTTACACCAATTTAAAATCATAACATATCAAATTAACCTTTGAAAGTTTCAAGTTAATTATCTTATTAACCTCAGTAACCTATGTAAATCAAATAAGATATAAATGATAATTTTAAACCGTAATATCATAATTTTGATAGAATTCGAAATATTCTTTAAGACTCAGAAGATTTATTGTAATCAATAAATAAATGAAGAATAATATTTATTAATGAAAATCTAAGAATTTATTCATATAAATAATATACATATAAATTTACTCATGAATCATTAGGGTTTAGGACATTTACCATATCTTTTAATGTAATCATTGTATTTTTTTTAACATTAAATTGCGGTCCATTAGAATGTGTTTAATTTGTGATCTCTTTTCATAGCTTCCCAATCTTACTTGTATTTCTTAACAAGTGCTTCAACTGCCCATTCATCATCAATATTCATTCTCACCTTATTTTTCTTCTTTTCAACTTCTTCTTGTGGTAATTTTTATGTTGCTTATTTTTACAATTCTTTTATTTAATCAATAGAAATTTCTTCTGCCTCAATGTATTATTATGGAGCTTGTTCCTTTTGTTTTAATTCATCAGTTATTTTTTGATTAATCTAATAACCTGTGTTCATTCCTAAGTTAGATAAGTTTTGAGTGAATGAAATATTTTTGTTCCACCCTGGAATTTTATTTTGTTCTTTTTATGTCTTATTTATCTTTTTATTTCTTGTAAATAAATGCTTATGAGATTTTTATGCGCGTTTGACAGTTTTTCTCCTGGCCATACAATAAATTAATTATAAAATATTTAATTTCACTTTCTAATATAAAATATGTAGGCCTCTGAAAAATGATGGATATACATAAGTATCAATCAATTCTATTCTCAGAACTCCTATCTTGGATATATTTTTTGAGAAATTTATCTTCAAATTAAATTAACTATTGCACTAACTCTAAATCTAAATTTGCTCTGCCCAAAATTGTAAAGAACTCATCTAAATATTAGGCATTCCTTCCAAATTTCCTTCTAAATAACTTAAAAACTTCATTGATCTTCTCCATCTCTTCATCTGACTTTGAATTCCACATTTTTAAATGCAATAAATTGTTTTTTTTCAACTCAATTTATTTTTTACTCAATATCGCAGAAGGAAGCTTGACTTGATGCATTTTACCAATAGGAACATCTGATTTTTAAGCCTTCAAAATATTAACCTCATCCTCTGATGTAATAGGTTTCTAAACCAGTGAATTCTAATCACTTATTTATGTTATATCACTGGAATGTGACATTAAAAGAAAAGTGATTATTAAATTTTAATTTTATTATTGAAAAATTGTTTAAAGAAATTAAATTAAAGCGTATCTGAATCGAGTTCTTAAAAATACACCTCATCTCTCTTTGTCAGAATCCCCCTTTAATTACACTATTACATCTGCCAATTTTAGTTATCCTTTGCTCGAATCTACTAATAACCTTACAAAAAATCGATTATCTTTCTTATATTTTATTTAATCCGCTATTTTGATTTTCAAAATAAAAATTTTATTTTTATATAGTCCTATAATCACATCATCAATGAGATAATCATAATAAAGATACTTGATTCTGTATCTAGTAATGTGATTAGAAATTTACTATGAAACTAAAACTATTAATGAAAAATCTCAAGCTCCTTTTCTAAAATCCTATTTGATTCTTAACTACATTTATATTGATTATTCATTGTTAATTTAATGTAATTTCTTGTCAGAATATTTATTTTTTTTCAGTTTAATTTTGAAAAGAGTGAAAACACATTTATTTCATAAGCAAAAAATATAATTCATAACCATACTAAGTCTTTAAATATATTTTAAATGAACAAAAACTCTTAATTTATTCCGTATAATGCGATAAACTTATTTTTAATGCATATTTATCCAATTTTCTATGATTAATTCCGTATCTGTTTCATAATTTCAAAAGGAACTATTGATTACACAAGTTTGCAATGTTAACTTACATTTTATATTTAAACTCAAACTTCTTTTAGAATTCTAATTTGTTAATAATTTATAAGACATTTTAATTTATTGATAACCTTTATTCTGAAAAATTGATTCTGTTTAAAGATAATACATAAGATTATTTATTTTACTTTATCACAGAGAAACAGCATAAGTATTCGAAACACTATTATTTTCAATCAACACGTATTTCAATCAAAAAATATAAAGAATGAAATACCATCTTATCTGAATAAATTTAAAATAAATTAGTTGAAGTTGAATATGATAAACAAAACTTGTCAATTAAGAAGAGATATTCTTTGAAAATTTAGAATAAATACGAATAAACTAATTTTGATTTTATAGTCATTTCACTATTAATTAAGATTTCTTCTTTTATTAAATGATTAAATTGGGTTCTCTTGTAATAAGTCTAGTTCTTTTTTATTGGAAAAACCATTTAATTTAGGTTTTCCTAAATAACCTAAATTCAAAAAAGGAGTAGTAGATATCTATTATGTAAATTACTATGTCTGCATAGGCGGTGCCATTTATTCATCATGTTACTACAAATATTATTCGTTATTCCAAAATGGAGATTGCAACATGGAGGGCAACAAAAATGGTGAAGCGGAACTGGCTTTATACATATTATTTAATTTATGTAATTGCAAAGAGGAATTCTGATTGCACTCTCCTTCCTCAACTATTCCTGGAGATAATTGTTTTAAGAATTGATTCTCTAAAAATTGATACCCAGGTGATGTTAAACATTATATCATCATTAAAGGTGTTGCATTTTTCATATCTTCTTAAAGGAAATTAGAGTGTAAGTTTAAAGCAATCTTCATTTCTTCATTATTAAAATTCATTTACTATTGTAATTGTTACAATTACATTTGTTAAGTTTACTATTATTATTATTATTATTACTAATATTATTACTATTACTATTATTGTTATGCTTATTAAATAATTAATTATGCTGGTTAATTAAATGATTAATGTGATAGTTATTCTTCTTGTTTTATGATTTTTGGGAGATTTCTTTATTTTCTTGATTCAACATTTTAGTCTTTACTTCTTATTCCTTTTTTATGCCTACCTCTTTTTCCTATGATTCCTTACTTATTGGAATCCACATGAGCTTGACTAGAATTAAATTATTTAAATCTTACTTTTTTCTTATGTATTGTTTAACCATATCAATTTCATCACATTCATCATCTTTGCATATTTTATGAATTAGAGATTTGTAGCTTAAGATATAAATACAAGTGATACCGATTTTTGACTTAATTCTCTGTTCTTCCATTTAACTATTATGAAATTTAGGACCATTTCTTTCCATTCTTTACAACGTTATTGAGAATAATCAAATCCTCCTTGAGCATCCATTGATCTCTAAGAGAATACAATGAAAATTGTACTTATTCAATTCAGGGTTAAGATAATTCATCCATCTTTCCCTTATTTGTTTAGGTGTTCGTATGTTACCTTACAGATTTCTTTCGTATAGTGAGACTGCTATCTGTGTCCAAATGTGTTTATGCTTTTGGCTATGTTTAAATTGATTAGACTACTTCATTTGTGTTTTGATGAAATCATCCTCTTCTTGAAGCCAGTTAGTTGATTTCATCTGTGGGTTTATGAGGGTTATCCATCTCTGCTTTAATGAATGTCTGTCAATTTTAAGGATATTTTCGAAATTAACCCAGTCATTCTCATCCTATGATGTATTTTCTCATGATACCGGAAGAATATTAGTAAGGTTCTATTTCTCAAAATATTTAACCAGAAACCAAATCATAAATAATTTAAAAGAGTTGTCCCATTTTCTTTTGCTTCTCAATTTTTCATCTTCTAAAAAACTATAAATGAGTTTAATATACTCAACCTCTTACAAATTTGATCAAACTTTTTATTAGATGGGTAGATGAAGTCACCTCTGATCTTAAATTATTTTCTGTATTCATCCGAAATGGGAGTATATTATCGATCTCCCAAACCGACAAAAAATGTTTAAAATTCGTTCATACAAATATTTATATATATATTGTAATTTTTTATTACTCGTAATATTAATGTACGAATTACCTGCAGACGATAAGAAATTGGAGAATATGGATCTCTAACATAATTCCTTTGATGTTAAATTAATTGAAGATGACGATGAAGAAGATAAAAGTTAAATCTCTCAATTTTTGTAGAATGTTATTAAGTAGCCAGAAGAAAATTTGTTTGATTTGGATATCTCAGAGAGCCAGGAATAGCAAAATGAACCTAAGGATTCGCTTTCTTCTTTAGTTGATTAAATGCTGTCATCGATTTCTAACAACTAAGAAATACTTAACAATAAAGTCAATCTATTAGAAGAGGATGATACGATCGTAGATACTATTGAAGAGTTTGAATTTCGAGATTATTAAATAGAATTATATGAGAAGGGAATTGGCAAGAATTCTATCATCTATTTGGAAACAGGATTAGGTAAAACCTTAGTCATTATTATGTTGATGTGGGATCGTTTGTTTAAATATCCTGATAAAAAGATAGTCTTTCTAGCCAATACCGTTTAATTAGTAGAATAATAGGCCTAGCAAATTAAGTAGAAATTGCCTAGAGTTGCTGAATTAATAAGCGACGATGATAGTATGATAGTGAAGGCTAAGGAAATTGGGTCCAAGTTAAATGTATTACATGGAAGTAAATGCACTGACATATGGAATTAAATTATGTGGCAAATTATTTTAGAGGAGAGTAAAATTCTAGTAATGACTACCTAAATCTTCCTCAACATTTTAAGAAAAGGATTGGTGAAAATCTCTAATTTCAGTTTTATTGCAATGGATGAATGTCATAATGCAATATAAGATCATCCATACAACTATATTTTAAAAGAATTTTACCTTAAAACTAAGTTTTAGTCTGATAATCAATTTTTACCATAAATTGTTGGTGCAACTGCTTCTCCTGTTATGAATAGTAAATCAGTCAGCAACAATTAACTATTATAAGAATTGCTTTAGTTATCAGCAAATATGGATTCATAATATTTACATATAGATGCTTAAAACCTTAAGAAACATATAAAAGAGGCTTAGATTGTACCTATCTATTATAAGATGCTTTTCAATGATCCTGACATCCAAAAAGTAATTGATTTAAAGGCATCACTCACTAATTGTGAGAAAAATGAGAATAAGGCTCTTGATGTAATGAGAAGAAACTCCTATCTAACTGAGTTTTTTTAAATAAAGTAAACATTGGAAAATTTCAAAAAAAAATACTCATATGATTTATAAACTAAAATCCTAATTGCATAAATTGAGAAATAAGTCCTAATAAATGGGTTTTAAATGTATTTAGAATTAGGTCAATATTTATTTGGTATACATATATAATATATTGGTAGTATTATTGGTGGAATATGTTATTATTAAGTTAAATGATTTTTTAACCATCAAGAGACCCCCAAATTAAGCTGCCTGCTTAGACATCTTAAAATCAATCTCGACCATATTAAAGGATGCAAAATTAAGATACTCGAATGTGTAACAATCATCAACTCCTAAAGTACAGGTCTTATTTGAACTTATAAGAAAAGCTTATTCATAAGGAGATGATAACAGCAGAATTTTGATCTTTGTGAAACAAAGGCTTACAGCCTTCTTTTTAAATAGACTAATAGAAGAATATTTGGCTTCAGAGAGAATAAGTACTGATTCATACATTATGTGTTAGATATTGTATCAAATTTTATAATAGGACATTGTTCCTCAATGGTGAGAAAACAGAATAATAGCATAATGATCAATGTGATTGAATCCAATAAAGAGGATTAAGAAGAACTAATTAAAAAACTATATGCTGAATTATAAAATGATCAAAGCAAATTTTCAATTGAATAGCTTAAAGACTAGGTCAATAGATTGAACATTTTTGCTTATAGAATTAGTTCTACAGTTTAAAATGACATTATAAATAAGTTTAGATAAGGAAAAATCAAGATTCTAATTTCTACATCTGTGGCAGAAGAAGGTATTGATATTCCAATGTGTAATTATGTTATTGGATTCAATCCAATCTCAAGTTCAAAGGCATACGTTTAAATGAAAGGTAGAGCTAGAAAGGAAAATTCATAGTTTATGATATTCATGGTTGACAAGTTATAGCAAGCTTAAGTGTAAAGTCATCAACAAGTTTAAAACAATATTAAGTAGATTATTGAAGAATTGACTGCTCCTTAAAGATAGCAAATGCTCAATAAGGCGATGCAAACTCTATGTAATTATTTTTTTATATTCACCAGAGAGCAAAACCTATGAAAACACTTATTTTGATTCATTTGAAATTGAGGGCTCGGGTGCTCTAATCAATACAAACTGGTCTTGCTAATTAATATAGTAATTGTGTTAGAAGTTCAACTAAAAGGATGCTGATAAGACTTAGCCTAAATATGCAATTTATTAATTGCATGGAAATGCATAGACGAATCAGTAGTTCATAGCCTTTTTACTTCTCCCAATATCAATGAAAAGTTTCATATTTTATGGAAAACTTGCTCCATCTTCTAAAGATGCCAAAGCATCAGCTGCATTTGAAGCATCAGTGTAATTATATTAGAAAGGATACATTGATGACAACTTACAAATCTGTTTCGATAGTGATTTGGGTTAACACATTGGGGCAGATTAAGATGATTCTTAAATCATGATGGTAACTATAATTATCTTAAATTTAATAGACAAGAGAATAATGGCAAATAGCATGTAAATACTCTTAGAGGTTGGTGCAAAGTTAATCTACAATGGGAGGGAAGGTTAATTCATAAAAAAGATATTATACTAATTTATTCAAAACCCTGTTTTAAACAAAGGATTAAGAAGGTTAGTTTGAAGATTTCTTGCTTTATGAATGTCTATTTTAGAACGAGAAAATATTGTTGGCTTTTCCAAAACAAATGCTTCCTCAAATCAGTAAGAGCGAAAACACTTTGTAAGCTCTTGGCATTTAATTTTAATCAATGTAGAAGATTTCTAAGAGTTAATATGAAGGTCATTATAAAAAATATGTGGAGACAATAATCAAAGAAGAAAACTTACAATAATGGAGAGATGACATATATGCAATTATTAATCAAAGTAATTATACCATTTTTATTAATTTTAGAATGTTAAATAAGAATTAAAAGTGAGAGCAACTCGAATTTACTTCTAATATTAAAGGGTTCAGTCAAGAGTAAATTCACACTTAGCTAAATCATCAATCAATTTGCTTTAAGATTCAAAGTGGATCTATTCCAGGATAAAATTAAAGAATAGCTAATTCAAAAAATTTAGATTATCCCTTAGAATATCAAACCTCATATAAATGAAGTTTTGAATTCCACTAGTAAATACATTAAGTATCTCACTTCTCTCCAATATTGCTATTAAAATGAATTGGATTCATTGCAATTAAATTTTATACATTATAGCGTTTCTGATGTTGTTCTGAATTTTGATGTGAAAGATAGATTGGATGAAATTTTATTCAAATCATTGGATTTGTCGTCTCATAAATATAATGAATTACTATTAGGCCATCAATATTATAAATTCCTTATAGCAGTTGTATTGTATGCTAATTATTTTGAAAATGATATCAATATTACCAGAGCTAAATATAAAACATTCACAAGAAGCACTTATGTAAGGAATTGTTTGCTAGAGTCTTACCTCTTCCTCTATTTACATAAGAACGATCTTAATGATATAACTACACAATTTATTGGGCTAGAGAAATTCCAAGATAATTTTGATATGATGATGGAATAATTAATATTAGATGATTTCTCAGTAGCCAAAAGGAAATCATAGAGAAATACAATTAAAAATAAGATTCATATATCAAATTAGGAATTCTTTTAATTCATCCAAAACTCATTATTTCTAATCTAATAGAATGATTAGGATTTAGTCAACGGTCTAAATTGGCTTAGAACCTTTCGAATAATGACTTCTATGAAGATTCATGTGAACTCATCATAATGTTTATAGGAATTCCTGCCTGGTTTTGTGCCTCTGAGCGAATAGACTAGGAAAATTAAAAGAGTGTTCTCTTCTCTTGAATATAAAATAAAATACTAATTCAAACACTTTGAATTGTTGTTTTAAGCAATGACTGATATTTCATTTAAATTTGTGATTAATAACAAGTTAAAATTCAAGTATTATGAACAATTTTAAAAGAAGGAAGAATTTCAAGGGATGATATAGGAATAATAATGGATTGAATTTAAAAGTTAATTTGAATGCATGAATGAAACAGACTAGAATAATTATGAAAATTCACTCTTAGCAATGTTAGGTAAAGCATTATGGAATTATCTAACAATTAAAATACTGAATGAGAACAACTTGGGTATATATTAAAGTAAAATTTAATAGATTGTTTTGCAATTAAAATTGTTGGAAAGATTCTTTCGAAAACTCCATTTCTAGCATATTTAGCCATTCAACTTGGTTTGTAGTAGTATTTGAATAGCATCTATTCAACTATCCTCTTAAATTTAGCAAGTGAAGTTGAAAAATGTAAAGATTCATCCTTAGCTTTTAAAATTGGTAAAATTTAGAAATCTATACATACACAATGCTTAGAAACTGCTTTCTTTGCTCTTGTTGGTGCTATCTACCTGGATTCGAATTGCAGTTCAAATATTGTAATGCAATGGGCTACATTAATATTAGACAATGTTTAAGTATAACAATTTTATTCACCTGATTTCATAAAGAGACAACCAAAATATCAATTTTATCAATGGTAATAATAACATTTATTGTTAGGTATTAAAGTAACATAGGAAACCCTTTCAATTTTAATCTGATCAAAATTCCACATTAAGATTACAGAAGAGTATCCTAAGGAGATAAATTGTTCATTCCTTATGATATGTTAGAAGCCCAGATAGTCAATATCAAAAAAGATAAATATTATGAAATATCATAATTGCATATTTATGCTAAGAGCAAAGAGAAGGCTTGGGAAAAGTTGTATGAAATGATTGATTATTGAGTTTATAAATTAATTAGAAGTTTTTATTAATAAAAGAGAGAACTCTTATACTCTTATGTATTACTGATTTTTATTCATATTTGTTATTATCATACGTGGAAGTACTGCTTGTTCGATTTAATAGCATATCTATTCTTGAGACCGAGATATTATAAGTCATCCAAAAATTTGAATACATTAATCAAAATTACATCAACCAAGCATTGAAATAGTAACCATAAATGATTAAGAATTTAAGAGAGAAACTATAAACATAAATTAAAAAGGGGAAGTATAAAAATTACACTTGAATCTTATTGAATTTTAAAATGTAAAAAATTATTAATCTTTATAGAGTGAATGAAGGAAGGAAGCTTAGGATGAAGATAAAATAATATTTGAAAACCATAGGGATCATTTACTTACATTTTCATTTCAAATTAATGTTAAGTATATGAGAAATTATAAGTAAAGATTGGGATGATCAATCAACATGGTAAAAGTCGAAAATGGCATGATTACAATTGAGAGTTGTGGGTCAAAGGGATTTTACGAAAATTAAAGAAATTTTAGACTTTAAAAATTGGGTGTTGTCAATAATGCTTTCTAATAATAATGTTTTAATATTATCTAACAATTTATATTATGAGTTTTTTCATGAAAATTTATATTAAACTGATTAATGAGGTCTTGAATTATATCAATAAATTAAATAAGAATGATTAATAGACCTCCAGTACCTAAATTTAGAGATGAATGTCCTACTCCAAAGAGATCTACTGACTTATTAGAAGAAGTTTAACACTTGGTGTTCAAAATGAATTTGGATGATGCAATTGAAAAAAAAGCAATTGCAATACTTCATAACTTAAATATACCAAACACCTCACTACATGCTTAGGCATTAGTACATTGTGCTATGAAAGAGCTAAATTACTCATTACCAAAGGCAGATGTTAAAGTAGAATACCTTTCCAAATGCATTTAAAATTAATATTCTTCTTTAATTTCTACTTTATGCCAAAAACTCAAATTAAATTCAAAAGCAACCCAAGTTTGCTGCTTTCTCTTATAACAAATGTAACCCTTAATAAATAAATTGCCTAAATCACTTCAAAACGCCATATCAGTCAAAATTGCCACTGATATTATATATTTGAAATAAGGCGGCATAAATGCTAAAATTATTGCTCAGATGGCGAATATTAAGGTGGAACAATTCTAAATCAACTTAAACAGAATCAAACCCTTCGCTTTCAGAATCATATAAGACCTATTCAACTACATTAATAACATTTCTTAATGACTTTTATATATTTGTTTATATTTATTACTCTAATAAATTCACAAAAATTATTGAATCACTTTTACAATAGTACCTTTATATAAATGAATTTGTATTACTTTCCCAATTAATGAGGAACTTCATGAATATCGTTTTATGTAAATTATTTACATAATTAAAATTAAATTAAATTTCTTTTTTAATTATTACCAATTAATAAATTAATTAATAATAAAAGTCATCGTAATATATATTTTTGAGTAATTTATACACAAATGTGCAGACACTAAATTTCTCATTCAAAGACACACAAACACCTATTCCTGCCTAATATCTCTTCAGGGGAAATGTCTGGTTAATGTTACATATAATTTATAGGGAAGGAGTATTAAATTTATATTTCAAAGATTAATAATTTTTTTAACTTTGTGTAAATGGATAAGAATGTTAATGAGGAAGCTAACTTTGGGTGAAAATAAAAAGCGAAGTTATTTTGATCTGCTGGAATAATTTTTAAATATATTAATTTACTGATAGCGAGTTGCAAGTTCGTTATTAAAAATTATCATAATAATAAGATAAAATTTGATATGTATCAATATTTTGTTCAAATCTTGTTTAATCAAAAATAGGCATAATGATATTACTAGTATGGCATTAACGATTGCACTTAATTGTAGTTAGGGTAGTTTATATATTGTTAATTTTATTAATGATAATTTGGGTAATAATTTGGATAAGTGGCATTATTGTAAAAATACTGGTTCTAAACTATTGGCATTGATTAATATGGTTATTATTAGGGAGTTGAAATATATTAATTTTATTAAATGGATGTTTGCATCATCTGTTATTGCACCTCTTTACATTAATTCAACTTTTCTTATAATAAGATATCTTTTATAAATATGGATATAGTACTTGTGGCAGTGATCCCCGATTCCAATGGAGACGGGTCAACACAGGGTTTCTTTTGAGTTTAAGATTCAGTGATTTGATTGATTTGAGTAGGTTCAATGCTTTTTGATGAGTCTTTCTTGGCTAGGAAGTCTGACATGAATTGTGTAACTGTCAAACTTAATTTCTGATCTGGATTTTCAATTATTGCTTTGATCAGCAACCTTTCCTCACTTTCTTAGACCTACTGATTAGATGTAAGTAATTACATTAAATCTTTTTAAATTTCTAATAATTCCATTGTATTAATTTTTAATTTAATTTTCGCTTCTTCCATTTAACTCAACTTAGATTTTGGACCATTTTTTACCATAGTTCAAAATCAATTGAAGTAGCTTAATTTTTTCTTCCTTAGTCCAGGTTGATCTTGAGATGTTGGGATTGAGCACATTGTTCCAGCGTTCTCGTATCTATTTGGGGTATCTCTGTGTAGAAGATATGGAATTGAATTTAATAGTCAATTCAGTCCAATTGTTTTTATAATAATGATCACTTAATAATTGATTAAATAAGAATACTTTGCAATTTCAATCAGTATCTAATCTTCTTCCTTCGACCAGGGACTAATTTTCAAATTGGAATGGAGAAGAGAAATCCATTTTAATTCGACCAAAGTTTTATCTACACACAGAATTTTTGATACAAACTCCCAATCATCCTCATTCTTAAATAATAAATGTAACAATTACAGGAATGAGCTCAGATCGATTCTATGACATTAAGTGCTTGGTCATGCACCATATAAGCAGATTTTTGTCTTGTTAATGCCATTTTTTCCGGTTTACATCGCTAGTGGATCTAAACAAATTGAAAATAACATATTACTTAGAAAATACTTCTTCGTAGTATTCTGTCATTTATTAATCTGTTGGAAAGTGGTTGACCCGCACTTTTACATATTAAGTTACTGTTTCTACGTCGATTGGGTCTAGGTTTTTGATCTACTCTAAGAAATCGATCCATTCCTGTGGAAGATGGGCTTGAGTTTAAATCATAAATTAAATATAATCAAGATTTGTTTAGATTAATTGGTTTATAAATTATTGGTTAAACTCCAATAAGATAATTTAAATCATATTAATTGATTGTATGTATGTATTAACAATGTTCTATTTTTATCCTAATTATATATTTAGTATTTTTTTTTCAGGTTAAGATTTTTTCTAATTTGTCGAATATCCTAATTATATTCGATGTGTGTACACTTGAAACACCTTGTAATGGAAGACATTGTGTAAATTAGTGTTTGATAAGGATAACATTTTTTAAAGTCGATGTTTTTTATAATCAAGTTTCTTGGGAAGTGAATTTGAATAACATCCTATCTATTGACTCTCTCCCTATCTTCTAACGAAAAAAGTATGACAGTCTTCATGGAATTCATATTTCCTTTCTCCTAATTGCTTTCTATTCATTACATACTATCATTTACTCATGCTACATTAGTTGCTATCTCTGCTCTTCAGAATCTATCAATGGGTCTTTTCCATAGGCTTGTAATTAAACTTTTGATTTTGTAGAAAGTTTATTAATTTTAAGACTTTTTTCTCTATTAGTACATGACTTAAGACTTATGAATAAGAAATTGCTCATATTTTGCATAAGTGAACTCATCTTTTAGTAACCCTAGATGATTTTTCTAAAACCTTATATAAGAAATCTATTTATAGTACAGTTGATTCTGGAAAGTTAACAAGGCCTGTCTTAAGTTGAGTTAGTTTCAAAAGATAAAACAGTGCCCTTCCATTTAGACAAAGAATTTTAATACAAATAAAGAGAATGAGTAAGGTTGTAAAATTTTCAATGCAAAAATGAAAATAAAAGAAATATAATTCGATTAAAATATGATTTAATTAATGTCACATGTAAGATTGTTATTTAATTCGAATTTAAATTGTATATAAGAAATTATACATTAGGAGTTCATTTACAGAATTACTTTAATTAATGAGTTGGTTTTATAATAATTTTGATAAATATTAAAACATTAAAATCATAGTTGATAGTTAAACTTAGACCCTCCTTATTAATTATTAACAGAAGGACCTTATTTAGAGAAGAATAATTATTTTTCTGCTTTTTACAATTAACAATTTTACACTTAAGAGAAAGTTTGAGGTTAGCTCTATTTACTTTTTTTTGGGATTGTAGTAATATTTTTTTCAGAAATTTAAGCCATATACTCCAAAGATTATTCATTGAAACATAATTCAATTTCACTATTTCTAATGTTTATTATGGCTGATTTCTCAAATCCTGAGAGAATAACTTGTTTTTAATTTCATTATTATATGCTTAGAGATCATCTCCCAAAGCTTCTTAGATACTCATTTGATCTTATGCAAATCCTATTATTAAAGCTTTGATTGATCCTCCTAATTATTTATTCATGTTATTGAACATTTTATATTATTATTTTTACTATCAAACTGAAATTATTATTCCTAATTATTATTCTATTCATCTTTTTGTTTAGCATGTGCTATTTGCCTATTAATATTTTATAGAAATCCATTTTCAGAATATTGGTTAGTTAAATTTATCAATTACTTTAAGAATTTTTATTGATATCCTTCTTTCTATATTATCTGATTCTATTTCGAGTTGAGCATCATTATCATTACCATTCATCTTATTCTATTTTAGAAATAAAATACTTTTTTCCATTCTTCTTCAACAGCTTGATCATAAATATCAATCGGTCTAGTAGTTTTCTTTTTTTCTTCAGTTCTGTCTCAGCTTATATTTGTAATTATTTAAAGACTCGTAAAATATCTTTCTCAATCAATTAAAACTTCTTTTCTAGTTCTTCTTTATAATTTGTTAATTCCTCCATCCCTCAAAATCTTAAAATCAATATTACCTCTAATCTATGATAACGTAAATAAATTTCCTTTTGTTTCTGACATCTCTCAAATCGGCTATCTACTTTGTTAATTAGACATTATTTCTCCTAATTCTTTCAACTTTAATTTCAAAATTCCCAATAAAATTTACATAACTCTTCATTCTTTCCTTTTGTTATCTAGAAACCCCACATCCCATTTCTTAGATTAAATTAATATCCTATTAAATGAGAAATTATAAATATAATAATTCATTAAACTTAAACAATCCCATTACTATACTTTTTATGAATACTATTAACTGCAGTAGACATCCTTCGAATAATCTTCTCATTCCCCTTGTTTATCTTATTGAATGCCTCCTAAGTTTTGTTAACAGCTTAAGTAAATGACTCAAATTAAGTTTGCAATCTTGTTTTAATAGGACTGTTCTATTCAGAATCAAATATACTTTTAGACTTCCTTAAAATTCTTTAGGTCTATGATCCCAACTTATTCTTTTGATTCGAATTATTGATTTTTTATCTTGGAGATGAGAAGGAATTTGTCTATGATTTATTTAACTTCATGGTGCTCATTGTAAATGTATTTTGACTTTTATGGTTGATGGCCTCTTTCACAATCTCTTTCTTAGAAGAACATCCTTCACTCTCAACCATATGACTCATAATCCTTCTCCTTCTCGATTCCATAGCCACATCCTTCACTAATGACTAACATTACTTCTGAAAGTTCTAATAGTATTGCTAAATTGGTATTTTTCTCAATGGAGTTCTCTTTTGATTCTTTGATCCCTGTTTCTCCATCAGTCCTTATGATTGAAGAAACTATTTGGCCTTTTGAGTTTCCTCCTCAAATTATTAAATTTACTACTTTCTTTAAGGAGAAGGACTAGTTCTAAATACTGAACGATAGAAGAGATTCGAATCGTTTTTAGGAGAAGGATCAAAGTTGAGCAATTCTTCTCCTTTTATTGGGGCCTCAACATCTTTGGGGGACTCCGGTTAGAATCTCTTTGGTATTGAAAGCTGTTTTCTTTGGATTGGCTCATAATTCTATGTAGCCAAAAATTATAATTTGAATTCTTCATCCAAAATAAGGGGCTGGGAATTCAGAGACTGAAATTCCTGTTTTGGATTTTAAGTTCTATTTTCGCTATGTTTGTTGCTATCCTAATATTTTTATGTCTTCTAAATCACTTAGAGTTTTAGTATTAGGTTTCTATCATTAAGTAAGTTTAATCGATTAATAGAGGGTCTTGCATCTACGAAAGTGCTGATTTTTTTCATCTCTTCTAATTTCTTATTAAATTACTCTTCTCTCTTCGATTCCTTATTTGATAACCTAATTTCGCTATGATTGAATACTTCAATTTTAATTTGGTCTTATTCATTAATGATTCAGCCAGTTTTTTTATTCTATCCTTCTTCTCTTGTTCTTGCTCAACTTACATAAGGTAAGATTTAATTTTCTCATCTTAGATAGAATCTGCATAAAACATTTATTTTTTAATAATTCATTTATTTTATCAATAAAGTCCAGCAATGAATATTATTATATGATTCACAGTATTAACATCAATTCAATAATATAAATTTAAAATACACGCTACTCGCATTTATAGAGTTCAGCTTAAAAAGATACCCTTCTTCTTAAATTTCCTTCTAAGTGAACGTTAGAGGCGAGATTTAGAGCACATATATTCGATGCTTTCTGATAAAATGCAAATCTAAATTAACATAGTAATTGTAAATCTGAATTGATAAAATGTAGTGTCATTATCCCAATAGGATTCAACACTCATGAATATTAAATCTGAATGCTAACATTAGAATAAATGATTGCAATAGAAAACTAATTTGAATAAAAACAAAGAAAGAGTTGACTAAGTAATATAAGCTGAGATGTATTAAGATGTGACACTATAGCTCTTAATTACTAAATTCCAGCCATTCTCTCATTATTCATATGTCATCTATTCCTATCTAAGAATTTCTTAATTGCAATCAACTCAAAAAGATATATATATTGTATGATAAATTAACTAATTAAAAAAATTAATAATTAGTTTGGTATAAGTTTTTTAGAATTTATGGTATTATCTGATAAAACCATAAAATATACTTTTTAGAAATAATTCAATAAAATTTTATTAATTCCTCAAATTAATGAGATATACAATATAATTACAATCATTAAATAATCAGGGAACATTCTAAACAATATTAATATTGTTTAACAAAGTCCAAAATAAGCTATGTGTATTCTGTCTTATAACTAAGCAAATACTAGTATTGTCATAATTTGTAGAATGTTTAAGATTTTGATTAAATCTTAAAATAATATAATTAAGATATTAGTATATGTAATGTAATTAGATGAATCTGTGAAATCAAAATAACAATCATCTCTGGTAAATTCACAACTGAAACTAATTGTTCATATTCTTCATAGTATAGATATAAATATGTATAAATGAATATAACAATTAATAAATAACTGTCAATATTCTAAAGACTCAATAGTATTTTATTTATGTTGAATTACTATGTGAAAATCATCACAATATACAGAATATAGATAAAAAATAAAAAATAAATATCGTTTTAAAGATCATTTTCAACATAATATAAATGAATTTTGAGCGAAAAATAACTGAATTATTATATCTCCAAAATTAATAATCTGTTAAATAAAATGCAAATATAAACTACTGCAATAGTCAAACAAGTAGTGTCCTCCTTATTTGCAGCTGTAGCTTCAATGTTGTTGAAAATGGTTTCAGACTTAGATTTTAACTAAACCTTATATCTAAGAGCATTAATAGGGTTAACACTGCTTGCAAGTGCTACTATCTACTATAAACTTCAAGTTTACAACTTTGATAAGCCAACTATGGATAGTTTAATTAATAGAGGTTTAATTGGTGGATTTGGAGCATTCATTTATTTTAAAGGATTAAATTTAGTACTTGTATCTGAATCGATTCTTTTGAATAGAATGTCTCCTTTTTGGACATCGATCATATATATATTAGTTTTAAAGAAGGAATAATTCAATATTCGATTAATAATAAATATGACAATGTCCTGTTTAGGAATATTTTTAATAGCAAAAAACAATAATTAGACATAACTTGCAGTGGATTCCTATTACCATTGGATAGGCATATTTTTGATATTGGTAGCATCCATTACTTAAGCAATAGTTAATATTTTAGTTAAGTCTGTTAATAAACAAGTATTTTATATATAATATTCCAATTTAGGTTGATAGCATTGTAATAACCTTATACTAAGCATTTTTTGCGATTAATTTACCTGTAATAAATTCTCTATTTGACGGGACTAAGTATAATAATCGATCATTTTTAGTTTTAAGATTCCTTCAGTAAATGGGACCTCTATGATCGCAATTGCTTCAGTTATATCTTTATTGGCAGGAATATTGTAGGTTCAATCTATGAGAGAGGGCAAATTAAGTGTTGTGTCAAATGTTAGTTAAATCTAACTATTCTTTGGGTATCTGATTGATTTCTTTGTTTTTTCTGCAAAGTTCAATACAGAATAGATAATTGGAAACGTTTTATTATTATGTTCTCTAATTCCTCTAATTTGGAAATGATGTATATCATTATACTTAATTAATAAAATTGTCTATTTTATGATATTAAACTCAAGTAAGAGAATTATAAATTGTCATTCGATCCATACAATTATAGAGCAATATAGTATATTTTATTCAATGTAATTTAATAATTATGCAGAACTATTCAACTATAAATTGCATTCTTTAAATGGGTCGTAAATCAATATTCTAACCCTTAATTAATTGATTAATCAGATATCTTTCTAAAAATTAAATCACCAAAATAAAATTCTAGAATGCATAATGTCTCTAAATCTTCAAAATCTGTATCTGAGTTATATGAGTAAAATGGAAATGCAATTTCATAAATAGATAACGTAATAGAGTTAAAATTAATATCCTTACAAATCGAACAAATCCGTTATAAAAAAACTTGCCAAAGCCAATCTTTCATATTCCTCTTGTATATGGAATGATTATAAGTAAACCTTATAAGCTATAATTTCCTTTCTCTGTTTGATTCAACATTATATGTATTATAAAGGTTACCTTTTATATGCAGAATCCAATCTCGATATTGAGATATATCTCATCTTGACTTTTGTTGAAAATTTGATAAAAGCTATAGAAGATTTCTACGTGAACTGTATTATGTAACTAAACAATCACAATAATTTCATTCAAATATACTAGAAAATAAAAAAAAAAGCTCCTGCTACTAATTCAAAATATAGGTTAGAGTAGATTGAGACTAATGTGATCGTTTATTCAGTATTTGAATCCAATAAAACCATATCAAATAGGTAAAATTTCATTTGAAAAATGTTTTATTAAACATATTATAATTCTAAAAGCTTTTTAAAAACAAGATATTTCTCTGAAATAGGTTCATAATCGCATGAACATATACTAGATTTTATTAAAATTGTTAAATGTAATTTATATTACAAGATAAATAATATAATTTAATAATTTATAGATAGTCATTTAATAATAATTAATTTTAGTTTTTTGATGAAAAGTAAGAAAAGTTTATGCTTAATTAATGATTTAATTAAGCATATTTATAGAATAAATATCTGACATTTAAGGATCCAATAACAATTTTTGAATTTATCATAAAAATTTTAATCAAATTGAGAATCAATTGGATTTTACATAATGTCTGACATTTAGCAAGGACAAATAGTGGCCAATTTATACAAAGTTCTAAAACTACTTTCTTAAGGTTCTTTTGGGAAGGTATATCTGGGGAGAAACTTATAAACTCGAGAGAATGTAGCTATAAAAGTGGAAAAATAGTAAATGTAAAGATTTTTCAGTTTAAACAGAGAGGTACATCTTTTAGAAATATTTTAGATAGACATTTTAATTGAACTGCAAGGAGTCCAAGGAGTCCCAGAATTAATTTGGTTTGGGGAACAAAATGGTTTATAAATAATGATTACGAATATGCTGGGATTTGATTTGATGCACTTTTTGAAAAAACATAAAAAATTTACTATGGATTGCGTCTACAATATTGCATATCAAATGTTGGAGATTTTAGAAAAATCACATGAGCTGTAAAAAAATGTTTTAAATATTTATAGAAATATCATTCATAGAGATTTGAAACCAGAGAACATTTTAGGAAGAGTTAATAGTAATCAAATACATTTAATTGATTTCGGAATAGCCAAAGATTTAACAAAAAAGTCTAAATTTACTAATTAAAAAATCCCATTCATCGGAACGAGTAGATATGCAAGTATATCAGCTCATTTTGGAGAAGAATAAAGCAGAAAAGATGATTTGGAAGCTTTAGGATATGTCCTTATATATTTGATTAAGTAAGAGTTACCATGGATGAAATGTGAGAAAATATAAGAGAATCGCTTAATGAAAATTGGATAATTGAAGAAAAACATTCCTTTAGAAAAACTTTGTGAAGGATGTCCTTCCCAGATTCTGAAGTATTAATTGATTTAATTGGCAGTTACATGAAGTAAATCCAGAATTTGACATCACAATAAATTCCAAATTATCGAAAGCTAAAAGGGCTGTTTGAAAATAATCCTCTGCATATAAAATGGTTTATTTTTGATTGGTACAAAGGTCATTATAAAAATTATAAAACCAAACAAGAATGGAAAGTAAATCAGTAACAAAACAAGAAATATGATAGCGCTTAATAAATCTAAATCTAATCGTATTTATAAATTAAATGATTTAGGTCAATAGAAAAAACCCCATCTAAAGCATCTCGAATAAATAGATCAACTACAATGAATGGCAACTCTAATCCCTCTTCTTAATTAAATAGTATGGAATCTTATAATAAAAGACGATCAATCAAGAGTACAGACAGCATTTATGTTGATTTTGTGAATTCTGATTCTTACTTTCTTTCTAAGAAAACTTACAGCAAAGATAAAACTGCTAATCATTTTTCTGAGGTTGATGAATTCATGCCACTCAGGGATCAACTCTAACTTATGCAATTAGAAAATTAGGATCTTGAGGTGAAGCATAAATTACTGCATTATCGTTCTGTAAACTTCAATTTCAAGAATCCTATATAAAGATATCTTTAGTTCTAAATCAATTGATAAAATATTACGAAAATATAATCATTACTAATATATATTATAATAGATAAACATTATTTACTCTCAAAAATTGGAGGACTTGTTAAAGCATTTCTTATTTCATTGCTAGAGTGTTTGTTTTCTGAGCACATAATTAGTTTTTATAAGTTCTTAGAGATTCCTTGATAGTTTTAAATTTATTAGAACACATTTTTTTCTAATTATTTATTGTTAGTTATTTAAGTCTCTTTTGGTACTGGAATGATTTAATTTGGTTTCTGACCAGGGTATTTAAAGGTTTGTTGGCAAAGATAAAGGAAAATGAACATTTGATTGTGATTATTGAAATAATTGTATAATAGATTAGAGTATTGTCTGAGATGTTTTAAGTTATTGTTAAGCGTGATATTTAATTAAAAATATTTAGTACAACACTTAAAAATATAAAATATTAACTTTTCAAACTAAAAATAGATGGGATGTGTAACTCAGAAGCAAAAGAAAGATTTTAAATTTTCTACAATTCCGATTTAAGAATAACGATAGGACGACCTCGATGAATGGACGAAAATCATCCAACAGCAACAAGGAAAGCATTTGAATCACTCAGGAAAGGCGATTATAACAAAAAGCAAAACTCTATCAGCTAGATATCATCAACCTTTGGAATAAATTGACGAAGAAGAAGTGTGAGTAGTTTTGATTTTTTATATTTTCTCATTTTCCTTAATTTCTAACAATAACTTAAATAAAAAGTAGTCTTCGAGAGAAGAATTATACAAAAAATGTTGCATCATATTCTGATGACATAATTGGAATTGTTTTAAAGATTTTTCGTTATTTAATTAAATCATAAAGTTAATTCACAAATATAAATTTTAGAGTGATAGAGGCTCCCATTGTCAAAATCTGTAATCCTGGTTCAATAGATGTTGAAATTCAATGAAAATATGATGTTTCTACATAGAATGAGTTCTGATTTGATTCTAAATGTATTTCAACATAAATGATTAAAATATTTAAATTCTTTTCTTTATAAGGCTCTTCTCTAATCGAAACGTATATCTTAAAACAAAAAGATATGATCGAGTTTTGAGAGGTGTAATCACTTTGATTGAAAGAGCCAACAGAAGTCTTGCGATTGAGTTCTAGACAACGGATTTTGGGGTTGATAATTTTTACTGTAAATTAAATTTCATTTGTCGAACTTCATAAAAAAGTGATCGGATTCATCAATTTCTCTAAAATTTAATTTTGTGAAAATGTTTGGATTCTGTTATGGCAACTTCAGGCTGACTTAAACAAAACAGACATTAAATTGGATTGTTAATATATTTTGAATGATTGCTAAAATTTGTGTTGTTCGAATGACCTATATTTTAATATCATATCATAATTTTATATATAATATATATAATTATTACATATATATCTTTTAGGAAAAATGGATGTAGAATTTGTTGGAGGAATGTAGGAATTCCTAGAAGATAGAATCATATACTCTATTGCCAGAGTTTTAGATGAAATCGTTAGAGAAACTGACATAATTGAGAGTCCTTAACAAACTGTATTTCATACAAACAAAAAACCTTCAATAAGTCTGGCTAAGTACTTGGAGCGTATTTAAATGTACTCCTATTGCAGCAATGAATGCTTCATCTTGGCATTAATTTACATAGACAGGATCCAAGAAAAGAACCAAGATGTAGTTATCAATAGTTTTTGTGTTCATAGGTATAACAGATCAATATATTAGATTTATGCTAGCCTGCATCATTCTTAGCATCAAATATAATGATGACGATTACTACAAGAATGACTACTATGCCAGAGTTGGAGGAATCACAATCACCGAGTTAAACAAATTAGAAGAAGAACTGCTAATAATGCTCGATTACGAGCTGTATGTTAGTTAAAAACAATACTACTTTTACAAGGATAAATTGATGAGATACGCAGAACTATGATTATATAATTAATATAATGGAAATGACAAAGAGATTGGAACATAATTCAATTATGCATTTGAACAATTTTATTTCCTTGTGTTTTCATGATGCACATATTCATGTTGTAACCATGAACTTCTAGTGCAGACATCCACTAAAAGTGGTTTTACCTTCTTATTTTCTAAAGCAACTTGATGACTCATTAAGTGAAATTGTGAAATAGATATCAATTCATTTTAAACAAAAAAATATTCATTCTATACATCCTTTACAACTATTTCCTATTTCATTACAATCTGACATTCTTTCATTACAAATGTTTCAATTCATTTTTAAATTTTCCAATTCTCTATCAGATTATTTTGAGTCTTTTAAATTTTATCTCCAAACTAACCAAAACTCAAACTCATTTTGTAATAAGCAAAAAAAACACATCTTAAAGATGGAATCCATATTTATATCCATAATTGAGGATTCAATTTCTTTGCTAACCCATTATTTTTGCTAATTAATGAGAAAAATTTTAATCGTTTTATTTTATGATTCTATCAAAGTCATACTCTAGACAGAAGTGTTATATTCATTTAAAATTTTTATGTCTACTCATATAATATTAAACACCGAATCAAGTTTTTATTTGATAGATGAGGATGTTTATATTTAAAAGATATTTATTGTATCAATTCAAAATAAATTCTTTTGGATTCCTTATTGTTTCTCCCGTTAATGATGTCATAGTCATCTTAAAAAAGGAATCTCGTTATGATAACATTAATTTTAAAATACTTTATGATAATTTATACTGCATTTCTTAGTTATTAATTGAATAATCTAATTAGCAAATACTTCCCAAAATATTATTATTAATTTAGTAAGAATTGTTATATTAAAAATAACTATTTCAAAATTAAAGGCCGTAACATTCCTCACAATCTATATTCTGTTTAATTAATTATTTTGTTTCTATGAACAAGAAGGTTTCTAAGCCAATGAGTGATCGGGTTAGAGGATGATAAGTATTAAAAGATATCATTGGAAAGATCATAAAAATTGTAAATCTGAAAGGTAAGGATTTGTCAATACATTAATTTACTCAATTGGTTCAGTGAATGTCTCAGAAAAAGTATTGGCATTCAGAAATGAGAAGGCCTGATTACAGAGAATTGTTGTATGCCTAAAAAATAATTATTTGATAAATTCAAATAAAATTGATTAATTATAAATATTTTGTATTTGGTTAATATTAATAATAATCATCTATATTAAATTTATAATTGATGATAAAATATTCAAAACGTTTCTTTTTGAAGCATCCTTCCTTTCTTTCTAACTTTTAAATATTATCATCAATACACATCTTGATTTTCTCAAACCTGAGAAACTTTTGGGATTATAAAGAATTCACAAATATATTTTTTAGTATAGAAAAATATATAAGAACTTTAGCAGTATCAATTTCGATAACATTATAAAAACAAGAGCACACATATGAAGGGAGATCAAATTTGGTTTCAAAATAAGGATTTGATTAATGTTTGCTAATGAAAGAATAAGCAAACTATATATTGCTGAAAATTTTGTAAATAATATTAAGAATAAATATAAATTATATCAAGCTTTAGGTTTTTGAATGGAAATGCAAATCATATGCTTATGCTATTTTGAAGGAAAATGAAATATAATATAAAATTGCCTTAAGAGACATGCTACTAAATATACAAACTAATATATTCTCATTCTCGGATATCCTATCAATCATTAAATATTTTAGAGTTTTAAATTCAATTAATCTTGAATTGTTTAAAAATATTAATTTGTTCATCAAAATTGTTGATATTGTAAGACTAACTTCATAGTTAATAAAGTCATTTTTTAATCTACTTTATTATTTATTAATTATAATAACTTGTAAAATCATATCTGAATTATTATAATAATTTAATAGTGACTTGAAAAGAAAAACAATCTAAAACTAATAGCAGATTGAGAACATAATCATTTATCTTGTAATTTGATTTTTAGATTCAAAATTAGTTATTGTAACTAGAGCTTATTATTGATTAAAGTTATTATAAATAGATTTATATATTCAGTTTTTGGCAGTAGAAGGACGCTTATGTGATTTTTCTAGCTACACAAACTGAGTGAAATTGTCATAATTCCCTGGGCCTGGTACTAATTAATGGTGATTGATTAATACCTCCACTTTTCTCTGCAGCTCTAACTGCTTCATCAATAAAACATTTTCTTTGAGCATTTCCGAACTTCCCCTTAGATTAGCAGGATTTTGATTAGGCGAAGTATTCTCCTGGGCCAGGGTTGAAAGTTGAATCAGTTGAAAATCTTTCAGGCTTTTTGTTGATGGATATACTTCTCTGTTTGTATAAATTTGGATCATAAGTCCCAGGACCAGGCATTTCTGATGCATGTTAGGTTTTGCTTAACTTTTCACCAATTTTAAAACCGACTGTCTTATTAGAACTTTTATTGTAAGCCCCAGGGCCTGGTACGCGATTCCCTTGATAGTATGTTCGATATTTAACAAGATCTCGTCCTAATCCAAAACTTGTCCCCTTGTGATTAGTAAAAGAGCTGGTAGGATCATAATAGGTCTCTGTGTAGAAATGAATTTTGGTGAAATCAAACTTTTTGCCATAGCCAAATCCTGATGCCCTGGTGCTGCGAAAATAATTTGGTTCATAATAGTCTGTTTGACAAGGTGTGCGGATTCTTTGAAATCTAGAAGCCTTTGGAAAACTGAATTAAACAGATGCTTAAATATGTTAAGACATTATAAAAATAAAAATTAATTAAATCAACAAAATTAATTCATATTAATTATTATTTTCTGTATGAATTTATCACACTCCTAATCTTGGAGGTCTATATTAGATAGAATTCTAAAATCAATTGTGGCTTTGAGATAGATTTTTTATGATAGTATTTATTGAATTAAAGAAGTACTCAATTTTTTGATTTTAATGAATGAAAATACATATCTGATTGTTAATTCTTTATTTTGCTTTAACTATTCTATTTCTAATAGATAATTTTGTGTTTATTTTCCTTTTTAATTATTGTTTAATAAAAACCTAATGATTGTAAATGGCTATTAAAAATAAATTAAATGCACTTTTGTATTTTATCTTCATTAGATTCCTTATTGGATTTTCATCAAAAATTATTTGAGTATATTTTTTTAATTCACTTTAGATTTTGATAAAGGCAATTGTCATTTAAAAAGTAAAGGTGTTAGTTTATATCCAGTTCAAATAAGTTATTGAATTATATATAAAATAATCTTTTTCTAGTCTAAATAATAATTATTAATATAATGGAAAGTGCTTTTATTTTTGGATGTCTGTTTGGAATGGGTATCAGAATGACAGTTAGCAGAGTGATACGTCAACCTTTTTTATATAGTAAGGAGTCTATTAATTAGTATAGAATGCCATTAGTACCCAAAGTACATGTTGTATACAGGAATTGCATTCTCTGGATTTGATTGGATTCGTCGTCTTTCATTGGAAACATTATGTGAGAGAGAGGAATTGTCTGAGTATTTGGTTCGCACAGCTCGAATCAACTAGCTAGCAACTGGAGCTGAATCAGTGGGAGATTACAAGAAGGAATTTGTCTAAATAGCCGTAGACGAGCACATATATTGATTATCATGTCATAAATCAAAATCATCGTTGAATTCGCTGTTGGGATTGCTCAGACTTTCCATCAGCCCTTTAATCTTAGCCTAATCTTTCATATCAAGTGACATTGCCATATTGAAACAACTAAAAACATAAAATTTAATGTTACTTTTATGCTTCTTGGATCTTATTCAACTTTTTTAATATACGACCCATAAGAATATAGATGGCAGCCTCTTTGGGAATAAATTAACTCAAAGTCTGCAATTCACTTAAAGCTTATTCGTATTTATCCATTTTAATCAATGAATTTGCCTAATTTGATCATAATAATTATGTACTTTCTAGTATTTGTTAAGTCCATTCATGGGATCTAACCTCTCACTCTATTCGAAGTACTTCAAAGCATCATTATGTTCACCCTTGGCAGCATAACTCATAGCTAAAAATGTAGGTAGAACAGGATTATTGGGATTTATTCTGATGGCTTAGATGAAGCATTTGATGGCATCCTCATATTTATCCGTCTTGTAATACATATTACCCTAACCCCACCAAGCATTGTATTGTCTCTAATCTAATGAGGTGGCAGCCTCATATGATTTTTTGGCTTATTGAAAGTTTTCATTTTGTGAAAATTCATGTCCAGACAAAGTGTAAGCATAAGAGTAATCTTTCCTCAATTGAATGGCTCTCCCAAAGAATTTGATTGAATTATCTATTTCTTTGGTCAAACTAAAACAATTTCCAATTGCAATCCATGTTTCAGGTGCTTGAGTAGAGATTTATAAACAAGAGTGTGCTAAATATGTTAATTCTGATTATTTCTTCAAATGCCATAAACAAGATGAGTAGTAATCCATACCCTCCAATCGAGTGGGTTCAATTTGTCTCAACTCCTTCCAAACTCTTTCAGCATCTGTATATTTGACTTAATCCATAAAGCTTCTGGCAACCTTCTCTAAAACCCATCCTGATCTGTAATGCTGAGGAGGCAGTTTCTAAAAATTGGCTATTGCCTCCACAGAATAGTTAGTCCACAATTGATATGGATGAGCAAATAATTTTAAGAGTTGAGGTAAGCTTCCATTAGAATAATTTCAATACTTCATTAAACTAGATGATGATGATGAAAGAGCTACTTTCTGGATTTCACTCTTTTTTGCATTGTAATTCTTGTTTGAATTTTATGATAACTGGAATGGTTGACTCAGTAGAGACTGATAATTCTGGAGTCCAATACCAGGAGTTGGGATCATCTTGGCCCCCACCTTCTTCTACTAAGGCTCTTAAAATATTATCATATTAAACTTACAGGAAAACTTCATTTAACTATTCGATGAGTCATCCATATGCATTATTTAAGCCTACACTCCAGTAGTTGAGAATGGTTTCACTCCTTGAGTTTATCTCTTATTTGCCAATTGCTTATTATTTAATTTTAAATTACATTATCAGTTATTAGAGATTCTTCTTTAACATCTTCGACTTCTTTTGAACCTGATTTGCCAATATTTGATTTGCTTTTAAGTAAGTTAGCAATTATTTTGTAAATGTTACAACTCTATTATCTGCTTGTCTCATATTGTCTTTGTTTTTGTTCAATAAACACTTTATTGATTGCGACTGGTTCTCCAATCTTGGACAACCTTTCAAAGGCCATCCAAAGAGTTGGATTCTAATCCAAAGCCTTGTAATATTAGATTTTGGCATCTTCTAGTCTATGCATCTGTTCATAAATCTATCCCAATAAGAAGTGGCCAAAACCTCCATTTGGCACATTTGTTGACTATATCGCGAATTGATTGCTAAAGGAAGGTCCTATTAATGCCATCTCAGCTTCCTTGTATTTTTTACTCCTGAACCATGCAACAGCCAGTTGATAACTGAGTTACTATTAGACATTTTGATGTACCGATTAAACTCTGACTTGCATTCCTTCAATATATGACATGCCTTATAAGCCTGATTCTCATGTAAATAGCATTCTGCTAGGATTGATCTGTGCTCCTCTGTGTCTCGTTCGTACACCAATCTCTCAGCTATTGAAATTTGAACTCAACACTCCTTACCCAAAAAGATGGCATTCTGGTCCATATGATTCTATAGCGAGTCTAGAATTGCTTCTATCAATTGCTGTTCCAATTAGCTCTTTACTTGTTGTCCCTCTTCTTCTATCATCGATATTTCAAAATTTCAAATAATTATATATACGTTCAATTCCAATATAAAAAACATGAACATTTTTGATCATGTGATTAATAATATTCAATTTATTACCTAATCGATCACTTGCAAATATGAACCCTCAAAATTCCTTCATAAAATTTGACTACTTCCTTTATTTTATACTTCCCATAATATTAAATCATATATAAAATCTCATTTAGATAATTAAAGAAGAGACCTATTTCAGAGTGACATTCGAAGCATCAGATTTTGACTCATAAATCTGTTTGTCAAGTTCACTCAAAAACCAAATCAGAAAACGGGTGGCAGCTTAGCTTACAATAGTTTATGCTTGTCAATTAGATTTTCATACAACCCTATATTTATTTTATTCCAAAATAACTTACATTTTTTAATACTTTATTTTTCCTCTCTCCCTTTGTCAATCTTAAAAGTATGTTCATCCTCAGAAATGTCGCCGACTCAATGCAATTTCCTAATAACTTAATGGCTAAAGGATCAGAATTATTAATTTATACTCATTTAATTATTATTGAGATCATGCAGTAATAATATAAAAATATATAAATTTGATATTACATTCCGAATTGCAATTCAGCAATACTATTCATTAATTTCAAATATATCCAAAAGGATTTGCATATTTCTTATAATATTAAATTAAAATTCAATAATGAGCTTAATAGTTCGCCAAAGAGTAGGGATGCATGATGAGTCCCTTACTTAATCATTACAATCTAAGAATATATAAAAAAAAAGTAAGGTTTTTTATAAAAATAGAACCCTAAACAAGAAAACGTCACTCATAAAAACAACTCATCTGTTTAGTTTCAGTGCCAAAACCATTTAAAGAACATGTCTATATCAAATCGAACGTTGAACTCAAATTAGCTCTTTCTTTTATACCAGATCATTGTCTAGGTGCTTTAAAAGAAACACCCTGCACCTATAATTATAGAGTCTCACGCACTGACTAAATTGATGACGTCTACTTTTACACTCTTGAATTACTAGACCAAGCCAACCACTCCATTGATCAAATCATCTAACTACTTTCTCATTAAACTGACCCTCATGCTATTAAGGCAGCTTAATTAGTCCAGGAACGACACAAGATTCTTCAAGAATATACTTCATAACCATATATTTCAAACGAAGATCTACTTGATGTCGAAAAAATAGCTCAAGAGTATCCTTATCAATGTACGATCCAAAAGGTTAATAAGGATTCCAGTTCTTTGTCTTAGAGAATTGTTAATGATTAATTCTATACTCTTATGGGAGTGAGTAAGGAAATGATGCTAAACCACTTGCATGAGACAAAAACACTTCCATCTATTTTCGATCTTGGGCCTTCTCTAAATGTATGGTGTGATCTTTCTGCCAATTCGATCTAATCATTTCGATCATTTGAAACTTATATTAACTCATATGAAGGTGCTCAATACAAATGCACTGTAGAATAGAGACAAATGTTTAAAAGAACACAAGTAAACCCAAATCAAATCGTGTTCATAGAATTTTGGCTCTTTAAAGTCGATGAACCCCTTAAATCCTTTCTTATGAATCCTTAAAGGATATACTAGAACCAAATTGATTACTTTAATAAGAAAAATACTCAACAAGAGTATGAGATTTTCTAACAATCCATGAATTGTAAGCAAACCCTTTTATATAAAAACAAGAACCCTTGTGGATATAAAGAATTAGCATGGATTTGAACTATTATTCAATATATAATTATATTTTTAACACATAAACAAAAGATTTTCTTGAAATTTCTAATATTCTTAAGTATTTTCAGCCTAATTTAAAGATCAGTTATGAGGTAAATAAGTGATAATTAAGATTACTTATATATAAGATATATCTCCATTATAATTGCTTTATATTTTATTCATCATAAATTATCCATACCTACAACAAAAATACGTTTAAAAATTTGCTTTGATTTAATTTCTTATTATTTCATAGCAACAAAAAAATTAAATATAATAAAACTTTATATATAAATTTAGATAATACACAAATTTAAATGATTATCGAAGATACGATATAATCATTAATAATAACTTAAAATTTTAGCTTATATTTTGACGGTTAATTTAGTTTCAATAAATTTATCGAGAATTTAAATATTATTGATTTACCTAAAAATATATTTGTTTACTCTAATATAACTAAATTTTTAATTCATTAAAGAAGAATCATAAGGAAGCCATAAAATTGTAAATATTTAAAAAATTTATGTTTCATTGGATTTTATAATATAATTAATTAAGTGTAAAATACTAATACTTTAGCATAACACAAAATACCATAACTGATTTAATATTCCTAATATTTGAATAGGAAAGAGAACTTGCTTTGCATTGTCTTCTTTGTTTTCAAGAATACTCGAGACAATAAGAGTGTATAGCATAATAACCAATTACAAAGAGATAAATGCTTAGATTCAATTGAATTAATAACGATTTAGGTGTGTATTGAGAATGCGTGATATAGTTATAGAAATTATAAAATTTTAAATGGTAAATTTAATTAGAGAATAATATGCTACGCTTTATTTTGCAAATAAATGTTCAGGAGCCTTTTTATTTTGTGTATTTCTCTACATGGTGATGATTATGCTTCCTTTTTTTATAGGATTTACAACTTCAGGTTTGAGTTGTGTTTATTACTAGATTTTTGGATTTTGAAAAGGACAACATTTCAAACTCCGAAAGTGAGTAGTTTTGATGAATATTATTTGAAAATCCTCTTGAGCGACGGGACTCAGAAAACCTATACGAATATTCCTGAAATATAATTAGTATTGGGGGCAACTTAACCTGGTGCATTTTATTTTAGTGTAATAGTTTTTGAATGATTTGCAGCAAAAATCATTAAGTCAGAATGAACAAGATGAAATTCAAGCCAAAACTAGTAACTTCACTTCTAATTTCTTCATTGATTTGCTCACGGAATAAGTGATAAAATCAATAAGGGAAATTCAAATCCTGATATTTTATGAATACGATTTAGATGAGACTATCAGTATGAATATGCAGGGATATGCCTTTGCATCTTTGAAATCTCCACATGGGATATCTTCTGCATCTACGATTGGACAGTTGAGATTGAGTTAGAGACATCCAATTTTTTCAGGGTACTGTGAATGAATAGACATTTTAGGAAAACACCAAGAACGAAATATAACTATTCATCATACTACAACGGATTAGGCTAAGTACTCTTAGACCCAATAGAAATAATTGAGAATACGATCTACAATCGAAATGGTATAATTAGGTCTTTAATGTTAGAGTCAATCTTTTATGATTATGTGTCATATATAGTTCCTCCAACCACAGCCTTGGAAGTTACAAACACACCTGCAAGAGAAACAGAATCTGATAAGGATTAATTTCCAATAGCATTTCAGACAACCACTAATGACACCACAACAAATAATACAAACACAACTTAAACAGTGGACATCCAAAAGGGTGTTTATTTACCTGTTTATTTGAGTCATTCTTCATAATTAACAATAAATATGACTTTGCAAATTCCAAATAAGGAGATGGTAATGTATTAGACGGAGATTATTGAAGCCTTGAAATTTTCATGGATGCAGTATTTGTCGATATTCCTAATATTTTGGTTTTTTGGTTCATTGATTTTGGAATTTGTTGTGTAAAACAAAGTGTTTGCTACTTAGGCAGTAGTAAACATTCCTATTGCTTTGAAATCATACTCAAAACTCAAATTAGATTGATATTGTCTTTATATTTTATATTAATAAATAAAAATACATAATGTAAAAATTAATACTTTCAACTTTATTGTTGTGTATTTTAGTATTGCTAGATTACACATACGGAAAGGCAACCTTTGATTTAAGTGATTCAATCACTGAATATATGTAATAGTAATTTGATTATGGGGATGAAAATGGATTAGTAGGTAAATAGAATAGATCAATTATAATTAGAGAGTTTCCTGCTTATTTTTTATGTATTTGGAGGTCGATAATTTATGGGGTTGTTATTTGTAATTCTTTGGTTGAAATCAGGATTGAAAGAGCAAGTTTTAAAATTAATTACAATTTATTCGATTACTGCTTTTCTTGGACATTTCATCAAACTGATCTTAATTTAACCTAGACCCTTTTATGAAGAATCTGATGTTCGATTGGATTTCTGTTAAAAGGGTTATGGAGACCCTAGCGATAATGCTTTAAGGTCTATCGTGTTTTATGTAATTGTATCAGAAACTTTATTATTTAAAAAATATAAAGTCTAGGCCAACGATTTAGGTGTTCTTAGTTCAATTAATTAAGATAGAAAACTTCAATATCAATACAAACAATTGTCAAAGTATAAGTATTCTTATTATAATAAGTCGCGATCTTTACACATAACTCTATCCAAATTCAATGTTTAGTTATAATCAATACAAATTCATGTTGGCTTTCTTTTTATTTATTACAGGTATATCCAACTCATATTTTGGCTTGAATTATCTGAGTTAGGTAATAATGGGATGGGTTGTAGGTGGATATATACTTTATGTTTATTATTATTGCGAATTCGAAAAACAAATAGAGAGATTATTTTAATAAGCAATCTATAATTAATAGGATTAACTTAATAACAAACTTCGTCATATAGGAAAATTGGCTCTTTGCTTAACATTTCCATTATTAATTTCACTTCTACTTTATATTCTTAGGACCAATGATGATGAGTTGATTTAGTTATAATAAGAATGGGGTCAATTCTTTAAGGGCAACTCTAAATGTGTAAATCAATTCTATCGTTTCAATATGTCTTTTGAAAAACAGGAAATGGTTGGGACTTGTGCACTCTTTTTACCCTTCTATCTTTACTTATGCTGCTATTTCACTCCAGGCTAATATAAACCAGAATAATACGATCACTAAACTTTTACACTAAAAGGTTTCGTTAGGGTTTTGATACTTATTGGCTTACTGATATCACAATTGGCTATTCATATTCTGATTAGATAAGTAGTAATGAGCAATGATTTGGACATTAATATTATATATCTAATAATTGGATAACTATTTTTAGAATTATATTTCTCCTTGTTTTTGATCACACTATTGCCTTTGCTGTATAAATTATGTAAAGTTGATATAGATGGAGACTTTTTAAGAAAAATCAACTAAATAGAAATGTAAGAAATGGAGTTGTGATTTTAATTTATCAAATATTTATATCAATCCAACAAAAACTATAAGATTATTCTCTTCCATTTCAATCTATAAATAATTCTATTCATGAGTTATTTTTATCATTTGGATATTCTATAATATATGAATTAGATATGCAAGCTGAACTTCAAGTGAATTGTTAATGTTATGTTAATTCTTAGTATTTTTAGGGTAAGCCTCAGTTTCAAATAATTTTCAATTTTGAAAGGAAGTATAATAATAGATGAATATAATTTGAAATTAAAATTATTTTATTAATTATAAAAATAATATAAAAAAGAGGGCTCTCCCGGGAATTGAACCCGGCTCACATGCACCCTAAGCATGCATACTACCGATATACTAGAAAGCCTTGGTTAATACTTATGGCATTTTTGAGTATTTCAAGTACAACTCTAAATTGATTAATGGTGATTGAGGAAATCTTAGGATTTAACCATTCCAAAAACGTAATAAATTTTTAGTCGTATAGTAATGAGTAATTATAAGATTTTTTATAGTCATAGGCTTTTTTAATTAATTGATCAAGTGTGTATATATGTTAATGTAAGTTTTATGTAAAAATGAATATATATTTATATTTAAACGTTAAAAATTCTTGATATTTAATTTTAAAATCAAAGAAAGTTTTTTGTTTAATTTAGTATTTTTGAGAAATTATAGGAAATGTTTATTTTGGTAATACGACTTGATTAAATATTGGTGGTGATGGAATTTGGATGTGGGTTGATGTAATTTCGTAATTTGGTTGAAATTTTTGTGTAATTGAATTTTGGGTTAAGTGTTAAGAATGAATTAGTAATTACTGAGTTGATTAGAAAAAAAACTAATATTAAATAATGAATTATATTTTATATATGATTGCCAAATAATTGTAGGCAAAATAATAAATTTTATAAACTTAATGGTTTTCTCTTTGCGTCCATTATAGTTGTATCATTAAATAGCGCAAAATTTATGTGCATAATAATTAATAATATTTATAATGAGTACTCAGAGCATCAAGGAGTAAAGCAACACGCAACCAATTTCAATTTTTGATCCATAAGAAGAAAAGAGGTTAGAACTGTAAAAGTTCAAAAAAAAATAAAGTATGTGCATGAATGCAAATCTTGGATAATAAGACAGAAATCAGTTGGATGTGGAATATGCGAAGATGTATATCATCTGTCTTGCATGGTAATATTTCAAGTTATACTTCAGAGACCCAAATTGACACGCAAACCAAAAAAATGGACATGCACTCGTTGTCTTGAGCTTAAGAATACATTTCCAGATACAAATGAATTGGAAATAGATACTTTATGTGGGCGATGTTAAAAGCATGTATAGTGTGATGATGAGGAATTTTGTTCTAAATGTTCTAAAGTGTTTCATAGCAAGTGTTATGGCCCAAAAAAAGTAGCGCCTATATGTATATTCTGTGAGCAATAAAAACCGCCAAAAATAAAATAAAATAAAAATTTGGTTTAATTCCTACCGCTAAAAATCTCATTGAAAAACCAGAACTCTTTCATTTTACCCTGTTGCATTTACGATGACACTCTACGTGAAAAGTGTTTCAATTCCATCCAATATGCACTCTATTGTCAGAATATTAGTTTCAATGATGATCTAGTGTACGAATCAGTTTCGAAACAAGACAATGATGTGGCTCTTGAAAAATTGGCACCATTAACAGGAAAGGATCTCGAGGCTTTCAAAAGGTATAAGTAGGTGACCAAACACGGCTATTATGCTCCTGTGATAGTGGAATACAATATGGATTAGGGATTTTATGTGAAGGCAGTTCAGCCAATAGCCAATAATACATTGATATGTGAATATGCAGGGGAAGTGTTTCGATTTGCTGATCAAGTGTATAGTACATCCGATTCCATGATGAGTTTGCTTGAAACCAATTTTGCTGCCACTTCTTTGGTGATCATACCCTAAAAATATGGAAATCTTGCTAAATATTTATCAGGAATTAATAACACCAAAAAAAATAGTAAAAAATAATAATAAAATGTGAAATCCTAAAGGTTCAATGTGGAGGGCGAATCGAGAGTGATCTTGTACGCTTGTCGAGATATTAGGACAGGGGAAGTACTCTACTACGATTATAATGAAGGCGGGTTCAACTACAATACAAGATTCTTTGTTTGATTGATTATACTATGAAGGCAGAAATAAATTAATATTTCTCATCATTTTATCTCCACTTTTATCAACCTCTTATAATTCAATATTTTATTGGTTATTAAAATTAATTTGTGAACAAATAAAAACATGTTTGCTATTAATACTCAGATTATTTACAAGTTGCCTGACTTCATCCCTAATCTCCATATCGATTTGTCTTCCCCTGAAAAATTAATGCCTAAACACAGACCTCCTCCTATTAAAAAGGATCCTGTTTTAGATGCACCTGATGAAATCAAGAAATGGTTAGAATAGAGAAGAAAGAGATACCCCAATAAAGATAGGCCTGCATTGGATGAAAACGCATAAGAACTTTCTATCTTGGAATAAAAATTGAGAAAAAAAATATCTATTTTAAGTGGCAGCTGCAGAAGAACCTAAATTAAAGCCAAGTAAATGAAGGAACTTTGCAAAGTGCTCACTGAATCAAAAAGAATCAAGAAGAAATTCAACAATGAACCATAAGAAAGTTCTGAATCAGAAGCGAGTAATCAATAGGAAGAAGATAAAAAATTAGATGATAAAGAAGCGATCTCAAAAGAAATAACTAAATTACAAAAGAAACTTAGTGATAATAGACCAAAAGAATACTATAAAAAAGCCAAGGAAGGAGGGGAGTAATAATAACTATCAAAAATGGAAAAGTAAATAATCAAAAAGAAAATTAAGGATCTCAAATTGTAGTTAAAGCAATTAAATCCAGAGGCTGAACAAGTTTAAGAGTAGTAATAATAGTAGTAAGTCAAAAGACCAGAAAATACATAAACTTTAGAAGATCATACAAAGGAGATGATCGGCAATTTGGAAGAGTAGAAAGAGAAAATGTAATTTTTGTGATTATAACAATAGGGAGAATTTATTGGATGAATCTTTGAATTACAGAGTAAACCCTGCAAACTTTAGGTACAAGAGTAACACTCTGTATACAAATATGTTGATTGGGGAAATCTACAGAGAGAGACAATATATTTTGTAGGCAATCAGATATTTGGTGAAGGAGAACTTTTTTGAAGAGAAAGGGCAGGAGGGATTCGAATGTATAACTTCGGAATCAGATGAGGAGGAATAAGAGTTTTTGGAGGAGATGGAGGAAAATTTTTGAGATTTCAATTTGAAATAGGAAAGCTTGATTAATGAATTCAATTCTTTCTGTTAATTAATTGTTTTAGTATTTTTGAATTATTATCTACTTTAGGAGCATCATGTATTCTATTCTATATTTATAATTGCAATTTTCTAGTATAAATATTGAAAACTATACTGTAAATTAGTTTATTAAAATTTAGTTGGTTTCAATTGATTTTCCAAATTGATGTTTTCTTGTTAGGACTTCTACTTAGTTTGCATTTAAACAGGAGTTGAAGGAGCAGAAGTCTTGTGTTTGAAATCTAGTTATCTATAGTAATTGGTTGATTGTGGGATCAACTTTTATTCATGCACTGATTTATGGGATTCATGTTTTTGCACAGAAACTTGCTGTAACAGTTTTTATAAGGATTGAATTTGATCTCCATATTTTTGTTTAATCTTTTTGATTTCGTTGTTCATCTCCTCATTCAATTGTTGAATTTTGTCTTCAATTTACTTTTATTTTCTAAAAGGAGATTCAGTGACAGGTGTTCTCATTTGATTAAGACTCTATAAGCCATATTCAGACTATAAAATAGCTTATTAGAAATACCACTCTATTCATGGCCTTCTCATAAACTTCAACATCCTGATATTGATGTTCTAACATAGTTCCAGTTTCATTCATAGGTATAGCATCAATGTCATTGACAATCATAGTTCCCAAATCCTCCTCCTCTTCACATTCAACCAGAGTATCCAATTAGACTATTCCCTTTTCCTGGGATTACTCGAATTGTTATTCGTGTTGTTTATTCTATTTTTACCTTTTGTAGTTTTCGATCACCTTAGAATTCTTGATCATAAACTATTGAACATACTCTCTACTCTTGCAGAATCTCTAGAAGAATGGATCCTGTAACAATTCCTTAGTGGATGGTCTCTCTTTGGGATCCAAGATCAGACACTTCTTAACAAAAGCATTGAATTCTTTCGACCATCGGGTTTGATCAGTCAATGAGTTTGGTGGATTGTTCTTAATTGCAAACATGGCCCTAATTGGATGAATATGAGCATAGGGTGGTTCTCCTTCGGCCATTTCGATGGCAGTGATACCTAACGACCAGATATCAGTTTTCTTATTATAACGAGACTTTAAGAGGATCTCTGGAGACATCCAAAAGGGACTGCCAATAACTGTGTCTGTGTCAGCCATTGTGTGCACCAATTAAGTTGAGACTCCGAAATCAGCCAATTTGATGTTGCCAATGTGATCGATGAGGATGTTTCCGCATTTAATATCTCTATGGATCTTCTTATGATTGTGCATGTAATCAATTCCTACATTTACTTAGACATTAATGTACCTTTAAGTGTTTGATATAGGATAGTGGCTATTAACTCTTCGGGCAATGAAGAACCATTAAAACTCATTGCTTTAACTAAATCGATGACACTTCCTCCTGCACAATATTCCATCACTAACCATAATTGTCCATTTGAATGATACGATCCAAAGTATTTAACTATGTTATCACTTCTACAATCACGCAGTATTTGAATTTCCCTTTTCAATGATTCTATTTCCCCTGTTGTTGGAACTATTTTTATTGCAACAACCTTCCCGTTCTCTAATTGAGTAGCCTTATACACTTGACCATATGATCCTTCACCAATCACTCCTTCTAGACGATAAGAATCCTCTGGGTTCATTAAACTTTCGTTCATTTTGAATTTATTTAAATTAATTCGTTGATGAATAATATAACACATGCATAGTACCACTTATATTTTAGAATCAAAAATAGAAATCAAGAAGAACCCAAAGCATAAAAAATATATAATTAATAGAGAGCATTTGAAACATGATAGAAAATATAAAATGATTATCCTTCAATCTGAACTTATAAGATACAAAAGAATTGAGAATTAGTGCAATTTAATGTTACAATATTTTAAGATATTGGCAAAGCTATAAATAGATTATAATATTTGCATTATTTATACAAAACTATCTTATAATAATCTTAATAGAATGGGCTTAATATGATTAAACAATACATATTCAGTCGATTCAAGTTATATTATAATGTCTCGATACAATTTCAAATGTCTAAACCCAATATTTGATCCTTAAATCTCCATTCACTTAGAGTTGATAATGATGTGTTACTCGATGAAGATTAATCCTTTGGAAGAAAATATGATTTAATTTATATATATTTTTAAGAGTTTGTTGTTGAAATGAAAGCTAAATTAAATAGGGAGGATTATTAATTTCGAAAGAAAACAGGAGAAGAATTGATTAAAAGCCCTGGATAATTAAATGGATTGGACTTTGTAATCTCCAATTGTGAGGAGTGTACCATTTACATTTGTGATCATGCTGCATAAATTTTCGTGGATCTGAGCAAGAATTGTAAAATCTTTATTGGCCCAGTGGGAGGCTCTATCTTTGTTAGAAAATGTGAAAATATTGAGATAAGTGCAGCATCTAGTTAATTTAGGGTCTCAAATTCAAATAAGTAATTAATCAAATGTCTATTCGCTAGTATATAATGTTTTGTCTACACTTCAAGTGATCCAGCACTTGAAAAATCAACAGGCATTACATTTGCTCCATACAATTTTGCTTATCCTGGTATCACAGATGACTTTGGTAAAGCCAAGTTGGATCCTGAAAATAACAAATGGAGTGAAGTATTTGATTTCACCCCAAATACTGAAGTTAACAATTGGACTCTCCTGCATCCTTCCTAATTTCATCTAGTAAGTAAATCATTTGAAGGCCTTGAAGCACCTGAATAATGTCCTGTTCCTATTCCTACCACATATGGCGGAACAAGCACAAAGAAAATCGTCTTGGGGAGTGCTGATTAGAGGGCCCATGGGTTGGAATTCGATTTTCTGATGGGAAAGGAGAATGTTAAGAATCAATAATAATTATCCGATGAAAATCAAGTTTATTTGGAGACACAACTCAAACCTACTAATTAGAATCAATCCTAAGCATAGCCAAATCTAATTTAAGGGAATTATGAGGAGTTCGTATTTGATGAAGAAAGTGTAAAAAGTTCAGAGCCTTAGGTCAAAATTGAAACTCAGACTGCCTTTAGTGCATTTGATGATGTAGTTGCCAATAATCAATCCAATAAACAAAATGTATACTTAAGTCAGCAAAGGGAAAAGGATGTAAAAGAATTGTGTAAATTTAATATAGGAAGCGGAGAGGAAACTAAAAGAACAGAGAAGAAAATAAGGCCAAGAGTATGTAAGGAAGTTCATGAGGTAACATAAGTAAATTTATGCGATTATAGTGATTTTGCAGAATAGGCAAACTAAAGAAAGTCATAGAATAGGGCTATCATAAGAGAAAAGGTGTAGAAGGAAGAGGGATGGAAGACGGTGGTTAAAAATATCGATTTGAAGGATAATGGAGGCGTGAAGGATGTTAGTCAGATGGCTTAGGCAATCAAAAACAAATTGATGGATGCATTGAAATGATATGAGACATAATTAAATATATTATATATAATATATATTAATGGGCAATAGGTCTATTTGTTGTTCCACTTAGGCGGAATTCCAATCTTAGATTTGCAGACAGGATGGAAGACCACAAGCATAAGTTATTCAATAAACAGACATTAATGGCTGTCGTGTAGTTTTAAGTCTCGGGAAATTATTTAATGAGTAAGTAGACATAATAGTGTTGACTACAACTCAGAAATTGAAGTTGAACTGTTAGCAATCAGAACACATTAAGTAGTTTGTGTGATTAATTAGACAGGAAGTTTGCAGGCGATTAGATATTGAATGAATTGCACCAAACTCTTTTGAGCTAGGGAGGAAAAGTATAATTGGGATCTGTTGTACATACTCATGCTGGAGAAGTGATTTATTGTATAAAGATTTTAGATGCCATACGATTACTTGTTCTTTGCAGTATTGCCTAGTGCTACTGATGCTTCAATAATAGTGTTGAATGAGTCCTACGAATAGGAGATGGCATATTCAATTGAGGAGAACTTCAGGGTAAATTCTATTACTGCATATGCTGACAAGTGGAAATTCGATTCTACGCAGTCAAGGGAAATTCAAATTGTGTATGAGGCAGTAGTTAATTGTTTGGAGAAAGCAACGGAATTGGGAGTGAAATCAATCGCCTTTTCTGTGATGGATTAGCAAATCAATCAAATTGCAAGAAGTAAACTGGCTTCGGTCATGTTGTTTGCAATCAAGAGTTTCTTGAGAGAATATTGCAGCAAGACTAGTTTGGTTGAAATACGAATTTCATCCTGTGAGGCTCCCTCGTTCAAAATTTATAAAACCTACATGAATTAAATTTTAACTTATCAGGGGGAAACCACAATGGAGAAGCTGTTTTAATAGGAAGAGTAAATATATTAATAAGAATTCAAAATTGACAGTTAGAATGATATAGGTATCAAGAAAGATGATATTCGAAAATTTTGCAATGGGTACAAGGACGGAGATTACAAGGCAAATCAATATAAAAGTTCTTTTTGATTAAGGTTTTATGTATATATATATGTATGTGAAGATACTTGATTTCGTCAATTTATTATTATTGATGGGACTTTGGAGTATTACAAACATTCATTAAATTAATTATTTGAATTCAAAATATAGCAGCATGTAACCGCAAAGTGTTGATGATTGTCTTCTTTAACAGGTATGGATGCAGCTTTAAATGTAGTTGAGACGCATTTTCAGTTTTCCAGTCTTAAGTAGAAACCATTTTCTATTGAAAAGATTCGATTCCACTACTGGGTATATTCGATTGTCTTGTTTGGCAAAAGAGAATAGTTTTCGGCAATTACTAGAATATCCAAATGGGATGCAGAATTTAGTGAATGTATTTAAGTGAAACATCATTCATCTAGATATTAATTCAATTCAACTACACCAATTGGGTATACGATCAAACCTTCGGTGCAGTGATGCCAATCTTTTCAAAGGAGAGGAAATAAGTCTAAATTTTGATCAAGAAAAATAAAGTAGAAGAATTTCGCAGATTTTTATAAGAATTAGAAGTCAAACAAGAATGGGATCCAAAAGAGGCTGAATATGTCCCAAATAAGGATATGGTCAAATTATTTATCGTCTTTGAAACTCAGGAAGATGCGCAAATAGGATTTAGTAAAATTTAACAATCCAAATCCATTGTAAGAATTCTCTCATTATCTCTTTATAGTATGGCATTCAAAATGCTAAGATGGAAGAAGTGGACTATTTTACTAAGTTTTTGAGCATTGTTGTATTCAAGTAACAATAATTTTAAGAACAAAGAATGAATAATATGAGAAACTATGATGAAACTCAAAATTAATATTAAATTCACTCTTAATAATAATATTAACAATAATAATAGTATTAATAACCTCAATAATAATCTTAATAAATTTAATAGCAATAGTAATAGTAATAGCAACCACAACAATCGTAATAAGAATAATAGTTCTACGATTTATCATCTTCAGATATAGTTAGTTAAAGACTAAATTAAATAAGAACTAAGGATAAAGTCGAATTGAACTTTGCTCCATTGTAAGAGCAACAATTCTAATTTTCATTTGTTCCCATTCTTTATCCCCAACAAGAACTACAACCTCCCCCAGAATTGCCTATGGATTAAAAAAAAGAGACACAAGCAGAGCCAATCTAAGTTGAACACCCTCTAGAACAACCAATCGTTGAATAGTCTGCCCAGTAACCAGACTAGAAATAAACGAGAGAGACAGAATCAAACAAAGAAAATTCTGTTGAGAAAAATCATGTTAGGAAATATGATGAAGGACGAACTGAGTATCATCAAAAACCTTATTATCAGAATAGATATCAAGTATTAATTAATAATATTAACACGTAGCAAAAGAGAAGACCGAATAATGACTCGCATTACCATTCAAACAAATACTATGATAATTCCAATAATAGAAAAACACAATAGCATTACAGTAATATTATAATTCTAAATAGTTACAGATAGATTGGAAGATGATTTGAGAGAGTTCACTGGATATAAGAAGTACCAATAAAGACCGTAGAAGGAATATTATGAGCCAAAGAAGGAATCCTGAATTCTCTAACATTTTTGTTAATTATTAATATTTGATCTCTACAAACTTCATTTATATAAATATGAATCAAACATAGAAATTGGCATATTATCCAAATTTACTTGTAATACATTTTATCTTAATGAATAGGGTCAATCGGAGAGGGTAATCTAATAAAACATAGAAAGTAAAAGGGGTTTGGAGGAGTACTTGGGTATTTTACAAGAAAGAGCAAACATTGAGGATCAATATGCCAAATCATTATACAAACTCTCCTAATAAATTGAGAAGTCAAGGTATTTAAATTTGTTAAGAATTCGTTAGCATAACCTATTTGAGAGAATAGTTGGTGAATTAATTAAGATAAAAAATAGAAAGATTAGAGAATTTCGTAGATTTGATTAGATCGGAAATAATTGAATAAGTGAAAGAAATTGTGTAGAATCAAAATCAAGTTTCGAAAAGGATTATTGACGAAATGAAAGGCCTGGAATGGGACTTATAAGATAAATAGGACGAGGTAATGGGAGGAAAATTGGACTATAAATTGCAGGCAAAGGATTTAGAATAATCAGGAATTTCAGATATGATTTTTCAATATAGTCATGATATTTCAGAGGACAAGGCATTGAAGCAAGTGTAAAAGTAATTATACATACATACTTACCCACAGAACTTAGCAAATCGAATAGGAATGCACCAAATTGGAAAGAGAATTCGAAATTATTGTGCTTTCCTATAATGAATTCATCGATGTTTATAAAACCAAAATGGAAAGCTATTTGTCTTAGATGGAATAATATGAATAGTAAAGGCTACTTGTACAAAAAGACACCCTGATGAAACTCTTTTTATTTGAGTCTTCCATTTCAAAGTAATCCTTATAAGACTCCGAAAAATTGAATGATCAAATCAGAAAATCGAATATTTAAGATTTCATTGAAAATTTTATTCTGAAATTTCAAAAACCCTAAGAAGCCCCTAGACAACTTGAATTCAAACCATATTCCTCCTTCTTAACTAAGACAATAGAGAGCATGAGGAGCCAAGAGTATCAAAAACTCAAGGATATCATCAAGGCTCATAATGATACATTTTACAATATCTATGAAGACTGTGTTAAGAAGCATGTATGTAGTTTTGCAATAATTGTTAGAACTTATAAACAATAGAAGAGCAAGAATTAGCTCATTTGATGAGTCGTAACAATGTTTAGGCCATTTACAAGATTATGTAAATTCATATTAATTGTGTTTGGAATGCAAATGAAATACCAAATAATTAGACTATCGTTGGGTTGCTCAGATAGAGTTCTTTGAATAGATTGCTTTGGTGTTAGGCCTTAGAAATATAGGCGAATAAAAATAATTACAAGGTTCCCTCTAATGATGCATATGATCAAATCGTTAAGTGGAGTTAAAAGATCATTAGCTTAGTACTTTGAATTTTCTATTTAGAGTGCTTAGAATTCTGGGATGCATCGCCTTTGAGAAAGTTAATAACTGTCAGTTCAATAATCAATGTTGCAGTTCAGAATAAGAAACATTTTTTGATGTATAACATCAAGGAGAACAAAGTTTTGTAAAGTGCAGACTTTCTGGAAGCCTCTGTTGTTTAAGCGGTTTATGATGCTTTGGTTGAAGAAATAAAGGAGGTCACTACTTTAGAAGAGAGAATCAGAAGGTAAATTGTTTGATACTAATCAAGATAAAAAATAAATATCTTGACTCAGTTGTCGAAGATATGCTTTACATTATTATAGTTCAATCCGATTAGTGTAATTAAAATGTATGCAGAGAACTATTTGAGGATGTTGTCTGTTGCTCATGATGCTAGCGACAACTTATTATTTTAGATTGAGAGTTTTGAATAATTTTGAAATAAATTTATGAAATAAATAAAATTTATCAGTAAATGCAGTTATTTGGTAACCTTCTAATCAAAAGAGTTTAATTATATATTATGATAATAGTCTTTCTAATTATCTAAAATAGAAATTATTAATCCAAAGTTATTCACAATTAATTCATAATAGTTTAGAAAAGTATCTTTGCTTTTTTACGATAAATCGACTTGGTATTTAAATGAGTATAATATTTATGAAGTTATAATTAGCTCTCATGTTGTAAATCAACTCAAACTGTTATGTCAACTTATTTCTTGTTTCTGCCCATATAATTGTATATCTTATAATCTAAATTAACATCAAATCAATTACAAAATTGATGGAAAGTTGATTTACTTGGTATGTATTCTTAATTATAGTTACTAATTTTACCATATAGTCTTTTAAGAATTTATACTGATTTTACCTTCCCTATGAATTTTTGCCCCTCATTCAATTGCCTAAAATAGAAATGCTTGTGTGTTTGTGTGTGTGTGTGTTTATATTACCCTTTTATAATTTTATAATTTCAAATGGTTTTTATTTAATAATTGCAAATAAAGCATAAAAAGGGATTAAATAATTTAAAATTTATAAGGATTATTGAAATATAGTAATGATTTTCTTAAATTGAACACAAATTTAAATTACAATAGGATGAGACTTAAAATATTTATAAATTAATTATAACATACATTTTATTATCAAATTATATGATCCTTATTTTTGTGTAGATTTTGGCTAGTGCATCAGCAGAATATCTACCATCATTCGAGGCCTTAAATATTTCAAATGCCTTAAGTGGTAAATATCATAAATAGAGAAGATATATTTTATAATGGCCAAAGAAAGGAATTATTGTGTAATGGTGCTACTAACATTAATGGCTACATTGGGAACCACTCCTTTGCTACACAATAGTTTCAAATGCCTTAACATACAATGTTGAGATTGGAGGCTATTATATATGGGTATGATAAAGTTACGAATAGAAATTAGAATGGGTGATGATAATCAGATTGGCGTATATGTAGATTGGAATTTGGTCTGGACTCAACAAACCTCCCCTATGATATCGACTAAATGCACATTGAGTGATTTCAAAATGATTTAGTTAAAGGTAGATTTTGTGCATACTGGAAGCTCAGGCATAGTGATTTTTATAGGAAATACACTAGAAATTGTAATATTATAGAATATTCATATAAGTGGGGATTTAGTGATCTCAAACTATCAGTATAGGGATGTCCAAATGGTTGTGTAATATGTGAAGCTGAAGATATATCTGAATAATGTTCAATATGGGAATTTGGGTTGAGCAATTGGAATAAACTTTCAAGTATCTCATCGGAAGGTTGGTCAATATTTAATGGGAAGGATTAAACCTCAGTTTGCGGAAGTAATTGAGACAATATGATTATAGATGTTGCTCTAATTGGAGGTTACAATAATTTTGGTGCTTAATCAGTGTTGAATAAAACTATAACAATGAAACCACACTACAGAATAAGAGTATAAGCTTTGTGGGCTAAGATTGATTCTTGGGATAATGAATAAGGATAGTTGATGGTCGATGGGAAAGTCATATGGTAGCAAAATTATACAAATCCAGATGGATATAAAAGTAAAATTTGTGGGAATACAAATGAAAATTATAAAACTGTTTTTCAGAGAATCGATGTCATAGTTGATCATACTGGGAATAATATGGTTGTTAGTTTTACATCGACACTTGATTAAGCATCAGATGATGAGTCTTTTGGAGTCAGGGACCTAAATATATTTTATCTGCCTTGTGCTGATGGATGTCAGGAGTGTCAAGGTCCCTCTATTTCAGATTGTATAAGTAATAACTAAAACTGATATCATATATAGAATGCTCTGATAACTTATTTTATGATTTTGGGTAATGTCAAAACATATCAAATTTTGAGATTTTAGAATAAGACTTTACTGAACTTCAATTTGATGATTTAAAGGGTTGGGAATTGCATGACAGGCAAGATCAAACTTAGATAACCACTTGCATGGGGGCAAGTCTTCTTGGAGGTTTTGGAGTGATGGGCAGTGGTGGATACATAACAAGAACCTTTTAAATCCCACCTCATAGTAGATTAAGATTATAGGTTCTTATTTACAAAGTTGATTCTTGGGATAATGAAAAGTTTATAATAGAAGTAGATGATGCTTAAATTTGGACTCATAACTGGTTTGTAGAAACTGATTTTAATTATTGTGGCTAATCTTGGCCTGATTCCAAAATCTATGTCGATTTGATCTTTGAACATACTAATAAAGAAGCCTAAATTAAATTTAGTTCCACTCTGAATCAAGAAGCTTATGATGGTAAGATATACTGGATATGTTAGAATCTTGGGGATTTAGAGAGTTTACCTTGATGTATGAATCATCAATTTCAATATTGGAGATATATTCAGCAACAATAATGTCTGTAGTCTATCCTTTATTAGTAATAATTATTTATTTATGATCTTAAATGTTAAGAACAAATTCACTATTCTATTTTTATCTAAATCTTTTTAACTTAGAATATTTTAAACTAATTTACTTGAAAATCTGTATCCTTGGTTTTATAAATTCAAATTCATTAAACACAATGACCAAAATAGAATAATTAAGATATTTAAATATCTCATGTCTAAGGGATTTCTGATATTTCTTTAAGGTGATCACTGATTTTATTCATAAAATAAGATCTATTGCTCAACTTTCTCATTTTAATAAAAGAATGTTATTAAAAAATACATAAGATTTAGCCTCCTTATATTTTTTCCTTTGATATTTTTCATGAAATAGATTTTATTTTTTTTTAATCTCTGCAATCTTTTGTATATATTCTTTGTTAACACTTTATCATTATTATTATAATAGGATCACTCCAAATTAAGATTATCTTTTCCATTTATTAATTAATTTAATTCAATTTGAATTTATTTGTAAACTTTACATATAATTAAGATCTATAAAGGCAGTATAAATATTATAACGTTCACCAGGATAGGATATTCACCATTTATTAATTTGTTACTTGTATTATTCTAGTCTAAATATATTTATATTTATGGAATATTTGAACTTTAGTTGTATAATATACGTTTATTACTGCTGATGAAATAAAAATCAAGCTAAATTATAAAATAAACATTAAAAATTAATTACACTGTTCAATTTACTTTAATATGTTATGAATGATGATATTATTATTTATATATATATAAATTGTCTTAAATTAATTGCCAAAATATGACACTAATTTTAATTATGGAAATATAACAATAGCGTAGATGTTAAAGTAAATACCATCTGCTTTTGTTTATGGATTTATATAGACCAAAAATAGTTTTTGGATTTAAAATTTAGAAAAATCAAAACCCACTATTTGGCTTTAGAATTCTGTTATTGAACATCTAATACAATATGTAATAATTAGGCTAGATTTCTTTGAATTTATCCTCGCTCAATTATGTTTATTATTTTATATTTATAATATCACAATATATTAATTAAATTATAAAGTCTAAGTCAATTTCAGGTTACACCACTTTAACTTATATTAAACTATATTTTTGTTAATAAAACTACATTTTGGACATCCATTTCAATTTAGAGTCATGAGGATTAAAAGTTAAACTAATTTCTATTGAAAAAAACCTTTAAATTACATTTATTCTTTGAAACAAAGAGTAAAATTGTGAAATGGATAGTTGTTTTAATGTATAGTAAGAGAGTTAATATCAAACTCAAATTCCAAATTGATTTAATGAGATTCCAGAAAGTTCTTAACTTATTATTCCTATTTAGATTTAAGTTCATTTGAGGAATAGTGATTGTCATTTATAGATTAAGAATCTGGGGTTGTTTTATATGAGGCTCTGAATATAAGAAACGAATTTAATTAATTTAGCTGGATTATTAAAAACTATAATGAAAGGCTGTAAAAGTATTTGATGGTATATCAACTACTTTCAGTGAAATTGTATAAACTTGCTTAAGGAAAATATTTTACTTTTGCCTAAACATTACAATCACTTTATTATTACACAGTTTATATTTATTTCATAAATTGATATTTCCTCTTCAAGTTGAACAAAGTTATTAATAAAAGAACATACTTGTGGACTTATATTTAGGAGATTCCTCATTTAATTAACAATCTCATTTATTCGGTTTACATAAGAGTGAGTCCGATTTAGATTTTGATTAGTATATAACTTTGGATCACACCAATGTGGAAATCATGAGATTTAAATAAGAATTGCTATCATGCAGAAGATTGCTCTGTAGAATGGCTGAAATCAACACAATATTATTGACTCAAGATAGAAAATACAATTGTTGTAAATACTAATAAATATGTAGTCAATCAAATAGAAAGATTAGAGATCCCTAAGATTCCTTTGATTGTAATTTTGCTTTTTTTAATTGAAGATAGTCCAATTCTTTATTCTTCTGGTTTCGAAATTCCAATAACGAATTTGTGTTTCTGAATCTAATTGATAAATCCTTCTTATTTAGGTGACGAGCAATTAGTTTCTAAGTCAGTCTCTAAAATATCCCAATCAAAAATGGATATCTTAGTCGATTGTTCTTCAAATGTATTTTTACAATTCATATTATGATTTCCGATAATTTAAGATTGATATATATTAATGTAATGTTAATAGTGCATAGTTATATAAATCATATACAAATTAATGTTGTTATTTTAAGAGATTATACAATCGTGTATAACTATGATATTGCTAATTTTCCATGAATTCCTTAATGTTTTAATGAAAATTGAGCAATATAAAAATTATCAAAATTAAAACTTACTTAATTATAACTATAATCTTCTTAATTATTTTAATACTTAAAATTAATATATTAAATTAGAAATTAAAATTATTCAAATTGCCTACTTGTTATCCAAATTTAAGAACTTAATTACAATTTGAGGAACTTGTTTCTGTGGAAAAAATACATAGAAGTCGTTATTATTTAAGTTTTCGAAAAGCATCAATATTGAGGAGAATTAATGATGGAAACATAATAGAAAAACTAGATATAAGAATTCATAATAAAAAAATTATTTAAAAATAATTAAATTTAAATAAAGGCATAAATGATTGTAGAATTTAGAATGGTTCCTTAAAAGCAAGTAGCTTATAATATTAACAAATTATGAAAATTTTTAATTAAAAATAAAAAATAAGTCAAAATTTGTAAATGTCAATGGAATAATTGTAAAGTAAGATTCAGCTTAAAAGAATAATTTAAAAATACAAAACTTTCAATATTTAAGATAATTTTAAAGGATTAAATAAATTTAATATCAATATGGGATAGACCAATTTTATGAATAACGTAAATCTTTGATGAAATCTTATACATATGTTATTTAAAATTCGAATGATATGTATAATTCACAGTTTTAAATAATGTTTAATAAATTTTGTGTATTGTTCATGATTCTTCATTCTCATTTACATGATTGTAAGTAGGCAATCTTATTTAAATTTTTTAAGTGGTTCTTTGTCCACTTATTGCTTTTTTGTAATCTATAGGCATTTTGCTTGTGTGTTTTGTTGTATTTCTGCCAGATTGTATTGTTCTTAAAAGAATTGAATGAATGCATCATCAATTACATCCAACAATTAATGATGTGCTTGCATTGGTTATCTATTAATTAGCTATGTTGGGTTTACTTTAATGTTTGAATGAAAAAAACATCATAAAATAACATGTGTGAGATGTCAACTATTTTATGGATGGAGAACTCAAATTTTAGTTTTTGCTGCATATTGGTCAATTCTTTTGATAGATATTTTAAGGTTAGATTCTCTCTTCTGTCTGAAAGATCTTTACGTGCTTGAGAGGACAAAATGCTAAAAATTGAAGGATACCAAATAGATAATGCAATTATGAAGTCAGACTTAATATTTAGTTTATAAAATTCTATCAATTTATCATAGAGATTGAATAGCTAGACATTTGTGAACTTCTTTAGTTCTATATCTTGTTTGGAATTGTTTATTTTCTAGTATGATTACTAAAAGTGATAATTGTAAATGTTGTAGTTGATTAGTAGGTCTTCCCAATAATCCAAAGTCAACTGCTCCAAATAGTTGGCATAATAATTGATGGCTTCATGAAATGGGGGATCGTATTCTTCATTGGTGGCCATGCGTAATCTGTAGAAGTTTCTTACAAACTTCAAAAAATCTAAGTCCTTTAGTTCCATATAATCCATTAATATAATTCAAATTTTAATTAAAATGATGCCTAACAACTAGTACTAGAGTCCGTAAAGTTCTTAATTGCCTGTACAAAGTTACAAGTACTTGGAAGTTGTGCGTGAAGAGGATGCTGAAGATGAGAAACCAACACATATTTTTAGCGAAAATCTAACGGAAAGCCAAACAAGTACAGCAATTTCCCATATTATTTTAAGGAATGCTTACTGCCTACACAACTCCAATGAAGAACATTAAGCGAAATGGAGGCAATTCATCATCTTCAGGAAGGAGTCCCTTTTAAGAGCTCTAAAAATCAAGTTCCAATTAGGTAATTCAAATTACAGAATGTTTAGAAAATATTAACAACTGTAACCCCAAACAAGAATTCAGTTTTGAAGTTCAGATGACATTTTTTTTAATTTGCATTTCCCCTTATTAAAATGCATTTACTGTAATAAATTACTTTTTCACCCTATATCCAATATAAACTTTTCATTTAATAATATTTGATACCATAAATTAATCTGCAATTTCAATACTATTCATTTCAAACAAGTAATTCTATACTTCTTCCCCTCTCTCTCAATAATTATAAGGAGGTGAAACTCTATAGTTTATAGTATACATTTCAATTGAACAATAATTAATATTTAAAGTAATGTAATAAATTGATTAATTCATAAATTTTGTTGGATTAGAGGCGTGTGATTACGAAAAAACCCTGATTGGGATCTCACATTATCTGGGATTCAGAAGGCCAAGCTATCTAGCTTTGCTATATTTGTCCTTTTCCCTGTTGCTGATTTATTTAAATATTCAACCGCAATTTATCAGTGACTTTATTGGATTTTGTTTTCCAACCTTTAAAACCTTATAAGCCTTGAATTCAATATGTAATATATACTATTAATGATTTTTAGATGACTCTCAGTTGAAATGGATAACTTATTGGATAATGTACTCGCTAGTGGTATTGAGTCACAAAATTATTCTTTATTACATTCAAGCATACACTCTCTATTACATTTTGAGAATCGCAGTCTTTATATACTTGTTTTCAAGTGGAGCAGAAAAATTGTAATAATCAATAGAAATCCTATACAAGAAGTATTCTTAGGGCATAGAAAGAAAATTGGAGGAATTAAATTAAAAATTCACTTTTTGAAAATGATATTGTCAATATTCAGATTTTTTATGGGGATCGAAGTATTAACTTTCCTCCTATATTCTCTATAATTATTATTGTAGTAAAAATGCCTCTTGCATTAAACCCTATAAATACTGCTCCTTTATTTCTTCAGAATGCTTGCTCTGTGTAAGCTATTTCTATTTGTCTCCATATAGAGTTGAATTTTAATTGAACTTCTTGATTATTTTGTCAGTATCGAATCCCTCTAGTTTATTTTATCTGGTTTTGAAAGTTTCTTTGTACAGAGCCACCTCTTTTTATAAGAGTTTCTTTTCTTCAATTAAATTTTGGATTTATCTAAAGTAATAAGTGCTGATTACCTATCCTTAAGAGAATTATCAGGTTTAAGTTTACTTTTTGTCATCGTTTCATTGGATTTTGTAAATTTACTTCCTTTCACTAGAGTTGATTTTGATATAATTGTTTTATCATTCAAACAATCATGACCTTCATACTTTTTGGGTATAACAATGAAACTGCGTTATAGATTAGGCTTTTTGAGTGAGATTTGAATTTGGAGCTGAGCATTCTATTTTTTTAATGCATCCACCAAATATTCCAATTCTCTGATATATTCAATTCTAACAGCCGAACTACCAAAGGCACTCTCATCAACAAACAAATTGCTTAGTTTTTAGTTTGTACTAAGAATGTTAGAGAATACAGCATTTACGGATATTTTGCAAAATCTGATGGTTTTTATCCTAATTCAATTTAGTGGGTTTTTGAGTTAGCCATTTTTTCAATAGCTGATTATGGTCTTTTTGCTGCTTCGAAATCGTAAACTCCTAAAGTTGTTTTTAATGATTTGTTTTGTGATTCGAGTATTCTTAGTTCAATAAGAATAATGTAGATGAATACCTTCTTTTAAATTTTTGATGTATAGATTAGAAAGTGATACAGGATCTTAAGCTTGTTTGATTTCATCTAACCAATTGATAGGATTTTTTGGTTATGGGTGTTTATTCATAAATAAAATAAATGGATAATTTATTTTACTATAATCAGTTTGCTTAGCTTTAGAAATCAGAATTTACAACCATTCAGGTAAATGATGATAAATAATCATTTAGAGAAGCTCTTTTGAAACGTTATAAAATTAATAAAGAATAGGTGGAATTGATTGAAACAGCAGGATGAACTCAACCAAAGGTACCATTCAATGCCTTCTGTCTCAGTTCATAAGACCATACGCAATTTTATATGATTTATTAGCTGAATGGGAAGATGATATGACTTATCCTGTAATCGAATATAATAAGTTTAGATACTAAGCAGAGTCATTTGGAATGAATTTGGTATGTAAATTGAATGATGATTAGTTTCTCTATGCTTACAATTACAATGTGATAACTCAAAACAATTAAATTCACAACATTTCGATACCTCTTCCCAATTGTATAGTGCGTGATCTTTGGCAAAATATACTTAGAATACAAATCAGAACTCACTGAGGTGAACTTGTTTGATAAGTTTGTTCAATTGAGAGCATAGGAATTGGTTAAAGAAAATGAAATTTTATAGGAACATGAAGGTTAAAACTATAGAATTTAATGTAGACATCAAAAGATTTGTATGGTGGTATGAAGATTACAAAGAAACCTTATGCAGAATTTCGCAGACAAGCAAATGATCATGCAGCCACAGATATTAAAGACTCAGAACTTATCTTACAGGATTTCATTCGAAGATACACCAACCCAAATTCAGTAAAGGCAATCTACTATCAAGAGAAGGGAGTTCTTATTTTGAAATAACCATTTATCCAATATCATTACAATAGAAAAATTTTAATTACTCCATCAAAATTCATGCAAACAATATAATTCTAAAACTCTGCTACGTTTGCAACTCCATCCTATGATACACTTTGAATGTTCTTAACTTATAACGCTTTCTCTTTCTCTTATGCCTTCACAAATAAACTATTTTCTGGATTTAATTAATTTAAGTCGACATCTGTTATTGAAATCGTACCATCATAACATCCACATATTATCCTGAACTCTGTTGCACTTATCGAACTGAATACTCCTCTAGATATAAATGAGTTATGTCCCACCAAACGTATCCAGGAAATTTTAGAATTAAAATTTATCACATAAGCAGAATCATCCTGGGCCCCTAAACAAACCTATTTAACTAGCTCAACTTACACTGCTAAAATTCGGATTAAATGAAAATGAACAAATCCCACAACACTCGGTTTTAAATGAAAACAATGGTTTATTATTCATCACATCCAATAATCTAAAATATCCATCTAGTCCACTCAAAGCTATACACAATCCCTTCTCCATTCTTTGTTCTGGCTTGTTTAGATGTTCTAAAGGACTAAAGGGTAATATCTCAATATCATTTATAGACATTGATTCAAACCTAAATATAAATAATGGATTCATCTTAAGTTAACAGTACTAAAAGTTAGAAAATTCACCATAATTTAAATAGTGATAATGAAATGAGGGGTCACTTTCGAAATTTTTCAAGGTCTTCTAACTTACTTATATAATATTAAAATGCTACCTAGCTTTTTATGATATTAGAATGATAATCGAATGAATTTTTCATATTCATTTTGGAATTTGAACATTTGATGTTCTTAATGATAAATACAGACAACTCCCTCTAAAAATAATGTAGCAAAATATTTTTGAAAAATATGGATTTTTATGGGTCTTTTCTTGATAATAGCCTCTTAATTCTAACGATTAAATTCTTTTATTATTCGTTGCGTCATTATCTGTTTTTAAACTATTCTTCCATCCATATACCCAGCAATAATTGTATCAACATCCAACAATCTGAAACAACATAATAATTGATTTGGTTATTCTTCATGCTATTTATTCTAGACAGCTTTGGTGCCTGTTAGACCTATATATGCAAACATTTTTGGAATCTTCAAGGCCATTAGTGTCTCACTCTTTTGTGCTTTAGGTTATTAAAAGAAGCATAATTACTAATGAAATCGGTTTAAATAGTTTCAGGATCTGTAAATGGCTCTCTGCTATTAATTGAACACACCAGATATAGCTTGTTTAATTTTGGTTATAAGACATCTAAAGTTATTGATTCATCTATAAGTTTTTATTAATCCATGATTTAAAATGTATAATAATATTGTTATTAACCTATCAATAAATCATGGAAGTGCCCATAAATCATCAGATCAAATTTCTTTAAAAAAAGCAATTTCCCTCTAAGAAGATTGTGTATATCAGGTTATATAGATAATTAATAAATTCAAAAAAATAGATTTTTCAATCTATTAATACAATATATTCCAGACTCAAAATAGAATTTCTCGCATTCTAAGTCGTTTTTACGAATCAACTTTTCTAAAGCATATCCTTTCCTAACAAAAATAATGTCCTCCTTCCTCAATATTGTTCCTGGACAATAGTCATTTTTGCCATCTCCAAAATAACACACTTTTTCATAGTTATTTAATTAATAATTATCTGAAATGATGGTTCTTTTGCACATATTTCTAGGACATGTTGATTTGCACTCATTTTTATGATATGGGAAGATGGATATTTCGAAATCGTCAATAATCTAGACTGGATTAGTATAAATTTTATCAAAGACATCTTTAAGATTTCGTTTTTCTAAGATGGAATCAATGAAAAATGTATTTGAATCACTGGCTATTATACATTCAATTTGGTCCTTATTTGTTCTATGAAAATGTATTAATAGATATGTACCTAATGAAATCAAACAACTCTCCAAATCCTTGTGTTAATTGTATTTCTTGCAAACAATGTTAGACCTATTAAACACTTATGTCATTGTGATAATAAAATTGCAAGACCTTTCTCATAAATTTATTCCAATTTTTTTCTTTTTCAAAATAAGGAGGCAAACTTTTGCGACCATTTGGCAGCAATTTCCAAATGTATGTATCTGTGTTATCCTCGACGATAGTGTGATCAAAATCAAAAATGAAGAGAAATCTTTTCTTTAACATTATATAATATAATTATAATTCAAATTTTCAACATTTAAATTATATTAAGACAGATTCACCTAATTTGATCCAGTTTTGCAATCCTTTCTAAAACTATGACAAATTTAATGAAATATTATTCGTATTGAAAGTGGTGTCAATAGAATTAACAATGTATACATTTTTATAAGTGGGTGTTTATCTCAATATCTCCAAGCCTTTTATTATTATAGAATCAAGAGATACTTTCCAATATATATGTTGCTTTCTCCAATAATTAATAATCATTAGATGACCTAGCTAGTTTAATAATATCATAAGCCCTAGATTGTTTATCCATCCAAATTTTTTCTTAGGTGTCAATATTATTGACTTGTATTTCATAATGCTGATTGATCAAATTAACTACTTCATCTTTTCGCTATTTAATTAATTAGAATATTGTATTGAAAGTTTAATCTATTTCCTTGAGTACTTTCTATTTTGATTCTTCAAATGTGAGTTTTGTATGTCTAATGTCGACAAGTACGGTTTCTGTTTTTTCCAACTTCAAAAGTCCTTTTCTTGCAGATTAATCCATTGATGCTCTTAAGTCTTTTGTTGCCTTGTCCATCTAATCAACCAAATGTCCTTTGTGATCTCCAAACATGAGACATGTTGGACAGATCAATCTATCATATTTCAATAGTGATACACGTGACAGTCTGTACAGAATGCTTCAAGTAATCGTTTATGATTAATACATTCACTCACTCTTTGTGTATCATCTGAGATCATATGTAAATAATATTTTATAAATTTTATAAATTCATTTATTCATACAAAAATGTCAGAGCATTCACACTTGATGGATGAGAATGTAGTGTAATCATAAATAAATTTCAAATACAAAACGAAATTGAATGGAATGTATAAAATTATGAACATGTATTATAAGATCAGAACCATATGAATTCTATTGTTTTACCTGCAACTAACCAAGAATATCAAGAATAGAGTATACATATAGCAAAGCAACATTTATATGGTGTTGTATATTATGCTTTTGCACAATCATCTTGGGTCTATTGCCATTTTGCATGTAGAAATGTTCTTCGAAAACGCATTATTGTCCTGTTTGTGACAAGATAGTTGGTCACACAGATGGGGAACTTTGTTGATAAATAAACATATTCTAAGAATCATTTCTTCTCAAAAATTGAAATATCAAAGTTTTCTATATCCTATTTTAACAACTCCTTTCTGTTAATATTCTTTTCCTTTGCTCTCTTCTTCAACCCCCTCAAATACTATCCTTTAATGAATCTGACATGATTGGGGTTGACATCACCCATAAACTTGGCAATCTTCTTATTATTAACTACAATTTCAAAATATTTGTGCAGTCCCTCCAAGAACTATTTATATTATTCTTCCTTCCATTCCTCCCTATTATCACTATGATATATGTAGGATCTAAGAATCATAAAATTAGCCTTACCTCTTCTACTGAGTTTTAGGAGCATTAATATAATTTACATACTCATCGATAGCAGAATTGACTTACTCCATAGAAGATTTCAATCCTAAGAGGCCATCCTTATTGGTTTTGAGGATTCCAAAGTACTCCTTGAAATGTTCCTTTTTGGAAGTATATACAATTTCGATGTAGTTCTTGTAGACTCTGAGTATGTCGTCATATTAATCAAAAGGAATATCATAATACAATTCTAATTGTGCAAGCACATTAAAATAGTAGTATTCATTCTACATATCAGCCTTGTTCCATCTTTAATAAGCACTATTAGATTTATCGTTCTTCTCCTCCTCCTCATATTCCAACTAATCGATTTTCTGATCCTCAAATTTGTAATCAATTCCTAAGATTTATTAGGCAAATCTGAGTGACAAGATAAGGATGTTTCTGATTAGGAGTAATTCCTTCCTATAACTAGCAGGAGTGCTGGAAAAGTAATTCTTTAAACTGATATTCTGATTTTTGCAGTACTAATCAAAATCAGTCATCAATTTATCCTTTGATTGATCCAGATATTTCTAAAACAACTTAATGGATGTCTTGGATTCAGCAGAATCATCTAAGATGATGTTCTTTTTCTATTTATTCTACTTATAATTCTCCTGATCACTCAAACACAAATACAATACTAAATTCTGAATTCTCAAATGTTATGGTGTGAATTCAATACTATCTCCAAAGATGAACCTGTATATGTAGGGCAGAATCACCAAATCAATCTTTGAATAGGAGTACACCTGATTTGGCACAAATATAGTTCTTCTTTCATCAACATCCTGCTTTTACTATTCCTTAAGCAGAGCCCTCTTATCTCTATATGAAACCTGATCAGTCTTAGCAGATCTGGTCTCTTTATTTTGAACATAAGTGACTCTGCTCATTGGATCAACAGGCTAATTCTTCACATGATCAATTTGTTATTGCAATTTCAATTGATATTTTCTTTGTTTGCACTCCACAAGGGATTGAATGATTTCATTGTAGGAGTCTATGGCCTATAACTGTTTGTTTTGAGAACTAAATTTTAAAATGATATTTGATACTTAGCTTGATCATATTCTGAGACCAAGGCTATCACTTCAGGAATCTTCAGGAATTCACTCTTGTAATCCACCTTGGAAAAGTCCAAAGAGGCCAAGTATTTTCTGAGGGCTTGAGCATCTTAAAGTATTTCTGATAACGATTTCTTGCCTCCACTCTTTTTCACTTATTCCTGAGTACAATTTGGTTCCAGAGTGTGCAGCAACTTTAAACGCAGTTGCACTTCATTCCAAGCTTCACTTCCATGGATCCAAAACTTAGAACTGAGTCTCATCTCCATGATTACAAAACTTGTTAATTCCCTTAGTGTCTTGCTTCTCTGGGGCAAGATTGCTAGCTCTAGTAAGTAGGTTTGCAGTTCGAACTCAATAAGTGAGCAAAATTCTTTATGAGATATCTTGTGCATGATGTGAGAAGCAAGATGAGGAAGGTAATTGATATTTAGGTAGGTGTATGGACCCAATTTAGGTTCTTCAGGAGTGAAGATATGGAGATCAAGGGTTTTCTCATCCATGCTGAATTTATCCATTTAATAATTTTAATGTATATATATATGTACTAGATAACTTCACAATGCCTTAATTTTGTCTTCGACAAATTATTTTTCATTCTCGCTGACCTCAATTGCAAAGTCCTTTACTGCTACAGACGAACATTTTCTTGATTTGATCTTCTTTGTCTTAGTAAGGAACTTTGAAATGCCAATCCATTCGCCAAGTAAAGCACCTTTGTCCACCTTCCAAACTGGAATTTGGAATTATTTTGCCAAAGCAATAACCAATTTCTTGTATGTGTCTTCTGAGCAATCATCAGCTAGCACTATGAATTTGGCCTACACTCTTTCTATATCAATACTTGTTTGCTTTCGATTGCCTTGCAGACTTCATGGACTCCCTTAGCCAATTGTCCTCTGTGTAATGATGTTTATACGACTCTTTTTAAGGTGGTAAGTTCCTCTGATAATTGTTCGACCTCTGCCATAATAAAATAATTTAAATCTTATTTAAATTAAATAACAACAAAATCTCAATAAGTCAGCACCATCAATTATGAGAACATGCTTCTCTCCAAACATTCCCATCTATAATATATAATTTATCATCATTATAATTGCTCAAACTATAAAAATAATTAATGTGGATAATTAAATACATTTTTACATTATCCTCATTATAATGAGTAATAAACTTATATATATTATTTAAATGCAATTCCAATCTTAAACATTATACTTATGAAAAGTTTATTCTATTTTTCACTTGATAAGAGGGGAAGCTAAAAATAGATTTGAAATTCAAGAAAATGTAATAAAATTTAGAATTAGTTCTTAAATTGTGCTCCTTTAAGTTGGTTATAAATCTATTTGGATAATGTAGATATTTCTCTTTAATTATTAAAATTATTATATAAATGGGCGTTGCTTGTTCAGGGAGTAAGAGGAATGAACAGTTATTGTAAGAATGATAAAGAAAGTTAGATTGCATGTTGATGTATACATATGGAAGGAAAAGGAAAAGAAATACCATCTTTATGATTACTCTAGTCATGATTCACATTATTAGTAATTGTAGCTGATTTAAGATACGAAATTGTGCAAGTATGGAGAAAACATTCTGGCTGTTCAACCAAATGTATGTAACACTCATTTATTGGTAGTAAACAATAGAGGGAGCCTAAGAGTTATTTGTGATTAAGGAGAAGGTTTTGAGACCCATTACGGAAATCTGGTCAATAATTAGGAATGATCAAGTAAATGGAGTTCCAGTTACGAATGTACGTCTACCATAATATGAAAGAGAGTCTAACTATTTCCTGGATAAACCATACGACTGGGTCGGGTGAAGATCATACTGTGGGAAGCCTGCTTCAATTAGGCGATGGCTACGGAGGAGAGCGAGAAGGAGAAGGACGAAGATGCCAATGGGTTGGATGACAGTGACAACTGCAATGCTGAAAACTCATGTAGGATCTGCATGAGTAAAGTAGGAACAATTTAAAACCCACTGATAAACCCATGTCAATGTAACGAGTATCACCTAAACATATTGCAGGTTCTGGGTCTGTCAAATACATACACATCAAATGTCTCCAATAGTGGATCCACAACAAATTCAAGATCAGAGAACTCAACAATATTGTCCTGTATTTTTGGTCCAATCTAATCTGTGAAATTTGCAAGGAGCAATACAAATGTAAATATGACATCACATACAAATACTAGTGGAGTACAAGTTTAAGAATAGGAAGTATCATTTGATTGACATTCCGAGACCGAAGGAGGCATATTTTATATTTTGGATCAGTCACATTGATAAGAACAAAGAGAAAGGATTATATGTGATTAATTTGAATGGGAGAAGCAATATTAAGATTGGGAGAGTGCAGGAGAACGACATTAAATTGCAGGATATCAGTGTGTCTAGAAACCATGCACTGATAACGTTTAATAGAGACGATGAATCAATCTTTTTAGAAGATCTTGGCAGCAAATTTGGTACTCTCTTACAAATAGATGAATTGAGATTGGATACTAAATCAATAATTTAAGTTGCAAATTCAGTGTTTATTTTTGACTACTTGAAAAAGAACCAGAAACACTATGAATTGCCTAGTTTCTACAAAGTAGTCGAAAAGGAAACACAACAACAGCCTTAAGTAAGGAGATCCAAAATTATTAAATTTAGGATTGTGGCGAAGATGACGTCCTGGTCAATGTAGATAACAACAAGTATTTAAGTGGAGACAACGAAGCCCCCTGATTTTACTGAACAAAAAACTATATTAATATATGATTCATACGTAATTGAATGACATACTATTTTTATTTATATGTTTACAACAAGATTGGCCTATAGATTTGCCAAATCAGTTCCCGTCGTCGATGTTACTTCATTCCTTGCCAAGAAGGGTGACTCATCGGCTCAGTGTGCCTAAGTAGCTGAGGCTCTGCACAACTACGGTGCTGTTTGCATCAAGGATCCCAGAGTAAACGATCGCCATAATGTTGACTTCCTAGACATGATGGAGAAGTATTTTGCGAGCAGAGCTGCCAAATTCTATAATGACGAGAAGGTACTTTCCCAATCTAAACTCTAGGTTGAAGATATCTTTCCAAATTATTCATATCAAGTGGGAGCAACACCGGAGTTTGTGGAGAAAGCCCGCACACACTCGAATGTGATTAGACAATACACCAAAGAGAATGAAGCATACACTCCTCAGCCAGCTCCTTATGTATTTGAAACAACTATTTTTATTTTAGGATGCCAAATGGAGGTTCTTTTGGCCCATTGATGATGCTGGCAAACGAACCAAGGACGAAGAGTAACTATAACTCCTTAGTATATTAGTTTTAAACCTCCAAGATTCAGACCGAAGGATGTTCCTCAGTTTGGAGAGAGAATGGAATAGTGGGGGAAGATGATGATTAATGGATGTTTAACTGTTGCTGAAATGGCTGCCATCGGCATGAGTATACCGGCTGATACATTTACCACCAGGATGCAGGGAGGTCCTCATCTTCTGGCTCCGACTGGATCAGATATGGAGAGACACAAACTGGGGACTGTCTTCGCAGGCTTTCATTATGATCTCAATTTCTTGACTATTCATGGCAAGAGTCGTTATCCAGGATTGTATGTGTGGTTGAGGAACGGGGAGAGAATTTCCGTTGCTGTTCCTGAGGGACATCTCTTGTTATAAGCGGGAGCTCAATTTGATTTACTGACTGGAGGCTATGTCACTTGTGGTTATCATGAAGTACGCTCTCTATTTCCATTGTGATAGGTCATTTATACGGAGGATGCTAAAAAGAGATTCGAGGAGAATAAGAAGGCAGGAAAGAGTACTTGGAGAGTGTCCTCAACTTTGTTCTCTCACATTAACTCTGAAGTCACTCTCCAACCTCTGGACAAGTTTGCTAAGCAGGGATTGCCTGATAAGTACAAGCCCATCAAGGCATTCGACCAAGTCTAACAAGAGTTGGAGGCCATCAAATTAAAGTGAAATTGTTATTTCATATTATATAGGATTTAATCACATTATATATATTTTTATTCATTATAATTTTAAAAATGAGTGAAGAGATCGAACCCTACATAGCCAAGAAATTCGAGATCATTCAGAAATTGGGAAAAGGAGCTTATGGAGTTGTGTGGAAGGCCATCGATAAGAAGTTGAAGCAAGTATTATCGCAAAAGAAATTTCAAATAGGTGGTTGCCTTAAAGAAAGTTTTTGATGCTTTTCATAATGCCACTGATGCCTAGAGAACATTTAGAGAAGTGATGTTTCTATAGGAATTGAATGGACACGAGAATGTTGTGCGTTTGCTCAATATAATGAAGGCTGAGAACAATAAGGATTTATATTTGGTATTCGATTACATGGAGACTGACCTGCATGCAGTGATAGTAAGAAGTCCATCTTGAAGATTAGCGTGCCAATATTTTAGAAGAAATACATAAGAAATACATAGTATATCAAATCTTGAAGGCTCTCAAATTTATCCATTCAGGCGAATTAATCCACAGAGATCTGAAGCCATCGAATGTTCTTCTGAATTCTGAATGTTTGGTAAAGGTTGCAGATTTCGGATTAGCCAGAAGTCTAGTGTAGAATGAAGATGATGGTTTCAATAATATCACATACTTTTATAGGGATGGTTCTCCTCACTGAATATGTGGCTACTCGTTGGTATCGTGCTCCAGAAATCTTGCTTGGTTCTACTAAGTACAGTAAGGCTGTAGACATGTGGTCTGTGGGTTGCATTGTTGGAGAATTGATACTCGGAAGAGCCATTTTTCCAGGAACATCCTCTTTAAATTAAATTGAACGGATAATAGAGTTACTTGGGAAACCAAAAGCTGACGAATTGGAATCATTGGATAGTCAATTGGCTGCTAACATTCTAAACTCCATCAACGCCTCGAAAAAAAAATCATTTGTTTAATTCTTCACAGGAGCTACGGAAGAAGCTCTTGATTTAATTCGAAGATTGCTGTGCTATAATCCAAAAACAAGATTGACTGCAGAACAAGCCTTAAAACACAGATATGTTATAGAATTCTCGTAGCCCGATGAAGAGATCGTGAGTTTGCAGCCATTCAAAATTTCGATGAATGACAATAAGAAATTCACCATCAAGGATTATCGTGAGTCTTTGTATGCTGACATCTCTCAAAGGAAGAAGGATCAACGTAAGAAGTGGCAACTCAAGTATTTGGCCCAGTTGGGAGTCAATTTGGAGGAGGAGAATGATAAAAAGTACTCTAATTCTTCTATTTCAGACTCAAAAACAAGGATCCCAGTCCAAAATACCGAGACGATATAATAGATTTAAACAAGGTGGATGATTCACAATTGATTTATCAATAACAAATGCAACAATAAGTGTTGTAATAGCAAAAGAAGAATCAGAGACCGCAATCACAATCTGGGAATCAAATCAGGCAACACAGCCAAGATGTGGCCAGGACTATTTCTTAAGAAAATTCAATCTAATAGATCTAAAATACATAATAAACTCATCATAAATCCAACTCGATAGTTATGAATTCAAATCAATACAAACAAGGTTATTATTATCCATTTTAGTAACCGAATAACAACTAACAGACTTAAAAGTATAATGGAATCAATAAATCAGCAAACAATGTGGTTCAATAATAGATGGGAAGGTCTTCAACTGGATACTATTAAAAAGTCAATAAAAAATGATTTATGCTTAAGAAAATATAATTTATATAAAATGAAAGCTTAATACTTTTGGCCTAAATAGAAGATACAGGTCATGCCCTTGACGAGTCCTTAAAACAAGTCCAACTTCGAGAACACATTGATCAAAACAAAAAAGTAACTAAGCCTTCATGAATAAGAGAATTGGAATGACGAACACATAATTAAATATCGTAATCACTTGAAAGACGTAAGAGAATTAAAACAGAAATGGCAAATCATTGAAAGACCAATGAATGCCTCAGTCTTAGAAAAAGCTAAACCTTATATCTTAGACATGGAATAATCAGTAAAAATTGCATGTTTATATTTAGATACAACATGTATCTCTTGAAAAACCTAAAAAAAAGATTATTATTCGTCCATTTAGTTCCAGATAGTAGAAACTGCTATCACAAATCTCGCAAATTTACAATTTCTAATCATGTGCTAATCGCTAAAATAAAATTAAGCTCTATTTGTAGTCTGATGACAATTATGCTAATCATTCATTTAGATTCTACAAGAATTTTGCAAATTATCTTAACTCGATCAAATGACTATATATATATTATTTTATATTTTATAATGATGCGAGCAGAATTTCAGATTTTGGAAGAAGAAATAGACGAGGACTATGAACCTAGTAGAGAGGGTAAATAAACACAACCATTATTTAGAAATTCTTGAATATGCTGAATGTTTAGGTTTAATAACATCATTATTATGAAGGCATGTCTCCAAGAAGTGACACCAAGTATTTTCATATAGCCAGAGAAGGATTAAAAACACCACTCCCTCCTCCTTGGAGACCCGCCTAGCTTAGAAATGGAGACATCGTCTATTACAATCCTGTTACCAAGGTTCTCCAATAGGAACACCCTTTGGATGAGTATTTCAAGTAAAACTTATTCAAAACTAGAGGCGCAAATATATCGAGGAGAAAAAGAAAGACGTACAAAATAGTCAACCCTCCAAAACATCTAAAAAATTGAAAGGACTCTGCGAATAGTTGAGAGAACCAACCACTCAAGAGACCACGCAGAAAACAGAGAAGAAATTATAGTAGGCAACGGATATCAGTCAGAATAATTTATCTGATGTACCCTTATTGAATGAGAGTGTATAATTACAGGAGCAATTCGAATTAATCGATAATTAATTTAAATTTGAACTTACATAATATGAAAAAGAACAAGAGTCCTTTGTGATGCTATATAAAATGAATAGAGCCAAACAATTTGAACAGGATAAATAAGATATTTCTGATTCCTCCTTTGAAGATTTCAATCTAAACGTTCCAGAAAAAGCCTTGTAAATTCGACAGAAATTTTTAAATTAAAAAGAGGAATTGAAAATCAAAATACAAGAAGAAACCGATTAGAAACTAATAACTGAATAGTCCAAATTAACAGAATAATCTGCATCTAAATTACTTGATTATAAAGCAGCAAAATCAATTAAAAATGAACAAAGAATTCAACAACTACAAAGTGAATGGGAGTCAAAATTATAGAGTTTGAAATAAAAAATTAAATCTACCTAAAAAGAATTAGATGATAAAAAATTGTAATAACAATCTATGGTGTCTTAATAGCAATCAAATATATAGGCCAAATGGCTCAAGATTTAAGGTCAATATGAAAAGTAAATTTAAAAGGAGTATTAGCAAATCCTTCTGAATATGGATGAAATTTTAAAATAGAAAAAAAACGATATAGTTATTTAACTTAAATAAGTCAAACTCTAAAAATCTTAGGAATTACATAACTTATATAAGGAAAATAATGAATTTAATATAAAGAAGAGGTTGAGAGAAATATATAGAGAAAAATTAGAATTGGCTAAAGTTTCTAATCTTCATGATATGGAAAATGATGTAAAATAGGAAGAGATTTCTTAATTTGAATAAATGACAGAAAATATTATCAATTATAAGAATTTGTTGAGAACCAATTTTGTTAAATTAAAACAATAATAAATTGATAATGAAAGAGCTTATCTCAACAATTATTATAAGGAGTAACTCTAAGTCTTTAAAGTTGAAAATTTTAAGAGTACAGAACTTTAAATTTAGAAATTAGAATTAAGTTAAATTGTTATGGCTAATCAAAGCTTTTCTTAATTGGACAATTCTCAATTAAAAGTTCAAATCAACCCAGATAATAGGATTTAAAAAAAAGAACTTGAACTACAGATCTAGGAATACAGGACGAGAATTGAGAATTTAAAATCTAGACTCTCAAACATGGATCAAACAAAAAGAGATGAAGAATTTCTAATAAAGTAAATATTGAGCAAATAATAAGGGTCTTAAATTAAAATGATAAAATCAATTTCCTTTAACAGTCTCTCTAAGAGTAAGATAATATCTTAAATGAGTTAACAAAACTATATGTGTCTTAGCCAGTAATGACTAATAAAGGTAGTTAGCAAACACCTAAACTCTAAGAGCAAGATCAATTGGTTAATAGTGTTGAACAAGAAATCTAGTGGTTGGTATTATAAAAGGAAAGGCTGAAATATGATAAAAAGAAACTCTAAAAGAGTTATGAAAAATTGAGTTTATTAGCATCTACTAATGATTAAGTCGAAACTTATAATAAGTGTGTGAATGTGGTACGAAACAATTAGTAGATCTTGAAAAATTGCGAATATATCATAACGTATTATTGTGTTTTTAAATAATTTAGATAAATGTAGTTTAATTGTTAGTAATATAAACAAACAAAACTGATTTAATATCTAAAGGAGAACGACAAGTTATAGGAGGAGTTGTAAACATAAAAGTCCTTAATTGGGAGCATTAGCCAAATGCAATTAGATACTTCATTTCCAATATACAAATAAGTGAGTCAAAGTTTTCATTAGAGTGATAGTTTTGATTAAAGTTATTTGAAATAACAAACAAACAATCAAAAATAATTACTTCGTGATATTAAAGATAGTGTACTATATTTAAATTATAATAGCTAAACAAATCAATGCTTTCTAGGATGTATTGAGTCCCTAAGTGTACTATTTGATTAATATATCATATCAAAAATATAATTCATGTGTCTATATACATTGTTAAATCCAAATTTGCGTGATGTAGAAGCAATTGATTATCTAAAATGCTAGACTCCATTTATAATATACTGATGTGAAATTCATTATAAAATATTTCAATTTAATGGACTTCTAAATAAAAAAGTTAACTACTGTCGTAAATTAGATATCTACTAAATTGGAGTAATTTTAAAGTAACTAAAATTTTGATTACAAACTATTTTCAGATGTAATGAAAGGATTTTTAAATTTAATAGTTATCATTAGAGCTGAATTAAGTAAATGCGGAGACATCATTGCTGATTCAATAAGCCATAAATATCGATGTAAGTTAATTGATAGAAAAAACATTTGTTTGTATCCACAACCTTTTAATGTAAGCTTTGAAAAGCAGGGAGTAAAAAAATTAGCCAAAAAAGAATAATCAGAATTCAACTATTCAATTAATAGATCATTGTATATAATGCGCAAATTCTTAGTTGAATTGTTTTGGCGGAGTGTCAATCTCTTAGTAAGGTAATCCAAATATCAAAATAAAAAATGTTACTCAGGTGCCTTGGTATGAAGCCTAATAGTAGAGCCAGACATAATAAAAAAGGTTTATTGAAAAATCCACATGCACTACTGAAGATTACTATTAAAATTGTACCAATGTCTTATCTGGATCTTATGATCGATAAATTGAATTTGAGAGCATGATTTAATATGCAAATGAATCGATAGCTATGATGGGGGAAGCTCTCTCCAGTAGAGTGTTACAATAATACAAGGAAAAAGGGAAGCCAGAGGAATTGAATAAGCTTTTACATGCCATAAAGTTCAAAAAGGAGGACATTGATTCGATTTTCAGGAGTGTGGATCTGAGCCTATTGAAAGATACAATAGAGAATTATGACTAAGTGGAAGAACAAGTAAAGTAACACATACTTTAAGTTCAGAAGTAAACAGCTGAAAGAGTATTCCTGTATTGTAAAGCACTATTTAAAGAGAAATTTAAAAAGGGGAAATTTCAGACAGCAGATCATTTCAATAGATAGACAACACTAGGGAACAGAGACGATTGTCGTTGTTAGATTTACGTGGGAGAGATTGTATCGCTGTAGAACAAAACAGAATAATAAGTGTAATAACTAACTAAATAAACCTCGGATCTAAAGGATAAGGATAGAATCATACATAGTCTCGAATTGTAGATAAAACTTTTTGAAAGTTAAATCAAATAGCATTTATAAGATAAATAAGAATTAAAGTAGAAAATTGATTAACAATATAACTAATCTAGAAGAAGTACTGTATTTTAAAGGTAATCAAGTTTTATGGTTAATATTTCATAAAATGATGAACCTTAAGATATGTAGATGTCTAGTCCCAATGGAAAAGTGCAAAAGGAAGAAAGACAATCTTATTCGAGAATATTGAAAACTCCTTTGCTATAACCATTTGTCCTATAAAATTAAGGATAATAGGAAAATCTAAATAATGAATAAATGAATGATTTGGTCAAAAAGGACAAAATGTTAGAACGATTAATTGTTTTAACAAATGCTTTAGATAAATCTAACAAAGACAGAAGATTATCACAGTTATAATATGTAGTGGAGTAAAAGGGAGAGCGATAACTTTCAGATATGTTTGATTTAATTAAAGACATCGAAGAGAATGATTTGTTGATTAAAGAGCGAAGATCATTCGGAAATTTACAATCTGATATTGAGGATTTAAGATCACCAATGAATGCTTCAAAGCCATTCTACTCTCAATAAATGATAGACTAAATTGAGCAAGTTCAAAAGTAAAAGTTCTTATCAACTAAAGACTTAAACTCCCCTAAAGTCTTATACTTAGAATAAATTAAAGAGATTGATGAAAATAAGCATATTCTACTTGTTCCTATTGAATAAGCTGCTATCCAAGGAAAATATTCCAAAAAAAATACAAGTTAATCTAGTTTTAATGACAGCAATCAAGGAATGGAGGAGGTTTCTCCTGAAAATACAAAGCAATAACGATTAAGAAGAACTTCTTCAAATGTCCAATAAATTGTGGAAACCAAAAATAATAATAAATAAAAAAGAACCAATTCAATCAAGTTGAAATCAAAACGAAAAGTTTCACACTAAAATAATTCAAATGAGGCTGTCTCGAATATTTATTAAACGACTAGTAATCCCTAATAGAATTCTGGTATCTTAACTGATAGATAGCCTGCCAGATCGATATCCCAATAATAATAAGAATAATATAAATATGAAAGGATTATCGAAAATGAATTGATCTCAAACAAGATAGCAATTCATAATACTAGTCTACATGATAAACCTATTATTAATATCTTATAATCAAATCATAATGTTCAATTCCATACTCCAAATAATTCATCTCGATTAATCAAAGTTAAGAATCAAAATTAAGAAAGGTTAGATATCAATACAATACCTAAATAAATAAGTAATCATAAATAAATTTTAGAAATCAATAATAATCCCACTCAATATAAACATTAAGAATCATAAATAATTATTTCACCCTAACAATAAACGAAATTCTAATAATAATTAAATTAATAAAAATTTTTAATATCAGAAGATCGTGAAAAAACAGCTAAAAAATAGTAATAATAATAATAATAATAGCAATAATAATAATAATAATAATAATAATAATAATAATAAATGCATGCAAGTCCAACAGAAAATATTTAGTAATAATTTCAATATGTCTAAGAAAATTAAATAAAGCCTGATAAAGAAATTACTTCAATCAATATTATATCGGAGGTTAAGAAGTAAGTATAACAATAAAATTAAAGAGCTAGACTTCCAAATTTAGAGATAGATTCAGTAGATAAATATAATAAATCACCAAGAAAGTTAAGCACTTAAAATAATAGTAATAAACTAACTGATAATAAATAGAAATGGCCTGGATTTGAATCTGCAAAATTCATAACTCACATTGATCCAAACATTTAAACTGAAACTCTTAACCTTAGACCATAAACAACTATAGATAATGACGAAATTAAAAAATAAGAAGGATAAACAAGAGAATATATTAATAAATAAAAGGATCAATATGAAAAAAAGTAAAAAGAAGAAAGACTAATGTTTGACCAAGTATTATTCGATTTACCAGAGTAATAAGAAGAACTTATTATAAGAAATGCCATGAATAATAACTCAGGTAATATAATTACTGAAGAACTAAATGACAATGTTATCAAACATATGTATAAAAACCTCAAGGAAAAATAAACATAAATAACACAAACTATTAACAAATTTTATTAAAGATCTGATGAATAAAACATCGATTATGCTGAATTTTAAAATTTTATAAACAAATTCTCAAATTTACACAAACGCTGTGGTAAAGATTGCATTCATGTGACAAGGTACATTATTTTAATTTTTTAGATTTTACATGAGACTTGGATTTATACCATTAAGATATCTGAACAAGCGAAAAGCAATGAAGTTGGCCAAACCAATCGTACTACCTTGTTTTTCTAAATAAGGATGATGATTATTTATTTTAAATTATATTCTAAAATTTCGTCTCATATTTTTTATATTAATTGATAAATAATAGTGAAAAAATAAAAATACTTTAGTTCTACTCTATGTAAATTAATAATATTCCTCATTTTCAAGATGAAGAATAATTTTATATGTTTAATCTTCAAGTTTGCTCACTCCACAGTGTTTTATACATTTTTCTAATTCTTATTGAGGTTACAATTAAAGTTACTAATCGTTTATTAAAATTCCTTTACTTATAGAAGGAGATTAACCCATTTTTAAATTAAATATATTGGATATAAGCCTGTAGAGTTTTAGAACAGACATAATTCTATTACATTTATTAAGTAACAAAACAAATTAATAAAATTATTAATTAATCATTTTAATTTCTTTTTGTTTCTTAAAAATAAGTAATGCATTTTTTTCAACTAAATTAAATATATCTTAAATAATTGATATTATATCATTCTATGCTCTTTTTATTGATTGTAGTTGAATAATGAGTATCTCAAATTATAATAATGTTTATTTGAGTTCCAATATAAACAGGAATTTGCTTAATTTTATAATTCAAATATATTTTTTGAATATAATGAATTTCTATTATTAATTATAAGTATGGAGCAAAGGCGTTCTAAAATTTAAGGGCTAATATATAGTAAAGAATAGGAAGAACATTTAAAGCTAGTTCAATTAAAAGAAAAATTACCAATAGATATAACTCAGCTAAAATTTCTGTTGATCAATTTAACTTCTAGTATTTTTTAATATAAATAAAGTATTAATTGAATTGGTAGTAAGAAAGGATGTCATGTTTCCTCCAATCGCTTTAGATTAAATTTATGTAAGTGAAAGAGCTACAATTGGTATTCCATTCATAAAATCTTATGTGGATGAGTAAATACCATAAGGTTAAAGAAAAGAACATGCTCTTAAATAGATGATAGCAATATGTATTTGAAATAATATTTTTAGTAAAATAGTTAAATTGCTATAGTGATATTGCTTAATTACAAAATACAGACTTGCAAAAAATATAAGATTAATTGTTATAAGATTTTGGATATAGGTAAGCGGAGGGAAGTTCACATGCTGATACTTTTCAGAAAAATTTGGGAGTCACCGTCATAAAGAATGTTCATAGTTAAGGTTATGTATGTAAAGTTGATGTTGTAAGAACTCCTCCCTTTATTTACAATGTAATGGAAGAGTAAATAGCTATGAAAGTCTACATACAACATGATATGTATGAATCAAGAGAAGTGGAAATAATAGAATAATTTAATAACTCTCACTAACCCTATCTGTATTCTTATATTCGATACAGCAATTTATTGATATTATTTTTAAAGTAGCATAAAATCAGTTTTTATGATTTAATGTCTCATTGCATTGGTCCTCGAAAAAAGTTTGTTTATCCAAAAGAAAAAGTATATTAAGGCTATCTCAAGATATTTCACTCAATGATTGTCGCCTTAGAAGTCTTGCATAATTAAGGAATTGTTCATAGAGATTTAAAGCCTTAAAACAATATGTTTGATTGCTAGAAATAATTGAATAGCCTAGATGACCTTCTTAAAGAAGATATCACCTGTGTTATTATTGATTATGATAGATCAAAGAAGGTAGATTCTGAAGGTAATTAAACTAATTATGTGTGCAATGAATTATATCGCCCTCCTGAAGGTACTCAGATGAAATACGATTCTTCTTATGATATATGGCAATTGGGATTTATTTGGTTACTTTAATTACATGAAGAAGTTTTCAAAACAACAGAAATATAATAAATAGATGATATTGCAAGAATATTTAAGTTGAAGAAAATTTTTTAAGACACTGTCAATTTGGAAGATAGGAGAAAAAATTATGATAAATTTGTCGATGCTGCTCTCAAAATAAAAACTTATGTCTAAATTGATGAAGAACTTCATCAAATAATTAAAAAAATGATCCATTTCAATCCAAAAGAAAGACCTCAACTATTAGAGATTAAATTATTACTTGAAAAACTCATCATCTAAAATTAAAATAATTGAATAAATTATGTATTTTTTAAAATGATAAGAAATTATATTATATAAAATAGATTAAGAATTACAACATTTTCTCATTAATATTCTAACATGGATTAAAACTTCATTTTATTCGAGACACAAAGACTTTAAAAATAAGTAGGATTTAAATAAGATTAATTTTAGTGCCATTTATGTAATGGAATCACAGATGAACTATTCACAATTAAATGCATAGAAACAGTAATTAAAGTTTGTTTGAATTGTCATAATGTTATCAACAATAATGATAATGACAAACAGCTACTTGGAATCTGTTGGCATATGTTGATAACTGATATTCCTTATTGTTCCAAAGTACTCATCAATTTAGATTCATAAGCTAAATTTTATAATTTAAAGTTTCAAGAATGCCAGATCTGTTGCGTTTAGAAAATTTGCTGCAAAATTTGCATGAATGATCATTATTTCTGTATTGACTGCACTGATACGTATGTTTAACAATAGTTTTCATAATCATATCGGATTCCTTGTCCTGAGTAACTTTGTAATTTAGAATTAAATCATTATCTTATAGCCTAATTTATATCACTTTAATAGGTTAAATAATGGAAAATAATAAAAAGGGATTTATTTTGCATAAAACAACATTGCTATTCGTAACTTACAATTCATCCTTATTAACAGATAGAATCTTCAAGCCTGTAGAAAATTAATTAGAACATGGTATAATGTTAATAATGTAAAACAAAAATTTGTAATACATGTCGCAATTAAATTAATGGATCATAATAAAAACATCAATAATATTGTAATTAGTTAGCACTAAACTAATTCAAAATATATTGCCAAGATAATCTAGTTTAAAAATGCCCAAAATGTAGAATATTATCTCAACCAAGAACTTGTTTAAATTTGTCAAATCCAATTCAAGAAATAAATATTTAGTAATGTCAACTATGCAATACTAAATTTTGTATTCTTTGTAAATCTGCTCAAGTTGTGTTGTTTCCATAAATGAATCAATATCTTTACGATTAACAATATCAATATCGAAGTAATTGTTAAGCATGCACATCAAGGATATATTCTAAAAAGAATAAATGCAAGAAATTTACTAAGAAATTTGTGAGGAAATGTTTCTACATACCTAAAATTTTAAGAGGATTATGCAAACTCCTTTTCATTATTATATGGTTACCTGGATATTAATTTATGTAAGTAAGTAAAATAGTTGGAGATTTTGTTGATAACAAGATTAATAAAATCGATAAAAGTAAAGCCCCTTATTTCTTTTGTTGTTGTGGACCAATCATAGCCTTTTCCATCATTTGTTCAATCTTTATACTCTATGCAATTTTGTTCATCCCTCTTTTTATCAGAAACTGCTATAGAAAAATTAAAGGTTTATAACTATGACATTATAACATGTATGAGATTCATAGTAATATTTTTTATTATAATCATTTAATCTAAATTTTTTACATTTTATAAAAACGGTTGTGTAATCTAAAAGTGGTAAATAGGTTTTTAATTAATTTTTATTTAAACTATGTGTTCCTTTTGGAATTATATCATGAGATAGTATAATTTTTCATATTTGAGCAGGTACTTACATTTAAATTTCCAAATTAAGTTTCTATTTATTATAGTCTAAAAATGAATATCATTTATTTTCATATTTTCTATGGTTAAATAACACCTTGGAGATGCATTCCAAAACATAAATTTCTTAATAAAGTAAGGATTGTCTTATTAATTTAAAATTAGATAAGTTCACATATAGGGAACTCATTGAATAATTAATAATAATTTATAGAGAGAAGACATTAAGATGTGTAATTAAAAGCAATAGCATATTTAAGGAATTAAGAGATTAAATCAATACAGGTCATTTCGTGATTTTGCTATTAATTTAATATTAAATATTATACCTTTTATTTAATACTATAGAAATATAAGTTTTTATAATAAGATGATTCATCTTTGAGAAAAAGGTGTTAGCAGTAAGCTTTGGATATGAGATGTATTTATATTGTAAATATGAGTAGTAGATCAAATATTTATATTATTTTTGGAAATTAGGGAAAATGAGGTTAATACAAATTTAAGATAAAAATTTTATGCAATTATTTATTTTTGTTCATATTTTATCATCTAAGTCATTCTCATAATGAACAAATTAACTAGAATTAGAGAAGTGGAAATTGATTGAACATTTTGTAAAAGTTTGAATGAGCAATATAAATAATTTAATTTTGAATAAGAAATAATTAATAATGCAAACTTGCAAATAATTATATAATTGAGCAAACCAATTGTTAGTTTTAATTGATGATGCATTAAAAAATATTAACATAAAATAAAATTTAAATCATATTTAATTATAAGATACAATTAATAGTGTATATCCATATAAATGTATAAAGATATTAATTTATTCTATAGATGAAAAAGATTGATTGTTTGAGGGGATGTGCATTTTCTGCAATAAAAGTCCATTCACCAATAGCTATAATAGGAGGTGGAACTGCCGGATTAAATGTAGCAGCTCAATTGATAGCTGATGGTCATGCTATTCCATAGCAAATTAGAATTTTCGAGCCATCTAAGATTCATGCTTATTAACCAGGATGGACCATGATTGGTAATTTAATTATCAAATTTAGGTGGCGGATTGTGTGATGTAAAATAGACACTCAAGCCAATGGATTAAGTGTTTCCTAAGAATATTTCAGTTTCTGATAGTGCTGTTACTAAAATAATTCCTTAAGAAAACCAAATAGAAACATTAGATGGAGGGATATACACCTATGATCAATTAGTAATTGCAACTGGAATTTCAACCGATTTTGATTCCATCAAAGGTAAATCCATTCTTATCATTAATAGGCGCACGAAAATACCTTGAGGATTCAAATGCTCCTGTTGCTTCAATCTATAATTATAAATATGCTGAAAAAATGAATAGACTTGTGCAGGAATTTGAAGGAGGAAACATAGTGTATACTGAACCTCCTCTGCCAATCAAATGCGCAGGAGCTCCTTAAAAAATTATATATCTATCTCATGATCGATTGAATAAAAGAGGAATAAAAACACATCATCATTTTTATAAGACAGCTGGAGTTATTTTTGGAGTTCCCAAATATGCTGAAATCCTAACAGAATTTTGCAAAACTAAATAAATAAATTGCCATTTTAAATAGAAATTGGTAGAAGTTTAAGATCATGTCGCCATATTTGAAAATTAAGATACTAAGGAATTGAAATCTGTCTCATTTGATTTATTACATCTAGTTCCACCTTAAGTATTCAATGTTAATAAATTAGACCCCTGGTTAATTCATAGCAAAAAGTGGTTTAGGAGATTAAGCTGGATTCACACAAGTCAATCCTAATACTTTGTAACATGTGACCTACAAAAATATATGGTCACTTGGAGATTGTTCTTCTCTTCCAACTTCTAAGACAGCTGCTGCTGTTATGGCCTAAACACCTGTTTTAGTTAAAAACTTAATAAGAAGTTGGAAACTTAAACAAGATCCGCTTCCAGGATATTTAGGTTATTATTACAACGATTATCTTAGGATATACTTCATGTCCCATATTTACAAGTTAATCCAAATTATTACTGGCAGAGTTTAAATATAATTCAGAACTTGATGAAACTTTTCCTATATTTTAATCAAACGAAAGTCGATTGATGTTCCACTTAAAAAAGGATTTCTTTCCATTTGCTTATTGGTAGATCATGGTAAGAGGCTGGTGGGGAGGTAGAGATGGTCTAAGATTCTTTAAAGGAGCATGAAATTTCATTTATCTATTATGTTTTAAGTTAAATATATATTAAATTAAAAAATTAGTACTTTAAGTATAAATGTCAATCTCTCATGTAAATACTTTTATCTCAAATACAAATATAAAAAAAAGTTCAAAATTCTAATACTGTTCATTTAATAACAATAAGAATATATAGAATTATGTTATTATAATGATTATTCCATCTCCCTTAATTTAATTAATAAACTTAAGCAAAGTTCTATTGATTTGTGATGGTATTGACTTTTCAAAATATTTAATCTATGCGCGTATTTGAATCAAAGTATTGGCAATCTATAAGTATTTTAAATTAATGTAAAAGTAAAAATAGATTTTCCATAAAAATTTGAATATTATTAAAATAGTATTACGTATGAGATTAACACATAAATTAAATATTTTGAATACTGTTACATATTTTATGATGTAATATTTGAGAGAATCCTATATAAAACAACAATTGGAAATATTAATAAATATTTGTAAATGTCATCCGATAGACTTATCTAATCAGATAATAGCTCGACCAGTTCTTTAATGGATTGGAATAAGGCTAGTCAACTCAATGAGAAAGAAATTGGGTATAAGAAGTACAAATTTGACAGCTTGACTACATCATAATTTTGGGCATATTGCATGGGTCATATGCTTAATGATTTATCAGCTGCGTGTTGGTTCAAGTATCGAGTTTATAATCATCATAGCTATCTGTTATTTTATTTGAAAAGAATAATACAGGTCGACTTCGGCTCCTATGCAATGTTGTCAGGACAAGTGGCTGATGCATTAGCAACACCAATGGTGGGATATTATAGTGATAGAACAAAGACATCAATTGGAAAGAGAATTCCATGGTACATAGGGTATTTTTAATGTATATTTCGCAAGGGGATATTTTGTGATAATCTTTTCATTTTTGCCTGTTTGGAATGGGAATTTAATATTGGATTGGATGAATATGAAGGATAACACAGTAGTATAAGTAACAAATACAAATTAAACCAAGGCCATCTATTATACCGTATTTCCAGCAATCTTTAATTTTGGTTGGGCCTCATTACAAATAAGCCATATGTCTTTGGTTCCAAGTTTAACATGCAGTAGATCAAGAAGAGACAAATTAAACTCCATAAGAAATACATTTTAATTCATAGCCGTATTAATAGTGTATGTGACGGCAGTAAAGAAATACAATAATTTTAGTTAATATTTTTTTAATTGGCAAACAGTACCGATGGCACTGATTCAGCATAAGCTTTTCAATATCTGTCATTGATATGTGTGGCCATAGGAACAGCAACATCAGTGTTTTTCATATTATAAATAAATGAACCTAAACTAACATCAGACTGTTCAAAATTTGCAAGAACTTTGTTAAGAATTCTTAAAGATGTATAAAAATAATTAATTAAAATAGAGATAAAATGGAATTAGCAATCCAGCCAAAGCTGCGTAGGACTAAAAGATTACAAGAACATAAGTTCAAGATGAATAAAAGAATACAATTTCTAGCGATGATTTATAGAAATCTACTTCTGAATCACAAATAGATGGATAAGGAAATGTCAAATTGACAGATGTCGAATTTACAGATGATGAAGGAGAAGGAAGTTTACATAAATAAAAGGCTAACCGAGGCTCTATGTCTGAGGATGTGCATGATTGGAAGTAATATTTTTGTTTAAAAATTTACAGAGAATGGTTTGGCTAAATGGCATTTTATAGATTCGGAATGGTTTACATGTTTTTTAGAATGTATTGTAATGTTTCATCAACTATGATTTCCTTTTACATTGCAAGTGTTTTGAAGTTTACTGATCCAGATTCAGAAGAAGTCAAAGTCCCTATTTAAGTTGCATTGATTCCTCTCTCTCTATATATTATGAGTGTTTTGACCAGTGCTTCATTATCGAAGTTCTATCAAGTATTAGGCAAGAAAGTCACATTAACGTAATCATTTATTTTTATTAAAGAATTGGGACAGTTTTATGTTTGCTTTCATCCTCTGCTTTGATATTCCTAAATGAAAATAACTCTTACTTTATGTATGTAGTATCACCATTCATTGGAATTGCTCAAGCTATCACTTTGAATACAGGAATTACACTTATTAGTGATGTGATTGGATTAAAGGGATCAAGCGGTGCCTTTGTTTTTGGAGCATATAGTTTTCTGGATAAGATTTCTTCTGGAATAGCCTTATTCTTTTGTTCATATGGAAGTGTACTTGATGATGAAAATTTGGTTCGTTGGTTGACTGTTCTTGTACCATCTATTTCTTGTTTTATTGGTTGTGTATTGGTTGTTACAGCCCCTACGAAAAAGCAAGAAGAGGATGCTGAAACTGAACAGAAAGATGAGAGACGTTCAAAATCTTTGGTAGATGAGTTGGCTACTTGATTTTATTATATATAATTTATATATATATATTATTTTTAATTAATGTAAAAATCTTAATTTAGATTTGAGAATAAACCATCAAAGCAGTTTCCACTAGACAATAAAGTTTGGAAATCGCATGAAAATCCAATCAACAATGAAGATCCCCTAATTACAGAGGAATCAGAATTCGGTTTCTAATTTGAAATCAAACGAATTTTCAAGTAGATTTTATTTTTATTTTAGTGATTCAAGGTGTCAACAATATACTAACAGCATGATTATAAATAACTATACTGTCCATTCTATCTCATAAGCCACATTCAATCATGAAGATTAAGAGCTTGTACTATACAAATAAATTTTAGAGTTAAGAATATCTAACTAACCAATGGGATTAGTATAGATACAAATCAGTTATTTAATGATCGTGTTATTTTTATTTAAGTCTATTACTTTTCTTATTCTTTTTTCATTTTAAATTTCTACAATTTTATTTTTCATATTATTCATATATATTTTCAATTACATACTTTTAGTGTTAATAGAAATATTAAAACACATTTTTGACGTCTTCAGGAAAATATACCAAAAATAATGGGCTAAATATTTATTTGAAAGTGAAGGATAAAACTTGTTAGCATTTGTCGAATTAATAATTAAAAATTATATGACGTAAAAAGATTTAAATGTTTATTAATTTCTCTTTCACAAAAAAGAACGAATAATGGTTCAGTTATTATTTAGTGCAACTTTTTTAGAATATATCACATATAATAGATCATTTAGACCAGAGCCAAGGATGCTACAACGCCTATCTGGCTGTCACTCTTTTCTTTGGCTCAAATGCTAACATCGGCACAAGAAAATCTTCTATTTGATTTGCTTCATAATATGAAAAACCATAATCACTCATTAATAGTTTACTAATAGATGTAGGATGCAGTTCCTAAATATATTTCAATTATATATACTTTGATATTAATTAATTATCCAGTCTTGTTGAAGAATTCTCTACTGTTAGAACCACTCAATGCCCATTTCTTATTCATTTTCCCTAAAACCTCCTGCATTTAAGCTAAATGATCATCTGATTTCTTAAATCCTTTACCCTTTTTAGGTCTGAATAGATAGTCATTTGTAAGTAATTCAAAAACAATACAAGCAGTACTCCAAATGTCTGTGCTTGTATCATATTCGATCCCCAATATAGCTTCAGGTGCTCTATATTCTCTCGTTTGAATATTATCTGTAAAATGTTTATGAGTCCAACAAGCATTTCCAAAATCAACAATTTTAATTGATAGATCTCGATCTAACTTTATCTTAATATGCTCTTTCCATCTAATTATAAATATAGTATAATACTTCAAAGTATACAAGGTCTCTTCATCTACTTCCTTTGATTCTGATTCTTCACTTTCCTCATCCGATTTCCAATCTTAATCATCCTCTTCATCTGAAGAAACTTCTTCTTCTTTACTATGACTTTTCTTTTTATCCTTCAATGCTTTTTCTTTCTCTTTTTGTAAATTTCTATGTTTATGTATATGATGAGTTTCTTCTTTTTATTCTTATTCCAAATTATTTTTATCACTTTTATCCTATTTTTCGACTTAGCTTTAACTATTATCAATAATTTATATTTATTAAGTATCTTCCTCTGTAATTGTATCAGTTAAAGTTGATTATACATTTGTTGAATTTTAATCTACACATTCTTACACTATTAATTATTATTATTATTATTATTATTATTATTATTATTATTATTATTATTATTATTATTATTATTATTATTATTATTATTATTATTATTATTATTATTATTATTATTATTATTATTATTATTATTATTATTATTATTATTATTATTATTAATCTTCTTAAACAGATTGCTATATTGTAATATTATTTGTTTCTTAATTTGGTACTTATGTATCCTTTAATTTTTATTCTTAAAGTTATTCACTTTATTATTATTCATTCTAAACTTACTAATCTTTTTCTTATTACTATTACAGTTTCTTTTATTTCTACTTTTTTCTTTTTTCCTACTTTTTATTAGTTGACTTCATTGATTTTTTTAATGTATCCAAGAATTTCATACTTATTGGTTTCTTTTTAACCATTTTCATTTATTCTACAAATTCTCCAAAATTTTATGATTTCAACTAAAGCATAATATTTTCTGGTTTCAAATCTGTGTGGATGATGTTACATACTTCATGCATATACACTAATCCAATTAAGAGTTCTCTTGTAATTTATTTTACTAACCACATACCCATTCTTTTATCATAATCATCAAAGTGTATAATTAAATCTAATAAGGATGGTCCTAAGACTTCAAAAACTGTACAGTAATGTTTTCCATGCATCCCATAATGAATAAAATTATCAACCATTTCCACACAATATGTTTCATTCAATTTCACTTTAATCTCCATATCTTGCTCTGTGTTTTTGATATTTGGATCATACCACTTTAAAGTCGTGTAATCCAACTTTGGAATCTGTGATAATTGCTCTTAATACTAAATCCATTTTTCATCTTTCAAATGCTTCTACAAATCCCTATATAAATTTAAACGAAATACTTCAAAAGTTCTAATTCATCAATGGCACTTTCTTGATAACTCTATTTGCTTTTTTATATTTTCAATGCAACATGTGTTTCAGATTATTTATCGTGTGCTAACCAAACTGTTGAAAAATGCCCCCATCCTAATTTTTGAATCACCTAAAATCTTCCATTATGAAATTTATCACCAATACTAACAGGATGATAACCATCTTTTTTGTAATCCTCATAATCCTCAGCATCACTACTATCTTCATATGGATTGGATGTTTTAGATGAGCATGATGAAGATGATCGAGATGGAGGTGAAGGGGGCTATTAAACAGGTTAAGATTATTGCTCTGCTATTCTTTTTTGCTTCAAAAGTTCAGAGATTGGTTTCTTATTTTTCTATTTCATAATATACCACTCTTTATTCTTAAAATTATTTTATAAATAAAAGAATCCATAAATTCATATCAATTTATCAAAAATAATTTACTTTTATTGAAAACAATGTTATCATAATCATAATAACTCCAATTCCATCGTATATTGTAATTTTATGGATTTATTAACTATTTTGAACTTCAAGATACTTGAAATATCCTTTATCTGTTAATACTAAAATTCCTTGATTCCAGCACTTAAATGCTAGAATTCTACTATTTTTGATTTTGCTTTATTATTCAACCAATTCAAGTAATTGTACTTTAGGATTTTACAAGAATAATTAATAAATAACACTTTTTCTCATCTATTTATAATAAGAGTTAATTTACAGCATAAAGTTAAGTCCCATCCTCTGAAAATTAGATTTCATCAACTTGATCAATCTTATAAAAAAAAATTTAATCAAGTGTAAAATGTAACAAATAAGCATTTATAATCAGAATAAATTGTTTGGATTCATGGGCTTAATATCTAATAAATAAATTTGGCAATTCTTTGAATGATATTTTATATGAGTAAAGTTATAAGAAATCTTCTTCATAATTGTTGTAAAACAGAATCTTTATTTTTGCTTCTGTCAATACTCTGCATACAATAATAACGAGTTATCCTTTTTGAAAATAATTGAATTAATCAATCACCTTAATATCTTTACAATTAGTAAATGACAATTTTATATCATTATTTGTAATTCTTGTTTATTCGTCCATGTATGCGATTGAACAATTAGAATAATTAATGACTGAAAAATTCAATAGTAATTCTTTCATGTATGTGTGATTCCTCTTCAGTTGGCAAACACTTTGATCTTCATTGTTCAGTTATTGTACTCTAAAATCTCATACTCTATGAATCTATACATTCTTTATCATATTCAATAATGGTTTAATTATCTACAATCAAATAATTCTGTGTTAGCCTCACTTTAAATTGTGGTTATGATTTGTTTTCTTAAATATCCTAAAAGGAATGGAATAGAGAGTATTTAGATTTAGCATTCCTTATCATAAATTCATCTTAAACTTCAACATCGATGGTGTCTTTGATTTCCAATTGAGGTAATTTTAATATCAACCAGATTATCCATATGTATAATGTCTCAATTAACATATAAAATTAAATTAAAATGTCTATTGCTTGTATTGCTATAATCGATTCATAGGACAAACTCAGCTTCATTGATTATTACATCAATAATGAGGATCAGGTGCATTTCAAATTTCAAACTTACACCGCTCTGCAATTAATCAGTCCTGCATTATAAAAGAAATTGAATGGGGGAACATCAACGGAACCATATTTAGGAGTATTGTATACAATCTATTTACCAAATAATGATTATGATGTGCATGCATATATAACGATAACACAATTGAAAATGATCATATTTATCAAGCAAGGAACAGAAAAATTAAACTTATTGGCTATTTTCGAAAAGATTTATGGATTATATCGAGCTTCTAATTTCAACCCATTTCATCAGACGAATCTTAATAAACTCATAAAACCAATGGTTGTAGAATTCAATGGAATATGATTACATAATAAATTAAAAAAGTTCAAAAAATTCAACAAAAGTATTTCACTAAAAGTGTTTATAAAGAATCCAAAGAAATAGGTTTCGAAATAATTTCATTCATTCCACTCTGCTGAGCTAACTCTGCATTTTCTTAACCATTATAAGCTGAACACATAACAATAACCGACTTTTATCTTTCATTTTTCAATAGCTTAGAGATCTCTAATTAATTTATGATTTAATACTTCACTACTAGCAATGAATCCATTCTTCCCTGGCATTTCTATATCCATAAAAATGATTTTGTACACCTTACAACACCCATTTTACTATCTCTACTTCACTTTCTTGATTGCAGAATCCCCATCATAAGCACTATCTGCCTTATACCCATAAGTTTACAGTAATGCCATTAAAGTGATGTGATTGAAAGGTACATCATCGACTATCAATATTTAAATGCATTCGCAATGATTCAGAAACTTCCTTGATGAAATGTACACTCTTTATGCTGAATTCTTAGAATCTGATCCTAAATCCTCAACATCCCGTATTGAGGATTCCTCCTCTTTCACTATTGTACTGGCCGACTCCTCAATTGAGAAGCTCACAACTGTGTAGAATCCCTTTTCGCTTTTAATCTGCAATTCCCCATCACCACTCAAGAATTTTACTATTCCCTTCGAAACTCTCAAGCCCAATCCCATTTTAATTGATCCTTTGGATTATTGGACAAATTGATTTTATAGGGCCAACATCTATTCGCTAGAGATCCCTTCGCCATTATCCCAAACAGAGAAGATGCATTAAGTTTCTCTCTTTTTCAAAGACAAAATAATCCTGCCTCCTTATTTTGTAAATTTGATTGAGTTGTTCATCAGATTCACCAATATCTAAGTTATTCTTAATTTGTCACTATGTATAACTATTTGATCATTAAAATTTAAGATTAATTCAATTTATTTTTAAGTGCATTCTTATTAAAATAATCCTTTCAGATCTTCAAAAATCTCGCTTGCATAAAAATTGTTTTAATTTAGTTTAAAATCCTCACATTCTATTTAAGCATAATCTAAAATGTCATTTATTTAAAAAAGTAATCTACGACAAGAGATTATTGCAAGTTATAAATAGTTGTCATTAAGAGTTTCATCAATTTTTTAACTTAAAATTTGTAATAGAGGTAATGAGCTATTTAAGGGCGTTCGCAATTCATGACTGAAAGAATTTAATAAAGCCTATTGAAATTTAAATCTATGAGTCAACTCCTTCAATTCTTCCTTATCAGTGATGTTTTCAATTATGAATAAGAACACTGGATCTTTGGTTTTCGTTTACAATTTTACCTCATACACTTTTATTTGAAAATGTTTCTTCTTCATAATGAAATCTTTGACTACATGGAACTTAAACATGTGAGTCTAATCTGAGGCAATCGATTAATTGTCAGAAGGATTAAGCTGTCTGTGACTTTTAGTTTAAAATTCGTTCATCACAAATTGAACATAAGAGTAAGTTGTGGTATCATGAATGCTGGATTAAAATGAGCCCTTATTTTGAATATTAACTTTCAATCGATCAGACAACCAGTTAGTCTTGTTAGATTTGATGCCAGTACTATTCTAATGGTGATTGGCTGAGTTCTGTTTCAGTTTTCTCAAAGGAACTATGTGAGGTTTATGTTTTGTATGCGGATTGGTTTTTACGGAGTTTATTTCAGCGCTGAGATAATATAAAAATAGGGTTACTTGGATAGCAATTGATCTAAGTGATTCATGATTTGGTCGGATTCACTTATCATCAGATAACTCATTAATTTCTCATTGTGCTTGATAACTTGGAAATTAGTGTCGATCAAAGCCAATCCGTAGGGGAGACAATTGAGTAGGTCTTCATCGAGAGCCACATTGATGTTTCTTTCTACTTATGGAGACTTCTCGTCTATAAGGTTCTATTAGATTTATTCTGCGTAACTGAAGTGAGCATTGTGATTGGGTTGTCTTTGTGATAGAGAAGTAGGACTTGGCTTTCTAATTTCATTTGGTTGATTGTCTTTGTAAAATATTAGATGGTTGAGTGGTTGCCAGAGAACAAATAGAGCAAAGTTCTGGGTTGTAAATTTTTCATAGAATTAAGCTCCAAGTCTAATAGAAACATAGATGCAAATTGTGTGAGTTAAAAATTAATAACATTTGTGCTATTTTTTCAACACATCTTCTACAATCAATAAGTAGATGAGAGAGAAGTAATTAGTGATGTTGTCCACGTTGTAAAAGACAGTCTCTAATTCAACAATAATGTTTATTTGAATCAAAATGTTGATGAAGTCTTGTCTTTGTTTTGCATATTCTGAACAAAAAATAATCAGGTTTAATAACAATCCAATTGAATTTTGAGTTATGGCCATTACATCTTTATGCTCTTAATTCCCTGCCTAAATCAGAGTAATTAAATTTTATAACATCAATTAAGTTAACAATAGCTTTGTTTTTAATTGCATTATTATTATATAAAATTGGTAAAGAAATTATTAATTTAGAACTTCACTGTAAAAAATAATTCTGAAGATCTAAATATGAATAATGTAATAATCCTTATCGAAGATTAAACATAAAAATTAATTTATATTTCAAAAAATGTAAAATAATAACGAGGCATATCTCTTAGAAGAAAATGCTAAATTGCGAAAGAATCTCATTGAATTGGAGACCAATCTACAAGAATTGGTGAGACAGGATTCATTGATTGAAAAGTGGACAGTGATGAAGAATTTCGTGCTTGTTTCAACTGAGGTGGAACGTCTGTCTTTGGCCTATGTGGCATTGGAGAAGTAGCATCAGACCTTATTAAATGCATAAAATAAGGATGTAGTGCATAGTGATCCTAAATTGAAGAAGTTGATAAATTAATTGGAGGAATTGAATGAAATAATGATTGAATAATAAAAGAGAATAGAGGAATTAAATAAAAACAATGCTTTGCTTAAGTAATTGATGAACGAAACAAATCAGAAGATGCAAGTCTTGACGGACATTAATAAGCAATTAAAACAAGATGAGCAAATTCTGAAGTAAGATAAATCAAAATTATAAAAATAATTATTGGAATCGAATGATGAATTGAATAATGTAATGTAAACTCTAAAGGAATGTGAAGATATGTTTAAGAGCACTTTATTAAAGCAGGAGACAGTCATCAAGAATTTATCTTAGCAAAGTGAAGGTTTCAATTTGGAGAATGCTAAGAAGGATAAGCTGATTGATTCATTGATGAAGAAGAATAATGACCTTATTAATGATATTGAGAAAATAGATAGAAAGTTTAATGAGTAATCCGTTTAGATGAAGAAAGTATCAAAAATGTATGAATCATTGGAATAGGAGTACAACAACTTTAGATTGCAACAATAAGGCAATCAATCTGAAGTATGCCTATTTTATTATTTGCACATAGTTTCATTCATTGACTAAGAGAATTGAGCATAAGAATTAAGTTTTGATAGACTTAGAAAATAAATACGATAAGTTAACTGTGATAGTCAAAGCATAGGAAGCTCAGTTGGAGGAAAAAGATTAATAACTTAAACATCTGAAGTAAAAATTGATTGAGTAGTAAAATTTGTTGAAAGATGCGAGAAACAGTAATAAGTAGGTTAAAAGTGACAATGAGAGTGAAATTAAATAATTGAATACTCAGGTTAAGAGACTTCAAGAGAAAATAGTAGAGATAAGGCAAGAACTTGAAAGAGAGATTGTTTTGAAAGAAAAGTTGCAACTTAAAAATCAAAATTAGGATGCTGAATTTCAAACGCTATTTAGTTAAAATGAGATTTTGAAGTAGGAATTAAAAGAATTAAAGAAATAGATTTTTGAGTTGTAATAAACTGTGAATGTAGAGAAGAATATGTTCCTCAAGGTTTAATTGGAATGCACAGGGTTAAGAGATTAGATTAGATAGGCCTAGGAGAAGAGTTAGGTTGAGGGACAAATGAATCTGGAAGAGGAGTGTTTTCAGTTGAGGAATGAATGTGAACAATTAAGGAATGAGGCTTAATACTTTAAATATTAAAATTATTAGCAGTTGTAGTAGATTGAGGAACTCAGACAAACAAAAACATATTTAAGTAATATCTTGATGGACAGAAGACAATATTGAATTGATTTAATTATTACTATTAATTATAAATTGATGAATACTTAGAGAGATAATTTACAGAGTAGGGGACAGGTCAGCTCAAGTCACAGAACATTTTAAGCCAAAAGAACCAAAACAGAACCGTCTCTGCTACCTAATTTTGATATCCTATAAGAGAATGTGAAGAATTAGTTTGCTCTCGGCCATATACGTGGCAAATGGCTTCATAAACCTTAGTATGTCATTCCAAAAACTGAAATATAATAAAAACGAGACGAAACTTATGGAAAAGTGAATAACAAATCGAAAACAAAAAAATTAACTTTCTTAAAATTTGGATTTAGAATGCATGAAAAAAAGAACAACTATTATTTATAACCACTGATCAAATAAGTACATGATGCTTTTGGAGAGTTGGCCAACGATGGCTCAATGGGGGTTGTTGACTTATGGAGTGATAGAAATGTTAATAGATTGATGGATGCAATAGAAATGACGAGAGATAACTTGCTGGTCAGAAGGATGGGTAAGGAAAAACAAAAGAGTGATGAGCCTGGCTTGAATAGAGCAAATGAAAAAAAAGTTAACAACATTTTTAAATCAAGTGATGATGATACCTTTAAAATTAAGTTTCAATTAACTGATGTCGAAAAGCGAAGATTAACTAGGATAGCCATGCCTACATTATGTTAGTATATATAATATCATTACCAATTTAGTCAAATAAGACATGGGGATCCCAATGAGGGTATTGCAGCCATTGTCAATTCAATTGATGAATTGCATCAAGAAAACCTAGAAATATATACCAATCTGTATTAATAAATCAAAAAGATATAAAAAAATATCAAATGATTATAATTTTGCAATCTTATTTTGTTTTATTTGTAATTTTAAAAGTATATGATATCACATGAGAAGGAAAATGGATTTATGTGATTTGTACCAAGGCAACACCTTGACAATATTTTATGTTCTTTAAATCTCAATATAAAGGATTTTGCTATAATAAATTTAATTAAATAATGTCAGAATAATAAGATAGTTCATTATAAGGACAACTCTTTGATAATTTAAGATCTTTGATTACACTCATCGATCAGTTGAGAGACTTAGGAGTTTAGGAGTACATCAAATTACCCAGAATAGCTGTGTTGGGAAGTTAGAGTGCAGGAAAAAGTAGTCTTTTGGAAAACATTGTCGGATTGGATTTCTTACCAAGAGGAGAAGGTATAGTGACAAGAAGACCTTTGGAAATGAGATTGATACATAAACCTGACGCATTAAAACCATGGGCAGTGTTTGATGTGTGCAAAGATCAGAAATTCTTTGATTTTGAGAAGGTTAGAGAATACATTGTAGAATTGACAGATAAAGCAACAGGAAATTCAAAAGGTATTTTGAAGTGAAATTATCGACTAGATGTTGTCCCTGACCCAATTGTAATGACTGTCTATTCACGAGATTGTCCAGACTTGACAGTGATCGATTTACCAGGAATTACAAGAATAGCAATCAAAGGACAGAGAGAAGACATAGAAAAAGTCACTTTGGAGATGGCCACTCATTATTGTTAAGATGAGAGAACAATAATCTTAGCTGTGTGTCCAGCCAATCAGGATTTATCAACTAGTGATGGACTTCAATTAGCAATCAAATTAGATCCAACAGGATCAAGGACTTTGGGTGTTATTACAAAAGTAGTAATTCATAGTGAATCTAGATTGATATCATGGATTAAGGAACAGATTGCAGAAAGGAATTGTTGGGACAAATAATTCCATTGAAATTGGGTTTTGTTGGTGTTAAAAACAGAAATTAAAAAGACATTAATGAGAAGGTCAGAGTTGGTATTGCATTGTAAAGGGAGACTGATTTCTTTGCAAAACATCCATTATATTCTTAAATGCCTCCAGACATCATGGGAACAAAGGCATTGATTCAGAAATTAACTACTATTTTGTTTAAACAGTATGCATCTATTATATATTAACAGTATTCGAGCATCCTTGCCTCAGATCATTAGGGAAATCGATTAAAAAGTATAGGACTGTGAAGTCAAACTCGCTCAATTAGGCCCAGGATTACCAAGAGACAACAAGGAGAAGATGCAAGTTATATGGAATATGTTGACTGAATATACAGAAAATTTAAATAATAAATTAAGAGGAAAATTCGATGTTAAATCAGCATTACAGAAAGACACTCAAATCTCAGGAGGAGCCTAAGTGAAACTATATTTGAATGAACTATACAATGAGTATTCTATTAGTATTAGGATTTAGATAATCTGGCAAGAATTACAGAGTCAGTCGAGAGTACACAGATAGAGAAATTAGAGAAGCCATCAGATTACATTAAGGTGATTCTATTCCAGGATTCCCATCATTTGATAGCTTTTTATATTTAATCATGCCATAATTAGAGAAGATTGAGGGATCCTGCAATAGATACTTTAAATGAAGTGTTTACCTATGTTGACTCATTGTCTAATAGCATATTGAAAAAGGTGTTTTACAGATTCCCAACAATTTTAGATGCTATTTCAGACATCAGTTCTTAAGTACTGACAGAATAAAAGAACAAAACTAAAGTTGTTGTTGAAAACTTGATTGATGCTGAATTAGGATACATTTTCACAAATGATCAAGACTACTTAACCATGAATGCCAGCATTATCCCAGTATGTTCTATTTATTCTATATCATTTTAGTAAGAAGATAAAGAAGACTAGAAAACTGCAGCTGCTGCTCCAACAGGTGACAATGCTGCTGGCACTGCAAATACGGCAAATACATCTGCAAACACTGCGAATAAACCTGCTGCTTAGGCTAACAAATAAGACACAGACCCTGAAAAGGTTTTAGCTTAAGAATTGAGCAGAAGATTAGATGCTTATTATAGAATTGTCATAAGAAACCTAAGAGATTCTGTTCCTAAGGCAATAGGGTATTTCTTAGTTAGAGCTGCTTAAGAATAAATGCAATTCTAATTATACAATGAAATCATGAAAAGTTAGTCAGTGATGGGATTGATGTCTGAAGTAAAGAATGTGTTTAATTCATTTTAGCCTGAATACATTACAATCGAAAAGAGATACCATCAAAAAGACATTGTTAGTGTTGAGAAATGCATAGAAACTCTTGAAATAAGATCCACAGTATTTTAAATATTTAAATAAATAGATAAACATTCCAACGACAAACTAGTGAAGCAGTTATGGATAAGGTGAAGAAGACAGCAGCAGAAACAATTAATAAAACAAAAAGATTTCTTGGGATGTGATTTTATCTAATAAAATAACCAAGCATATTATATTATAAAAAATAAATATCTAGTTTGATTATGTGATGAAATATCAAGAATACTAAGCTGAAGGTAGTTATTCTAATTATCTACTAAAATCTTATTTAATAGTTTATTATTATTTTTTTTTTTTTGAATTTTTCAATGAAGTTTCTGATATTTTCTATTTATACTCATCTCTAGTGATCATATTTTTAGTATGTTCTTCCTTCCACTCTCTTTGAATGTTATGCATTTAAGTTCTATTTTCAGCCTCCTCTAAATGCAATTAGTCATTCATTTTATAGGCTGTCTTCAATTCATTATCATATGCCTAATTGAAATCAACTTTAGTCTTCACTAATCTCTTAGCTTACTCAGCCAAGATCTTCCTCTCCCTTAAATTCACCGATTCGACTCCCTCTTATACAATAAGTTTTTCATTCTGTCTATTCTTGATTTCTCTCTCCAAACCTAACCAATTATTCTTCTATTATACCATCCTATTGAGACTTCCCAAGCTTTCATTTCCACCATAGCCTTATTAGCATTCATATATTGCTATCTAAGTTTAGTTTCTCTAACTTCAGCTGCTATTCTTTGTTCTTCAGCACTCTTGACTTGCTTTTTGTTGCTAATCTTATTTTAAACTTAAAGTAATTGTTCCTCCCTAATCTTTTTTCTCAACTCTTCCTCCTTTTGCTTTTTCATCCTCTTAGCTTCTCTCTCCATGTCCTTCTGCTACGATTCAGCTTATCGATGTGCTTTAATTTCTTGGACCTTCCTTTACATCGATGATAAGTATTCATCCTTCTAAGTAACAATCTCCTTTCTTTTGTCTTCTTCTTCGGCCTTTCTTTCAGCCTTTACAACTTCTAATCTATCTCTTAATTCAGCCAATGACATTTCTTCCAACAGACCATAACCCATAGTTTCAGTAGGATCATATCCCTTAGTTCTTTTGATTGGTTACCTTTCTAACTCCCTAATTTATTTAATTAACTCTTCTCTCTTAATTCTAATTTACTCATCTTCCTGTCTCTTCAATTCCAACATCCTAGCCATTTCTAATTTCTAATCCTCAGCCATTTGCTTATTCTTCTCTTGCACTTTCTCTACTTACAAATACACCTTCTTCTCAGCCTCCATAATTTGCTCTATTAATTACTTTTTATACTCAACTTATTCTTACTACAATTCTTATCTTTCCTTTAATCTTTCCACAGCCTCAACCTTCATTTTTTCAGCCAAGATTCTATTCTCCTTAAATTTCTCCTCTTATGCTCTCATAGCTGCTTCTCTTGCCAATTCCATTTCTATCTTTTTTTGTTGTTGATGTTCCATTCTAGCTATTTACTCTACTTCTTCCTACTACCTCTTCCATTCTTCGAATTCTCCTGAATCTCTGAGATTGACTTCTAGATTTTTGACTCTCTCTCTTTCAATATCTTGTTTCTTCTTTAATAGCATTTCCTCCCTCAAGATGGCTGCAGCATTTAATTTGATTTCTGCAGTCTCTAAATCAGCAGGGGCAGGTTTAGCAATTTTCATATTGAACTACAATTATTGATTGAGAGTGTCTTCGACCTCCTTTTTGACAGTTTCATAGTTGGTTGGTCGAAGATCTGTTTTGAATTCAAATTACTTTGCATCCTTATAGGTTTCTTGAACCTTTTTTTTAGATTGCTCAAATCTAAGCTTATTGTCTTCTTCAATCTATTGCAATGTTTTTTTATTGAGATTACTTGGAACAGGTTTACTTTTGTATAACTCTGGTTTAGGAGGAGGAGGAGGATCGGGCTTTTTCTTGGTTTCACTCAATTTGAAGGGCATAGTTTTCGTCGGTTATTTTTTTGCAGCTGATTCAGGTCTTTCATCATCTTGGACCAATTCGCTTTGTTTGCCAGTGGCTCTCGAACTCAGAGAACTCAATAGATCTTTCATCATGGGGAAGTGCTATTCCAAGCCTCCAATCACAGTTTCGTGGATGTATTGAGGATCGTAGATTTCTATCCATAGGGGTTTGACATGCGTAATAACTTTGTCGATGTCAAATAGAAATTGCAAGAGGACATTCATTTTGACTGGGTCTTGTTCGTTGACCATCTTTTTGAATTCATTGTAGGGTAGTTCATCCAATCTAAACAAAATGAGATAGGAGAAGATGTGATATAGAGTGGCATCATTTCTATTGGTTGTGCTGGACAAGAGAGTGAACATAGTTTTGGTGAGGATTTTGAGGAACTCTTCATAACGTTGTACTCCTGAGAAAACCTATTTGAGAATGAGTGCAAAATTGATACTTGTTTCAAAAACATGATTTCAGTATCGAAGAGTTTCTTGCAATTTTCCTGGATGTATTGTTCGCAATGGGAGTCTGGAGTCAGGATAATGGGATTGTAAGATTTGATGAGGTCGATGACATGAGTTACTAATTGCTGGTATCGCATAATTAATATATTTTATATTCTCGAGTGCATTATAAACAATTTAGACATCTGAATTAGTAGAATATTTAATATTTATATATAATTCGAAGTCAAGAAAATCGAACACAACAATATTTAAATTAATGAGCTAGGAAGTACACTCAACGGAGATCAAAGGGAGGGCAAGTCGAAAGCATTTTCCTTAATTAGATTTGAGTGATCTCAAGCCAAAAGCCAATTTTCTTGATAGTCTATGTAAATGTTGCGAATATCTGTGATAGTACACAAGAAGTATCAACTAAATAAGAATGTGTAGTAATATACATTGGGGAAAGTCTATTTGGAGTCCCAAAAGGAGAGAGTTGTTTTTAGAGTGTTTTAAGATTCCGATTTAAATATATCTTCGATCTTCCAATAGAAGCTTAATAAAACTACAATAGACGATGATGTGATGACTACTTATTCTCAGATTTCTCATGCTAAGAAATAAAATAAAAAGGATTTGATCAGGAGAATTTACGAAAAAGAAAAATGGCCTAAAAGCAAAAAGGAGTCTATCGAGGAAATGGAATAGTCTCTCTTCGGATCGGATGAGGAACCTCAGCCCTTTTGTACGCAACAATAGAATCAGGATAGAAAGACAGCCTAATTTATTTAATCTTAGTGATCGACGTTGATATATAATTATTATAATAACTAAAATTAATAAATAATTTATTAATTGACGCGGATGAAGTTGAGTAAAATGAATGAGGATGAGGCAGCTCTTATATTCGAGGAAAGGTAACCACTAAATATTCTATCAAGAGAAAGAAAAAACTAATAGGAAATTTAATCGATCAATACACTAAAGTTCAAAAATAACAGTAACTATCGAAAAATAATATCCTATCCAAACATGAGTAACCCAAATTACCTTAAAAGCTCAATCAATCAAATTAAGGCATTGGGGACACTTCCAAAGAAAATCAATTAAAAAAAATAGTTAAGACTTCATTGTTAAAGGACATTGGCAATATTGATGTGGAAATACAAAAAATGACCAATGAATATAACACGAACAGAACTAAACCACTCTATTTGGAAAAACAATATTCCCATTCTAAAATACTGACCAAAACATTAAATCAAACTGAATTATCCAAATCTGAATAGAAAACTTCAATTTAGAACAAGAATCAAAGCTATTATACAAATAGACAAAAATCTAACAAAATCAATAAGGCAGCTGAAAATTCTTATTCCAAACTGGCTGAATCTCTACGCAATTATTCCAATCAGAGAAAGATTGAAGAATCCAAAACTAACGATTAATCCAAACCCTATGATTTTCTTTAAATCAACACTCAATCCGAAAAAAAAATTGTTAAACAAAAAACAAAATCAGTCAACATCGAAGCCAATGTTATTAAGTCCAGCAAAGTGATTTCCAGTGAGCGTAAGATCCCCAAACCACCTTTGAAATAGTTGTCTCAAAAGAGGAATTCAGAGAGTGAAAAGACCTCACCAGTCAAAACCATTTTAAAGTAAACTTCCAATCACACATACGATCTTAGTTCAACCAAAGCTAATACGACACAATAAGTAATTATGTCCTTTGATCCTAGTTTTATTTAAACAAGGACAACCACTTTAATCGAAGTCAAAATAATAGTAGGAGTATTGGGGATTACAAGATTATGGAAGCTGTCAACATCTACAGAACACTTAAATAGTTAGTGGATTCCAAGGAGCAAATCCACCCAAAACATTCTACGACTTTACTTTAACAAAAAACTTCAACGCTATTGGTAATCATTTATTTCTTATCTTATTTGTAGTCTCATAAGAATGTTAAATAATAATGATGATGAAGTACTTATATTAATTTTTATTATCTATCAAATAATTATTTTAATTTATTTAATTCCTGATAATGAAAATTTGATTGATCATTTTATATAATAATTTATTTATAATTTATCGTCTATAAGAATGAGCTTCGAACGTTATCATCCATCTAAACTAAACATGGAATCTAATGACAACAATCATCATCACAATGGCAACAATCATGTGCACTTAAAATATGCTCCTGTCAAAATTATTCACAACGATATTGCCAATAGTGAGGAAAGACGCAAATATCCATAGTTAAATCTACGCTTCCAACCAGCCGATGAAACCATTGTAATCATGTTTCTTAATGTAGACTCGCCAAGATCCAACTGTCACCATCCCTCTCAGCTTCCTACAATAACTAATTTAATAAGCCTATTCCAATAAATAGTTAAGAACACTAAATAACCCCTCTTTTCGAGTCGAAGAGAACAGAAATGACGCCGTTGAGGAACTAATCAAATAGATCGAAATCTAACAAAAAGGATTCTACCCTATTGATGGTATATATAATATGTTATATTTTTATAATAGAAGAAAAAAAAATATAAAATGTTCTAATCTAAAATTAAATGAATTTTATTTTTTAACATGAAGAAGCAATTTAAATTATTGAGATCTACTTTTCAGAAAACACCAATCTCAAGCCCCATTTCAAAACATGGCTATAGCAATTCGAAGTAAAGGCCATCTAGGATATGTTGATCTTATGTCATTCTGATCCCAAAGGGTAATAATGCTAAGATCTATTTAAAACCCTATTCTAAAAGTTGTCTATTGAATTCTATCAAAAACATGCTTATGCCTAAGTCTTAAGAAGCGACCAACAAGAAAAGCTCAAATATCTCTCCCAAATAGGAGAAATTTTAAATAAAATAACGAAACCATAAGAATATTATTATTTTAAGCAACGATGAGATTGCGAATGTGTGTTTATTGAATTTAGTTTTGTTTTTTTCTGTATATTAGTTACATATAACTATTCATTCAAACACATAACCTACTCCTTAGACTGATATTATAAAATTGTCCTTTATATTTGACTTCTCAAATTCTATCTAGCACTCTGGAAGGAATTTCTAAATCACATACTTTAAAGATTCAGTATGGGAAGTGGGCTTACTAACCAAAATTTCCGATTTACCTTTTGCCAAAGCCATCAATAAAGGAAGTTAATCCTAATGATGATCATCAAAGCAATTTTATTATTCCAGTTATGATTTAGCATTTCCTATTACATTAGCTAGAGTTTCTTCAATTGTTTTATCGCTGTCATTTATTATAGTATAGTCATAAGAATTCAAATTCGAATGACTAACCAGAGAAATCCCATAGCATTTCTTGAACTTTTTTGAATTAACGATTTTTATTTCACTGTTTATGATTAATTAGTCATTCTCAGCATATTATTTCAATTCATCCACTATCTAATGATCAAATATTTGAGTGTCACTTGGAGATCCTAATAAGTAAGTGCAATTCAATTTATTAATTTTAGTATATTCTTTCTTAATTAATTAATTGAGTGTATTTTATACAGGCTGAAGCACAGCTTGAATCTAGCCTCCTCCTTAAGGATAGTAGCCCTCCTTTAAAACCTTAACATCACATTTGAGACCCATTTAGTTTATTATTGGGAGGAAGATTGTGCTCCAAGCTTAGATGGTAGGACAATGATTTAAATAAGTTCCTCCGTGTATGGTAATGGAGACTTGTTTTTGAGCATTAATAGAAATAGGTAACAAAGATTACAAGATTAAGGTTATACTTTATGCTGTTTGAGCTGGGCAAACTAAGTCTTCAGGTAGAAACTTGTGAAGAGGTCTGAATGAAAATTCTTCCGAACCCAATTTAAGGCCTTCAACTTCAGATTTGATAATTTTTGTGATTAATGAGATCTAATTGAGAAGCTAGTTATTTATTCCAGGATTTGGCCTGTTGGATCTAATATTTGTGATTTTAAATTGTTTTTGAAAGAGTACCGAAAGAGCTAAGGCACTTCTGAACATTTATCCTCCTCCTTCATTGTATGATCCGTCAATAATAATCATATCCTAATTCATTTTGTATGTATTAAATTAATTAATTGTTTTAGTATAAAATAAGTATATAGGATATATTAATGTAATTTCTCTTATGAATAATGATTTAATGTAATATGTAAGTTCTTATCTTTAATTAAATTCATCAATTATAAATATTAAAATTATGGAGTCATTAAATGATGGTAGTTAAACGAGGAAAAAATACGCTGTAATCACACCAGCAGTGAGAATGGCTTTTATTAAAAGAGTCTAATCGAAATAATCAACAATAAAGTAGGCTGCCCAAGAATTTGGGATTAAGTTTAGCACGTCTAAAGCTATTTTGCAAACTTACAGAAGGGAAGGAAGAGTGGGGAAGAAGAAGACACGTCAGAGAAGAAGTACCTCTAAGTTAGAATCTCTACCTGAAAAACCTTAAGAAACCAATAAAACAAAAGAATCGTTGGCTCCAGTCCAATCCACCTAGACTTCGCCCATCGACCAATAATTTCAATCGTTATAATTATAGTTAAACTAATAAATTTAACTGATGTAGCTGAGCTTGTCCATGAATCCATACATGCTTCTTCAACAGTAAGTGTATTAATTTGATTCTAGAAACCAATATTTAAACTAATGTCTAATGTAATTGCAAACCCAGCAAATGGTCAATTCCCAAGGGTGGTAGTAACCTATTTCGCAAACACAGCCTCTTCTTTAATAATTTGGCCGCATACAAGAGCAAAGACAATATATAACTCCGTTATAATCAAGCAAGTGTCTAGACCAAAGATTTGATGAGGGTCGTACTACACTAAAGGATCTCATTTGAGAATGATAGTATTGTATTAAATAACAACAGTTTTCAGAACTTAAAAAATCTTATAATCTTTTATATATATTTAAATTTGTTAATAATATATATATTGAAAATACTAATGTATATGTGGACTTATAATTATTCAGATAAATTATTAGATTAATATATTTCTATCTTTATATTACTCCTCTAAGTTTTATTGAACTGAACATCAGAAAGGAGGCACATGAATCTCACCTCTCCCTCCTGGTCTAATTGACTTTGCTTCACTGAAAATAAGAGTTAAAGTTTATGGCCAACAATACCTTGTTGATCATACGTGCAAATTAAATAATTAATATAAGTATTAATATAAAATTGTTACCATATCTATGGAACATTCAGAAATTAAATCAGATAAACCTGTGGTAATCTATGGAGGTGATTATTGTCCATATTGCCATAAATTAAAGCGCTTTTTGGAGACTAAAAATATACCTTATGAATACAGAGACATCACAAAGGAGAAGGAACACGAAAAATAGGTGAACGAATTCGTAGTTAAATTGAAGTGGAGCACAATTCCAATGGTATTCATTAAATAAAGGTTTGTTGGTGGATACACAGACGTAGTGAATTTGGACTAGAAGGGAGAATTGGAGAAATTAATAAAATGAAGATTTGGAGATGATTATTAAAAATCATAAATTATAATTATTCTATTGTTATTCTCACATGAATTTAGCAAATGAAACTATATAAAAGTTGCTGAAAATAATAAATATATTATTAATGAATTTGTCACTTATTTTTGACTGGCAAATTGACTTCTTTCCATATTTTACATGTATTATCTTTAGACCCAGTAATGATGATGTCTCCTTCATAATTAAATGAGCAACTAAATATTTCATCTGTGTGTCCCTCAAGTACTTACAAACATTCACCAGTTTCTGAACTATTTAAAGAATTAATTAAAAGTCATACAATATTCTGGCAGTGTTGTCTGCACTAGCAGTAATGATCTTGTTACCAGAGGGGTTAAATTGAACCTTGGATATTTCTCCCTTATGACCAAGTAATTACGCAATGCATTCTCCAGTATGCACATTGTATACTCTTCCTGTGGCATCTGCTGAAACTGTCACTAATCTAGTGCCTAGAATAAATATATAGATGAACCTGTGGAGTTGAAACAGATGTCTTAAACTTCGTCTTTGTGTCCTCTCAAGGTTTCTATGCATTTACCTGTTTTGATATCCCAGATTTTACAAGTCCTAATTTAATTATATATATGTATTTACTTATCAATAGATCCAGTAGCACAATAATCACCTGTAAACTCGAATTAAGTACTTGATATTTCTCCTGTGTGTTCATCCAACATATGAATACACTCTCCTGATCTAACATCCCAGATCATTGCAGTTTTATCAAATGAACCTGTCAATAATTTATCTCCATCTGAATTGAAATGCAAACTAACAATTTCTCCATCATGTCCATCTAGCCTTGCTATTTACTTTCCACTTTCTACATCCCACAACCTAGCAGTTTTATCCATTGATCCTGTAGCCACGATTAAAGAATGAGGATCAAAAGATGTGCACACTATTTCGTAATTATGTCCCACTAGAGTTTATAGACATTTGCCTGAATTAGCATCCCATATTTTCGCAGTCTTATCAAATGATCCTGTTACCACCCGATCACTATTGATATATTTCAGCTTTAATACCCAAATGGATTGTTAAATGCAATACAATATACAACATTTTTATGACCTTCCAGAGATACTATTTCCTCTCCTGTAAAAGTATCCCACACTTTACATGTTCTGTCATAGCTACCTGTGATAAACCTATTTTATATATCAACTCAAACTAAGTACTTGTCTCCATTTTTATTGAATGCACAATTTGTCAGAGGCAGCATATGAGCCTTAAGAGTTTTGAATAATTCAAATTATTGCTCTTTTTTTGATTCAATTTTATCTATTAATTCTAATAAAGCTTAGATTTTGTGTTACTTCTGATTAAGGCTGCGAGTTAGGGTTTCCGACTCTCTGAAATGATTGGCTCTTCCATGACTATTTCTTCAACTAATTGATCTACATCTGTACTATTATGTTAGACTTCAAACTATACTCATTGCTCAAATTTAGCAAGTCAATAGATTTCGTTTCTTATTCTCCATTACTGCGAATGTACTCCAAAATTATGCCAGGAGGATAATATCTCAGAAGAAACCTTTTAAGCTTCATTTTTTAAATATTTAATATTTATGTATTGAATCATATGTAATACGATTGAATATGGGGGAATCTCATTGGAGGAAAACCTGATTTAATTGATATCCCAATTATACCAATACATAAAACAAATGTTCATAAATCAATCTACTCACCTAATTAATTGTTGTTCAACTTTACGGCTTCGTGTTTCTTGGGAGCAAATAGGATCTTCTCAAGATTCATGCAAGGCACCTACATTATACGAATGCTATACTTCAATGGCTAAACTTACGAGACCTCCGACTACAATTGTGTAGACGATATCAGTAAGTGTGAAAAATAGAATGTGAGAGTATTGATAATAAACTAATTGTGTTGAACTGAAAGTCATGAACAAGATCACAATGAAATGTGTCAAGTACATGCAAAATGATATTCTGGCTATTGGTTACCAAAAGGGGTGTCCGAGTCTAAAATTTCATTATTTGTATACATTAATCTTGATGGGTCATTCTTGCAACCTAGCAAAGCAGGAGTAATGCAAAATCCAACACCTATTACAAAAAGTACTCTATTGAAAGCCTGGTAGAAATATTAGGCTTATGGAGGCCAAGCATCCATATCCTTTTGGAGTGGTATAATGATCCAAATGATGGTCTGAGTCAATCCAATTCCAATGACATATAGCAGTGTTCTGATAAACACACTATCCTTGATCTTCTGAGCCAAATCAACAATCTTTTAATTTTAACCGCTAATGTAATTTCTATAGAAAAGTCCAAAGAGGATTCCAATTAGGTAAGGAGAGATTCGGACCCAAGGTTTATAGTAGAATACATCTTGATAATCTGGTTGTGGTTTGGAATTGGGAGTCCCTATTTACAAATGGTAATTGTGAGAAAAAGCAATGTAATAGGCTGAGAAGATGCTTCCGACTAACAACGAAATAATACTTGCTAATCCGATTTTTGTATTTTTTGCATAGATGATCAGTAAGATTGGAGTGATTAGAAATATTTGAAAATCATTAGACAAATACCAGCCCCATCCATAACAATAACTTAATCCATTGTTTGCATGCGAAAACATATTGTCAATGAACAATAGATTCTTCCACCATTACGCGTTGCAAGTGGATGTCGATGCTATGTATTCATTCCAGATTGGTCCATCTGACCAATACACACTCAATTGCCAATACATTAAAATGCAAAATGCATATGTTGGCCATATTCTTAAGAATCTATGTAACCACATTGCTGGCACCAATGTAAATTTGATTGTTCTCAATTTGGTCAACTTCTCCAACAGTAAAACAGTAGCCAAAAAGCCTCCCACAAAAAAGAATGTATCAACTGCAAAGTATGCTGCAGGTGTTAGTGTCACCCACCCAGGCTCTGTGATCTTGTAGGGGATGTCAATTAGATTGAAGGAATTAGATCCTCTGATCAGTTAATCATGACCAAAGATAACCCAAAATATTGATAAGGATCTTATTCCATTAAAAATTACAAAACCTTCATTCTCACCTTTGGGTTCATTGATTTTGAATAATTTTTGGTAGTTGTGAACAAAGGAAAAGCTTAAGGCAAGTCGTTCCCATGATGGTTCTTTGTATTTCTCATATTTAATTTCCTCAAATTGCCCTTTGCCACTCATGAAAGCAGATTCCTAATTTTCCATGATTTCATTCTCTATATTGTATAATGACATATTTATTTACAAATCAATTCCGATCTCCTGTACTGTTCATCTATTATATCTGCTTGGAAGGATGGATCTTCAATTTTAGAATCATTTATTTTCTCAGCAGCCTTCTTCTTTATCTCTATCTATAAGTCTTCCGAATAAGCTTTCTTTTTGTTTTCTGCCATTATGGACAAAATGCTTCCCGTAACATTGAGGCCAACAACTACTATCAACAACATAAGAGTCAAATAGGTGCCAATACCCCATTCTGGATACATGAGTTCTGGATCCTAGTAGGAAACACTATCAACCATTGACCTATTGTATTGGAGATGCTAGGGAAATTACGGATAAGTACAGTTAGATTGTTGATGAACGATTTTGTAGTTTCATTGAACGTCTACAGATAATTCATTTCGCAAAACTAAGGTAAACAAAATCCCATATGCAATGGTCTTCCTCCGCTGATCATTCTCAAGTGAATGTAATGCAAGTCGACAGAGTCTCTACAAACTAGATAGGAACCTAAATCTTAAAGTCCTTTTCCAGAACTAAGTATAGATTATGCTGATATGTTCTTTGGAATTTCACCATTAGCTATTGCCTCGAAAAAGCTTGTAAAATATTCTTTACACTTAGTGTTATTTTCCTCATTTGCCTTGATTTACATACTCAGCAGGAGGAAACATATGGAATAGAAAAGGAATTTCATTTTTATTAATATTAAATATATTAATAAAAGAAAATTGATATATTCCAATATGACAATTATAATTTCAATTAATAAATAATGACATATCTGAATATAAGTCTGATCATTACTTTTTTTATTTTTGATATAATGGTCAAAATATTTAATTTAGATACATTTATCATCATATAATTTTAACCAATTAGAGAGAGATCAATTAGATGAATAAAAACATTAAAACATTATGATTATTTTTAGTAGTAATTTAATCATCAAATTATTTTTATAAAAATTTAATATCATGATGATTAAGTACCATCAAACCATTCTCTTAATGTCTCTGGACAATGTTATGCTGACATTCCACCATTCTACTTATTTAATTCTTCGTCATAAATGAAACAAGTCAACACAGCATCACATGCCATTTAATAGATACTCATGAATAGAATTGCCACCATATATGCTATAATAAAGCAGACTATTGATGGTACAATTGGAGATGCTAGATCTGTTTTATATGGTTCCACATTGATAAAGATTTCATATGAGAACAGAACTGTAGCAAAACCAACAAATAACTTACCAATCTATTTGAATATAAATAAAGTTTTACGAATGTAAAAATGGAACCAATACCAGAAACTAGACTGTACCTCATGGTATTAGCCCATATTGATTCAAAAGCATCTTTAGCAGCTGGACAGAAACTCTTGCTCGTCAATGCAATTTGAATGTAAGCATTTTTATTAAGGAATTCGATGAATCTCTCAAAACAGGCCACCAAACAAGAGAGACAATCTAGTATGCATTTAGTGCATTTGTTATCTCCTGACATCTATTTTGTCTGATATTTTGCATATTCCAACATCAATCGAATGAATTGAACCACTGCCAATATAAAAGAACCAAATGCCAATGATCCAAGATGATAACGAAATGCCCAATAAATACTTTAGAATAAGTTGCCAGTATAGGATTAGCCTGGTCCTTAATTGAAATACCATATGCACACTGAACAACCAATTATGAATTGATTCAGAGCCAACAAAAAGGCCTATTTCCATAACCCACCAAACATAAAGTAATAAACCATGTTTCTAGTTGTATTGTCAAATGTTACTGAAGCAAAAGGAGTACTGCCATCTCCCTTGATGTTTCCAAGACCAACAATGTATCTTATAAATTACTGATATTTATTACACAACTGATACAATCCACCAAACCCACAAGACTCCTAAACAAATTCCAATCACTGGAGGGTACAATCATAACAGAAAAGTTATCTCTCACATAGAGAGTAGCTGTCTTCACTACTTCCTATAGCCAATCTGATTTTGTTGAAAATGCAAAAAAAAGGCAAGAATTGAAAATGCTATCCAAGCTATTTCAATATAAAATATATATTCTAAGGCTTTTGCATTATCAGATGCATTAGTCGAACCTGCTGAGGCTGATTATTGAGAATCACTAAAATATAGAATGTTATGTACTTCAAATAATATAAGTGCTAATTCCAAGTGTAACCTGCCAAAACTGAAATTCCAACAAAGTAGAGCAAGATTGTCAACCATACAAATAATCCTCCCAAAAATCTTAGAATCACCATGTAAATTAATCTATCATTATAAATTTACAGTTTTTACCCTAAACCGAATGCTATAAAAAATGATGCAAGAATGATATATTTGGCAACAGAAAGGTCATATAACCAGGATGTCAATCTATTCAAGTCAATAGAAGAACTGAAATTAGAGGTTTAATTCAGAATGTCTAAAGCTGTACTTGGAAAACATGCTCTTGAGAAAATGGGTTCACTCCCATAGAGACAAATCCAATTCTCAGGATTAGTGACTGAACTTGTGATTGTGTCGACGTAGGTCTTCATTGAATCCACAGAAGTGAAATCAAAAGTAGCAGATGTATTAACTGAAACTTTTGTACAATCTCTAGGACAGGATGTGATATTTTTATTTGTCTAACATTTAACAGTGTCTGATGTATTTGCTGGGCATCTTTCCACACAGACTGTCTTGTTATAGTAATCAGGATGAATAATAGGGAGAGTATAATAAGGGATAACTTGGCAAATCCAGATCACAAGCATTGCCTAAATATAATGGAGAAACAGTACCATCAGAATCATAGGCTGCCAATATTCTTTCTGGTTTTCCCCAAAGAGTACCCAGTTATAGCAATATACCTAAGGTTGTAAAATAAAATAACTCACCACATGAAAATGAATGACGCAATAAATAATAAACAACATATGATATCTGTGCAGTGGCGATCTTGTAATGGACCATTCATCAATCGTGAATCGATGGGTTTGGCTTACTTTTCAGAAAAATCTTAAACCTTCATTAGTATAAGTAATAATAATATATAAATCAATGCTATTTAATTCAAATAAATTTACAAAATAATTTCAGTATTTCTTCCTCTCCTTCCCTTGTTGCGGATATTCTAAATACAGATCCCTCTGCATTTGACTGAACAGATCCAAGAACATAGATATCAAACAAATTGTTCCTGCGTACTTTTGGGCTTTAATGAATTGTCCATTCTCACTGTTTCTCAATTGCATTGCACTGTAAATGATTCCACAGTTAATCAGTCCTGCTGCTGTATTAGATAGCCAATACTAATCAAATCCATAGTTTCTTATTAATATGCCAGTGCCTATTTCATTCAATTGCTAATGAGTGTATCCAGCCAATAATCCATAAAAGCAATACTTGTTTGATTAGATGAATTTCGATTTATTTTTATATATGGCCTCGGCCATCCCATAAAAATATCCAAAATAGGCAATAGCCACAGTGTTTGTGATGATTTTGTAATACGAGGAAGGTCTCTGGGAATAGGTATAGTTCATAAATTTCTTGCGAGTCCAAGGAAGGCATTTATTTTCTAATATCTATGAAAGGCATCAAAATGTAATAAATTGATATATTAATTATTATAAGCTAAATACCAGAAATAATTATATAGTTGATTTTAAGTTGTATTAATTAGAAATGTGCATTCTCACAAGTAGGAGTGACAATCATCGAATAGCATAGTAGTGATGCAATTTTTGTAATAATCCCTGTAAAAACTTAATGTAAGAAATTAAGAAATTAAATATAAAAAAATATTCAAAAAAATGATATATATTCTGATTGGATTATTTAGTTTAGTCCTTTGTTAAGGAGATGTGCAAACTACAGTTTAGACAGGTATCAATGGTTGTAATTAATTGCACAGATTTTTACAAATAATTGTTGGGTGCAGATCCGAAATAATACATCGAAACAGGATATGTTACATTAAAGGACTTAGAGGATGGATAGACAGCCGTTGGGGAAATGTTCTACCACATGTTTTTAAAACAAGGAACCATGAGCTTAGACCAAATAAAATAGGACGATATTTTGGTTATCTGGCTGAAATGTGTGGTCCAGGTTGTTCATCACAATTTGGAAACTTTTAAGAGATAGGTCCTTATAAGGTGGTGGAAGTGAGCAAAGACAATTACAAGGTTGAGGAGAGAGTAATTATTTATTGAATATGGGATAGCCTTAATCTTGGAATAAGTTGACACATCAATTATTTGTCGATTAACCATTAAGAGTCGGGATGAGTGGTGCAAAAGATGGATTTGTGGTCTCAAATACTGAAACTGCCGCCAAGTATTTCGCTAATTTCCTTCGAGTCCTCTACAACAAACACACAATTCTATAGAGAACTTAATTGTATATTATGGGAGAAAGTTTCGCTGGACATTACATCCCTGCCATAGCCATCTAAATATTGACTTAGAAGTTGACCATCGTCAATTTTAAGGGAGTTGCCATAGGAGATGGCTGGACATAGCCATTTTAATAATTTTCCTAATATGCTTCCTATTTGTACACAATTGGTACAATCACAGAAAGACAATTCAAAATAATACAGAATAACATAGCCATAGGGTAGAATGCCATTTTGGATGGAAATATGAAATTGGCATACAAATAATTCGACTTGTTGTCAGATGATGAAACCATTAATATGGCTGGTGGAATCAACGTTTACAACTTCAGACAATACCAAGGATAAGACATAGAAGATACTTCTCATGAGAGATTTTTGAACTTTTATCTAAAGACTTAATTCAAGGCTCCAACCACTAAAACTTAATTCGAAGGATGTGATGGACCTACCTTTGATGCCTTTGCTTTGGATATTCCTACAAGCAGAAAGGGTGACATTGAGGTCTTGTTAGAAAGCAACATCAAAGTCTTATTGTTCAATGGGTAATTAGATTATATCGTTAATACTCCTGGGGCTGTCATGTGGATGAGTTAATTGAATTGGGACAAAATTGGACAATGGAAAAGTGCTAAGAAGGAAATGATTGTTGTGAACAAAGAGACACAAGGAACCTGGAAGCAATATGAAAATTTCATCTATGCAACAATTTACACAGCAGGTCATATGGTCCCTACTGATAATCCCTTGGGTGCTTATGCTATGTTAGAAAAATTCTTAACAATGTGATGAATTCATTATTCATAATTATTTTAGCATATCAAAGTTATCATTAACTCATATTTTAATTATCTTAGTTAATCTATTGAATCTATTTTGCTAACAATAGTTGAACTTTCCATACCATGTGAAATATTATATATGATTATATTCAAATGAACTAATGAAACTGGTTCAAAGCTTATAAAAAAAGTATTTCCAATAATTGTTTCAGAGAGTGAATATAAATTGATTTTACTTTAATAATAACCCTTATTAAGTTGTAGCATCGAATTAGCAATTGCAAAAGTAAAGCTATAAAATTAGTTTTGTTTTTTTCTTGTATAATACAAAAAGAAAATATACTTTATCTTATATAATTATAACAAATTAATTCAATATATTACTGTTAAAATTTGAATATTATGGATAAACAAATGATTTTCAGTTTTCAAACTCAAAAACCTAAAATTAGAGAGTAGGTTAAAAGACTAGAATATTTTCAATAAGAATTGTCGTAAATCTAAGATCTCTCAAGGCAAAATAGATCAAAAAGTTCGACAGATATGCATAGCATGACCACAGCTGATAGTAGATAGTATTAAGGTTATTATGAGGAGGTTTCTGCCTTTGCGTTACCAAAAAAAGGACATATTCAGCCAATCTTTGAATAAAATCTAAATAAATTAACTAAACAAAGAAATATAAACAGAAATTCTACCCAAGCCAAAATTAGAGATCTTATAAGAAAATGTTATGCAATTGCAATTTCAAAAAGAGGAGATCTTCAATTAAATTAAGTCTATAAAAAAAGAGAATGGATTACTAATTACTTAGAATAAATCATATGAAATTGAAATCAATGCTTAGAAGAATAAAATCAATGAGCTTATTAACGAGCAGAATGAAAAAGAATAGTTTTATCAATAAACTATGTAATAGTAGAATTGGCAAATCATTCAATTAACCAATGAATTACAATAGATATACAATAAGCAATAGTAACTCAATAATTTTGAACTAAATAATCCATTCTAGATGCTCTTGGCTTAGTTTTCATCAGTTGAATAGGACAACATTGTGCTAGCAATTAAAGAGGCGATTAAAATCAATAAAAATGAAAGACTCTAGGTGATTTAAGATTGGATACACATGGAAGATATAAAGGAAGAAATCATGTAATTAAAGAAGCATCATAATATTAAATTGAAAGAAGTAAACATTTGAATGAATATGATTTAGTTAATGGAGTAAATAAAAATCCTATAAAATGATTAAATAATTGAACCCGAATTGTTGTCTACTTAAGATTCGTTGTAACTAGTCTCAAACATCCTTTATAGAGCCATAAAAAGTAATGAAATGCTAAAATTGATAAAATAAAATTCAAGAATGTACAATTTGATTGAAGATTTATGGAATAAGTTGAAATCTCGATTGGAACATTCAAATTTTTCATAATAACATATCAGAACATCATCTTTAAATAAAGTTGATTTAAATTCAACAAACAAAAAGTTTTCATGCAGAAAACTATGAATTAATTTATATTTATATATATATCAATATGCAAAACAGTATGTTAATCTACAAAAGATATAATTAGATGTAACTTTATATTTATTTATTAATAAAGCTCAACCTTAATTTAATTTTTTAAAATTGATTAAATTTTCCAGAACATAATGGATTACTGACTATGCCTTTTGTCTATTCTTTAATTTATCTGTGATTCCTATGATATCTCCAGCCTCTTTTACGTAATATTCCAAATCTTCATTTGTGCATTTGTTTGTCAATTACGCCAAACGAGTTCTGAGTAAGATATTGCATATAAAATTACTTTTCAGAAGCAAACTCCTCGTCTAAATCAAACAACTCAAGAGGAGGAGGTGGTAATTCCCTTGGAATAGGCGGGAAGACAGCTGGTTGTAATCCCAATAGGGGAGTTTCAAATTGGGGAACTATAAGAGTCAGTGGTTCATGCTTGACCTCTAGAATATGATTGAACATTACAGAGAGTCTCATATAGCTTGACTGCATCTGGAATGAGATCTAGATCAAATTTGAATAAGGTTGAATCAAACAAGGTTGTCACATCTTTTGGTAGTTCTTCACTTTCTTGTAAACAACTCTTTAGTTTATCAGATAGCTCTGCAATATCAGGGGCATTTTTGCAATCGTTTTCAGCGAAAGGAGTTTTCTTATCGAATTCAACCTCCTTTGTTAAGAAGAACTTTAAGAGGAAGTCAAAAATCTTTTGATTGTCATCCTTCTCAAAGTATTCATCATTGAATATGTCGGTTGAGCCTACGACTACTAGTTTACCCTTTTCTTGATTGACGGCCATGATTGGTTTTTCGCATGGATAAGACATAGGGCCAGTGGATAGGATGGGGAAGGCCTTGTCCTTCACAATTAGAGTGGCTCCGTTGGGATAGACAAAGTCGAGGCCACTTTGATTGTTAATTTCAGTATCTTCCATCTCGATGACTCCTTAGAGGTATGGTGTGGATGCCTTGTTTTTTCTAGTCTCTCTTTATTCACCATTAATCACACGAACTATCTTGAATAGAATATAGATTTTCAAACTTCTTGATTGATAACTCCTTATTAAATATATGCTTCTTTTGGGTGAAAATATTTAAAATAGCATGTCCTTACAACACAATCGTTGTTCACATAGATTCCAAATTTCTCAATGAATGCATTTAAGTTGCTAGTAGACTTACTCTCACCACCATCAGAGAATAAGATTAATACATTGCCTCCTGCCATTGAGATATTCTTCGAGGCATTTGATTTCTAGGAATCAAAATAAAAAATACCTTTTTCAGTAAAGGGAGCTCTGGACCCAGCAAAAATGAGTAAATTGGCATTTCTGATTTTGTCTATAACTAAGTCATCTTTGTTTAAGCCAAACTAAATATTTCAAAAATCCATAACTTACCTTATATTAACTCTTATACTTTTTAACAAGCTTCTTGTAATTCTGACTGGGATGGCCTTATTCATTTTTGGCTACATTAAATATAACCTAATTAATTTATTATATACTTATGGTTCCGACATCTTTTATTTTTTTAAATTAAAATAAATGAATAAATTAATATTGGATGCCAATGCATTTATTAAAGAAATCAATTTTCAACACCTTTCAGAACACTACTCATTCGTAACTCATGAGGCCATTCTCACTGAAGTCAGAGATGAAAGAGCCAGATAAAAATTATAAAATTTCACCTACCCCCTCACCTTCTTGACTCCATCCGAGAAAATGATTAAAATCGTTAAGCAATTCGCCACATAAACATCAGACATAGCTTCATTGTCCCCTATTGATATTGAACTCATAGCTTTGGCTTGTACCTTGATAGAGGAAAATGGTCAGAAGGACAAGTTAAAGTTGGAACCACTAAAACCATTAGAGTTTAATAAAATTAAGAATGTATATGGATCCAAAAATCATTAACAAGTAGAAGAGGAAGAAGAGGAGGAAGAAGTATAAAAGGAAGAAAATGAATAAGTTTAAAATAAACAATAAGATGAATAATAAACTTAATAAAAATCAGAAGAACCAGAAAAATAAGAAACTTAAAAGAATGAAGATAATAACGATGATGATGAATCTGATGGATGGGAAGAAGTTGTCCCAAAGAAAAAATATTATAATAATTACTCTAAATAAAATAACTCATAAAAACCTAAATAAGAAGAAAAATAAGTTGAAGATTAAGCCGAGGAATCATCTGAAGATGAAAATGAAGAAGAATGGATTAATAATACAAACATTCATGAAAAATTAAATGAAATTCAAATCAATCCATAAAACAATCAAATGAATCAATTTGGGGTTGCTCTTTTGACAACTGACTTTGCTATGCAAGTATCATATATTTGTCATTTAATAGAATGTTCTATTGTAAATGGGCGTTCCTGTCTTATCGACTGAAGGCTATATGATTAAAAGTGCAAGAAGATTCATCTTAGAATGTCATATATGTAAAACCTTAGTCAGAGATCCAACAAGACTCTTCTGCACCAATTGCGGAAACAATTCATTACTAAAAGTCTCATGCTCTTTGGAATCTGATGGAACAATTATCTTGTATAGAAAGAAGAATTTCAAAGTAAATCTCAGAGGAACTTAAGTAAATTAATGTCCTAATTTTATTAGTATTCCATTCCTTCGAATTTAACCAAAAAGGATGCCCCATTTATCTTCTGTTAAGATCAATTAATGAAAAGCGGAATTTAGTAATAGTTAGCAAGACAAGTATATTATTGATTTATATTGTATAGAGAAAACAAGAGGAACTTAGATACAAAAAGGTTATGAAAACATATGAAAACGGAATTGGTTTTGAAGATATTGATTATAGACATCCTTAATAAAAAATAACAGTTGGTTATGGCAAACTGAATCCAAATGATGTAAACGATATGAGAAAAATAAAGAGAAATAAAAAGCATTGATGTATATACAAATATAATTAAAATAAATAAATTTCTTCTCTTAATAAAACATTTAATATATTCCAAATACTATAATGATATGATATAAATATATCATTTCTTCTTAGCTTATGTTTTTGTTGTTGTTTTTTCTTTGGTTAATTTTTCTTCCCTTTAGATGATGTCTTTTTTTTACTAATTATAAATGTATTTTTTACTTTAAGATGTTTATTTGATATTTTTTGGTTAGTTGGAATCTATTGTGCTTCAAATTGATGAGAATCCATAGCTGACTTAAGAGCATCCATTTTCTTTTAAGAGGCATCAACATCTTCTTTAATTTAAGATTAGGTTGGATCAAAATCTCTCATATTTTTAACTGAATCAGTCTATTACCATGTTTAATTATTAGGAATTAATCTTTCCTTAGGCTTTTAGACTTTTTATTGCTGTTATGATGTAGCTATATTAAATAAGATAATACATTATTATGTTTAAGATTCTTCCTATTATTCTGGAATTGGAGCTGGTTAAACCTTCACTTGCTGTTCACCAAATACGCTCGATTACAATTCAGCTTCCTTCCTGTTTTTAGCATATGTATCAGGATCAAACTCTTTCACTTGATTATTGCTTTATCCTCCTACAGTACTCCATTTTTAAGTGGAAGCGGTCAGTTTTTCTACTTTTTAGTTTTTCACAGCCTTACTAGAGATAACATTATATGCAATACTTAGCGGATTCTCCGAAAACACTTGATTGATTTTCCATCAATTTTCTGTTGGTTGGATTCTATTCTTATTGCTATTATTATTATTTCTTTGGTTTTTAAGGGCTTGAAGTTTCCAAATTGACTTCCTTAGTTGGTAGATGATCACGAGCTATTTCATTGCCATAGAGTTCTTTATTTCTTCTGTTTTATGGATCATAATTTAATTTTGGTTTGAACTCACTCAAAGTGGCTGCCCTTTTTAAAGATTTGTATTCATCAAAATCTACAACTTATTCAATTGTTTTTACCACTCTTCCCAAATAGGAAATCTTTTCCATGGTCAACTTATCTATTGTCATTATTTTTTTTCTAATATCTCTTCACTTCTTGTTGCGAATTCTCAAATGTTTGATTTGAACGAGCAGGTGGTGGTGCATTTTGAACAGCCTCTTATTAAAAGATTTAAGATTAAAAAGTTTTGTTTTATCTTACCTAATACACATATAAAAAGTCTAATACTTCAGATTATTTAGGTGCTTGACTTTCATTACTGAAAATATCAGTTTTAGGCCTTACACTTTATCTTGATACTTGTGGGGCAGGTGCGGGAGTATTGACTCCAAAAATATCAGATTTGTTTTGAATTCTAAATAAATCAAGCATAATTACACTTGTCTGGTTTGAGGTGCTTGATCAAATGTTGATTTGTTAGGTCTGGATCCAGCTGCTTGTCTTAAATAAATATTATCTTTACATATTTGGTGTATCCATTAATAAAACAAAATAAATAAAATTTTGAGATTATAAAATCACATCAACATCTGCATTTGAATTTAAGAATTAATTGCACCAATCTGGGACAATAGTTTGTAGCAATCATTTTTAATGTTTTCCTACTAATTATTATGTTTATTAGTTATCTTTGTTTATATTACGTCATTAATAACAATATCATATTCACTATGATATTAAAGTGTGTAAATAATAAAATTATTAAAATTGATATCATTAGTAAAGCAGTAGTTTTTTAAGGGAATTCCAGTTTTGCATAATCCCTTTCGCTTGAGAAGAGTATTTGAAAAAAATCAATTTATGATATATACTATATTAATGATCACATTAGTGCATGAATTAATTTATCAGGAACAACAATATGTTTGAAATTTCTGATATGTCCTATACTTTTACTCCATTACAACTTCGAGAAATGAGCACTGTTATTTTGTAAAAGGCTTGGTCTGAGCGAACCACACATGATATATATGTATTTGTTCATGCTATATGATTTTAAATCAAACAGATTCTATAATTAGCTACTAAAAATATCAAATATTTTTAGGAAATCTAAGAAGAATGCGGTGTCCATGCTCTATAAAGATGTTTACAGCGAATCCAATTGGAAATTTATCCAGAAGTATTTAAATGAAAAATAGTGCAAATAGGACACAATTGTCTTTGAGAAAGGGGATAGGGGAAGAGATTTCTACATCATTTTGTCCGGATAAGTCGGAATTTATATATTTTCAAATAATATGGAATAGCTTTAGCACAATAAAATAAATATTCGGTAAGGAATAAGAGAATGTGTAAATTAACTAATAGGGGAAGGCGTTGGACCAAATAAAGATTAAACTCCTGAGATTCGAAGAATACTTCTAAATGAAAAAATAAAAAAGTAAATAATCTTATTTAAATTAGATTATTGAAAGTGAATGAATTACATGAAGGGGATTCTTTTGGTGAAAGAGCCTTGATAAATGAAACTGGTCGATTGGCAACTGTAGTTTGTGAGAAGCAATGCTATTTTGCAGTATTAAATAAATAAGCCTACAAAGAAATTTTGTAACAGGCCCAAAGTGAAAAAATTCAATAGCAAATTAAGGGACTTTAGTCGATTTCCACCTTTCAAGGGATGTCCAGAAGGCTTTTAACAATTCTGTTATATGCATTCCAAAGCTAGGAATATAAATTTAGAGACCTTATTTATAAGGAAGGTTAACTTAATAAAGAAGAAATATATTTAATTCTTAGTGGAGAATTTATTGTAACAGAAAAACTAACATATTACTTAAATTAATAGCAATTGAATTAGACCAGAGAAATAGCTATTTTATAAAAAGGGTGTATCTTTGGAGACAAGGAGACATTTCAACATTTAAAATAAAGAACGCAGACTATTCGATGCAATTCAGATTATGGCAAGGTCCTGTGTATCTAATTGGAAAGCCTTGTATAAAGACTGCTAGTAATATTAAGTCTTAATTAGGCAAACAACGAATTACATTTGATAAACGAACTGAAGAATCTAAGTGATTTAAAAGAAACCCATAGACAAAATAGAATTTAAAAAAAGATATAATCACCTGAAAGGTCAAGAAGTGTTATCAAATCAAACTCTCCTTTTTAGAGGATTGATTAAATTGTTAAACAAAAAAAAGAACTATTCAACCAATTAAACTAGAATGGTAAAACCAAAATTTAATTTATATATGATATTAACATTCCTACTTAAAGAAAATAGAATAGTTGTTCTATGGAATTCTCAAAATAGAAAAGAAGATCAATAATTGATCGTGTTATGTTAAATAGTAGTAATAATAGTCGTTTTGGAAAGAGGCAATCATTAGACTAGAATATCTCAACTTAATTTAAGTAAATAGAAAAAAAAAGATATTCAATAATTTGATTATAATATATTTTCATTGTTATGATAATATTTAATTGCTTAATTCTTGTAATTTCTAATCTGCTTCACATTAATATAAACTTTGTTATTCATAATCTTATTTATTTGTACTAACATAAAGATTGATTCCTTAGTTACTGAGTCCAAAAGGTAAATAGGTTGATTAGATTGGTAATTATGAAACTCTTTTGGCAGTTTAACCTTTGTATTACTCTTAATAGCTGGAGTTCAAGAAGATGTTTTTTTCTTTAGAATTGGTATGTAATCTTTGATTAGTAATCTTGGAAAAATTAATGACTTTTTCTTGATCCAACTTGTGGTGTTTGTGTTCTCTTTGATAACTTGATTTGATGTCTAATTTACCAGGTAGTAGTTAAATTTAATTTAATGGTTTTAACAATTAAGGAGGCATAGAAGTTTTAGCTGGAAATTGGAGTGCATATGAGTTGCAACCACAAAAAGGAATGCTGAAAGAATTGTTCTATGGTTTTTGGGTATTATCTAGGGATGATTTGTTCAACTGCTTTTTATCGAAATCATCATTGTAAACAGAATGAAGTGACAAAGCCTTTTGTCTGCCTTGGTAATTCTGATTAGGCAATCTGGAATGTTTGATAGGGGTTCTTCTGGAATCAAAATCTACATTATAGATTGATTTTGGTTCATTAATGTAATACGTTTGTTAAGGCTTTTATTTGCAGTAACACTTGCTGCACAAACACACAGAGCAGAAACAAGTGCCATCTGAATGCTAATAAGATGGAATTTACTATTTGAGGAGTTATTATTTAATATTCATTAATTATGAATGAATTGGAGAACGAATTTTTGACTTAATGCAATATAGAGAGTTCAGCATTTTCTCATTCTTATGTATTCATAATTACTACAATAAAAGATTGAACAAATATTTAACGAGGTGCATTTCAACAATATATCTAAGAGAGATCAGATTGCAAGATTAAAGAAGGAAGAAATATAGTATCAGATTAAGTAAGAGAAATAACAGTTGCATGTTGAGGAGATTGAGAAGTCCCTGGAACAAAAATAGTATTTGGAGATAGATTTAGATAGAACACTCTATTCAATTGTATGATGGTAATTCGATATATTTAGTTGTTGAGACAGAAATACATTAATGATTTGGAGGAGCAGCTGAGATTGATCAACAATTTCTACTAAGATTTGCCTATTGAGCATAGGGAAAGTCAATAGACCAAGAAATTAAGTTACCTAAGTTATTCCAAATATAAATCAAATTATGATGAGTACATTAAGCAATTGTAAAATAAGAAGGTTGATGTATTGGATAATTTGGAGAAAGTCAAAAATGAAACATAGCAGACTCAATAGAACTATTATAGCTTATTGCAAAAAATAAAAGTATTTGACACAATTTTATAAGTAAGCTTAATAAACATTAGCTGAATAAGAAAAAACTATACAATAATTGAATGATTAGAATGAGACCAATATCTTTAAATTGCACGAGTAAAGAAAAGTAGTGATAGATTTGCAGGTGTTATAAAAATTAGAAAGGTATAAAATTATAATAATGTTCTAAGAATGTATTTGACATTTGAAGAAGGAATTAACGAAGACTTTGTTACTGAGGATATCAATAAGGTAGATTGCAATAAAGAAATAACTGATTTTATGCATCAGCATCCCTTCGGAGTTTCATTCTTGGTTGAGAATCTCATACAGCAGTACAGAAAATATTAAGTTCAAATTGATAGTGAGTCATCAATAGGTTTGGGTTTGATGGAGGAAAAATAAGAATTACAACAGGAATTAAAAGAATTAAAGGAGTTGTGTGAAAGATTCTATATTTATGATGAGGAGGAAGAATCTGATTCACAATTTCAAGATGTTCAGAAATTGATGGGATTCTTAACCATGAAGCAATCTCAAAATAACTTTAAGTAGAATCTATTACACAAAGCAGAGTCCTTCATAATAAAAGTCTTCGGGAATCTTTACAATGCCATCAAAAGGTGTATATATATTACGAATTTATTAGATTCAATGATATCTTCTAGGCCATCCATCAAAAGAGAATGGCTATTGACTTAAAGTCTTCTCAAATTGATAGCAAAATTAAAAACTTTTGTGCCAATACCTATATTGGACATTACTCACTATCCTTATATTAATACATGAATAACCCACTAACTTCGACTTAACCTGATCTATATCATTAAATATAAAATGTATCGCTATATTGTTACATAGAGCATAATTTTGAAACTGTATGTAAATGAAGATGCCTTGAATTAATATTTACAAGCTGGATCTACATTTATCAAACTATATTTGAAAGCTTCGGATTACTACTCCAATTAAATTCACACAATGATAGAATTAGTCCAATCAATAAATTAAATACCCAAAAGATCGAAATTTTCTTATAATGATTCACCTTTATTGCAATAAAATTACAAAAGCAAATTGAGCATTGAGTTATCTTAAAAAAAAATATCCTTAAGAACAGACACTGAATCCAGAGCATAAGTTTAAGTTAATTTTAAAACTAAAACAACCAAGCGGAACTCTTTTACGAGTACTTTAGGAAGTTCAAGAAGGATTTAATAGGATGTGAATGAAGAAAACTATTTAGAGTCTGAAAGATAAAAAATTATAAATCCAAAAAATAGTATTTCAAATACAGCCAAAATTCCATCAGAATAACAAAAGTATTGTGATCTATTGAGTGAAAGAGGCCATGGAGTTGAAAAAAAAGTGATCATCTAAAACTTTAAATCATTAATTAAACTGAGATAAATCAAAGTATCTTAATTATTAAATTAATAATAGAGAAAGATTAAGACAATGCCAACAACTCCAAAAAGCATTATTGGATCATCTTTAATTTTTAAATCGACTTTTAAATGATATGATATTTATTGTTCCTTTATATGAAATCAATTGTATTTATTGACGATTGTTGGATAGTCTTACTTAAATCTTTCGACATCTCCTAAAGTAAGAGCTGTATTGGACAAATTAAACTTCTTTTTTAATTCGGTAAATGATTTATTTGGCTCTTATTTATCGACATGGAATTCAAAAGCAATCCTTGCTAGGCATAACTCTATTAACCTTATTAAATTATTTTACTCTTAAATGCAGTAGTCTGGAGATATTTGGCTGCTTCCAACAACTCTTTCAATTGATTTCCATTAAACACGTCGACCTTCATTATCAATTCTCTATCATGCTCATTTAAAAAGCAGGTGATGGGCTCATTTGCTAATTTAATATTGAGAAATTTTACTAATAGCATCTATCACTCTTGGATTAAAATTGTTGAATTTGTAATATTCTTCCAAAGTCTTAAATGCCTCTAAAGTTACTTAGGATTGTAACAATGGCAATTCCTATCAATTTTTTAAATAATCTACTTCATTGGATCCTGGTTACCAGGCTTCTTTCAAAAAATTGCTGACATCAGCAAACTTTTCATCAACTTCGACTGTTTATCCTTGAATATTTAATTTAATTGGCATATTTAGGTAGATATTTTTATTATACTTAAAATTATTTGATAATGATTATGATTTATATAATGATGATTGCAATAATTATATTCCATCATTAATATAATTTATTTTAAAATTAAATTTATATCAAGACTATTTATTATTATGATTTTTAATCACTCTTGATCTTCATTCTATTCTTCTTCCATGTTCTATTCCTCATATTCCTTCCCCAGTAGTATTTTGTAGCTCTCCTTAAAGCTAGCGATTTATCTTCCAATTAAAATTAAAAATACCTATTATTGTTTGTGCTTTCAGCTTTTTATATTAGTAATTACAATTTTTTTGCTGTTTTTTAAGCAGTCTCCAAAAATATGTATACATAATCAAACATCAGCTTGTCAAATGCATGAGCTAAATGGTTCGGCCCAAAGAACATTTTTTTTGGAGATGATGCCCCATATGAAATTAATCTTACATTAAAAAGTCGTTTCCCAATAAGAATAGGCTTTTTCGCATATACTTCGCATCGTTTTTAGCAACCAATTTACTTTTTATTATATTACAAAAGCTACTTTCAACTCTTTTATTGCTTCAATGAATTCTCCTTTTTCAAAAGCACATACACATCTAGCCTCCCAAGCCCAAGAATAGCAAAATGCTGGTAATTCTTTATGCAAATACTTTAATTCTTGTAAGATTTTAGCAGGTGGAATAAAAATTGGTTCGCCATCTTTTGTTTGCTTTATCATAATTAAATATTTATACTTATTTACCTTAAATTAAGAGTATAAATGCAAACACACATTTATTATAAAAACAAATCAGTTTTTGTTTATCTAATCCAGTAGAGATGAGAAGCAAATAAAAATAAGGGCTTTATGAAAAAAGAGAGATGAAGGCTTATTTTAAGGGTGGAGTTAAATATTCCAACATTTATGGAAGGAAATTGGGAAGGATAACAATTTTGAAATTTGAGTTTATTACTAAATTTTGGAAAATAGCAGATTTAGTAAGTTCTGATGTGTTATAGAATTTAATATATTAAGAATAATTTAAAAGTTGTATTATATTATTAAGTTTATGCAAATCGATTTATTGGAGTAATAATAATTAGTTAAGAAAAAGAGATCAAGGTCTTAAAAAGACAATGGAGATTCAATACCGGCATTTTTATTAAAAACCTATGAGATTATAGATGTAAAAATTATGAGCAATTCTTAGAATCCTAGCAATTCAGATGTCATTAGTTGGAATGAGGAAGGAAATGCATTTATAGTTAAGAAAGTTAATGAGTTTTCGGATATCATTCTACCTAAATCATTCAAGCACAGTAACTTCGCATCGTTCGTTCGATAATTAAATATGTACGACTTTCATAAAACCCGACATGACAATAATGAAAATGAATTTAAACATAAGTTATTTTAAAGAGGAAAGAAGTAAGGATTTTGTATATACGTAGAAATTTATTGAGTTAAATTAAACGCAAAACAAATGATTAGAAAGATTAAAATTCGTTGACTCTCATAAAAACAGAGATAGTGAGAAATGGGAATTAGGAAATTCCAGAAGTATTGGATTTTTATAATTATCAAAGATATCTATGCAAATGTCGAGGTTGTAGAACAAATAGAGTGAATTAGAAAAACTAATGAAAATTCTAATAAAATAAAATGAGAAAATTATTAAAGAAAATAAGTATTTATGGACAGAACTAATGAAGAATAAGTATATAACACATATAAATAGGCATAAGAATGAAAACTCAGAGGAATAAATAATGAAATGGGTTCTACAATCATTGCAAGGGTACAAACAAAATGGAAAGCACAAAAATATTTCCAATAATAACCTTTTGATGATTAAGTAGACAAGCGAAAATGATGATGAGTTCTAAAATGAATATTAACATCAAAAGATATTTGAAAATGAAAAACCTGTGTTTGATTAACTGCCATAACAAATACTAAAATAAAATTTCGAACAATAAATAGAATAATTATCAAAAACTTAAATCATTTAAATTTTAATGAAGGCAGTTGCTAATAATTAGAAATAGGAGAAAAAAAATATATTTAAATATGAGGATGATGAAGTTAGTTTTGATGAAGAATATCCAATAACTAAAAAAATGGATTTAAGGTAAGAAAATGAAGAAAAAAAATAGGATAATCAACTCATTGTATATAGTGATCCATTTTCTTTCCATAAATTAGATGATAATTATATTATACCAGAATCACCTAATTTAAGTAGAAAGAATTCTTTTTATGATCAGGATCCTATTCCTCAATTTTATGAATATTGAATCAAATATGAAATTCATTATAATTATGTTTCTTGTAAATATATATACATTCATATAAATTTATTAACTTTGTAAAATGTCCACAATAAAGAAACCTTTACCACGACCAAAGCAACAAAGATGTGAAATTTGCCAAAGAAATTTCTCATTGTATTCATCATCTCATAATTAAGATTATTATAATAACATTAATGTAAAAGATGTAAACGAGCAGTTTGCTTTGATTGCGGAAAGTTTAAAGCTATTGTATTATTTTTCATTTAAAAATTAAGATTGTCGACTATGATCTCAAAACTTAACATCGATGTTGTATTATTTGTAAAGAGGAATAACTCGCCATTTAAGATATTATTTCTAAGGAATAGTTATCTTTTAATAAAAATTCACTAATAACTAACTAATGGCTTAGATACTCTCTCGACAAGTATGATCTAATATGTATTTAGTGTTCGAGAACAAGATCTCATTGATGAATACTACGCGATATTAGGGTAAAGTAAAAATAATTTGCCACCGTCAGCAGCTGAAGAACTAAAATCCATCCCAGTTATATTGAACTAAGTAAGCTTTGAATTTCATAAATGAAGATTCGCAATTAGTATAACTATTCTATGAAAGAATTCGACTATTACTTAACTAAAGATTTAATGGATAATATGTCAGCAATATTTCTATAATCAGTATTGTAATGTCTGCTCTATAAAAATCCAAACATTCAAATTAATCAAGTAAGACTATAGCATTCATCTTTAGAATTTAGTTTAAATGACATATTTTCTATTGTGTTTTCATTCTTCGCCTCTTGTGTTTCATTTTATCAATTGTTTTAGAGAAGAAATTTCCTTAGGAAGATTCTTAGATTAAAACGATTCGATCAAAGATTACGAGATAGATTTTCTATTAGAAATTGGAAAAAAAAATTATCTAATTGAGCCAACCGATTTGCTTTATTTTAGGAAATATTTGGAGAAACATGCTGAGAAGATGTTGTCAAATACTTTCTTTAATTTTGTCAATGTAATATCTCTATTAAACTTAGGTGTAATGTCTAATATTTATTTATGATCATGTTTTAAAATTTAGAGATTACTTTGAATTAGAAAAAATTGCTACTTTGATTGGATCATTATATCTAAATGATTTCAAGTAAAAAGGGTTAGATGATGAATATTTCACTAATTAAATTATCAAGAATACCAAGCCATCGGTTTTAAAGGAATATTTAAGTAAAGAGGATAGAATAAGACTTAATGACAAGAGGTAAACCTATTCAAAGAGTGAAGACATATTTCTATTGTAATTTCAACAAAAATTGGATCACTAAAATGAAACAAAACAGATTCTATATTTATTAGATGATTGCTTGTTAAAAAAATAGCCATTAAATAATCATCATAAATAACTTATATCCTAATTGAATTAAAAACAATAACAGATAATAAATGATCTATTGAAAATCAATTACAATAAACCCAAAGAGCAAGATGAAAGTTAATTATATCATAAAATTGAAACCCATTCAAATTCTTCTACTCAAATTAAATTTGATAAAAGTGAATTAGTAGATTGAAATAAGACATTAATGGAGTATCTAATATGATATAAGTTAATATCATTTTTTATTTAATGCTTTCGGAATATTAATATTTGCATAATATTTATATGTTTATATATATATATAATATATCCAACCCTCCCTCCCTAACTTTTTGAGTTTATTCAAACTCATTCTTATGCAAGAACTTATGGTTCTTACAAAGTTTATGTTTCAGCCTATGGCTTAAGCTATTTGGCCCATTTCACAACAGTATCGGCATCTCCATTCCAAATAGCCAATAGTTTCACTGCTCTATGACGAGGAATTCCATTTTATTCTATTTGTTCAAGCTTCTTTTTGAATTCTTTCTTTTTCTATTTAAATTCCTAAAATTCTTCAGAAGTTTTATCCTTTTAACATTTTTCTCCTTTCTTCTTATAATTCTTGCTTTTTCTATCTTTTTCATTCAATAGCTTATTGACAATAGACTCCAAATTTCCATTAAATTTCAATAACAATCTCACAATTCTCTTTTAATTGTTATAACCCATTTCTTTTAATTTATCATATTAAACTTTGAAACCATGTTGTTCTATAATTTGATCTATTGGTTAATCAGTTTAAAAGGTCTTCTTGATACTTAACTTTTCAATTGTTTTAGCTAAATCTCCTTCAGTTGCAAGTAATGCTTTTAAATTTTTTTTGACTTGAATAAATCCTTTTTGAACAAGTTCTTAATGTTTATTTAACCAACCCATGGTTTCTAAAATCTTGAGAGCTTTGCCATTTTGTTCATCTTTTCTTTTTTTATTTTCATTGTAGGCAACTTTAACTTAATCAAGATTTCCATCATAATCTTTTAAAAGTTTATAATTGAACCAGGGATTAGTGTAACCTTGAGCAATTAGCTGGTTATGCTTCTCGAGTAAGCCAGCCTTTTCAATCTTCTATATTGCTTTTGATTATTTAGAATCCATTAATTTTAATATTAGTTAAACAAGTCTAAATTTACAAATGTTATATATAATACAATTTTAAGGTTCTGAAAATAACTGACATAGAATACAATAGAATACAAATTAATATCATTTTAATATATTATATTTATGTTCAAGAGTTTCTAAACTATTCTTTTACTTGACTATGTCTTCTCTTAATCTTTAAGAGATTCTATCCATTTAAAATTCAGTTTGATAAGGATTGCCCAAATAATCTGCATCTTAAGGTAAATCATAATATCCCTCATATGATTAATTCTTGAAAACCTATCTTTCCATCTATTTTCTTTATTAATCTGTATTTGTATATCCTTGCTTATTATAAGTGCTCTTTCCCTCAAAAACATTATTCTTATTATTAGTAGTAGTAGAATTTTCATTATTTTACTCATAATCCTTAATCTTTGTTAATAAGACTACTATTTTTTAATTTGCTTCAATCAACTTCTTTTTTGCTTACTTGTATTTTGTTTTAATCTTCTTATTGTCATACATTAACTCTTCAGGTGGTTTCTTTAGATCAAATTCTCTTTATAACTCATTCAATTTCATGTCTCTTTCAATTACCTTTCTCTCTCTAACTTCAACCTCTTTGGCTCTTTCTTCAATTCTTGCCTAATTGTCTCTCAAAATATTTAGTTCATGTTTCATTTCTTCAATATCAGCATATAAATCTTTAATTTTCATTGATTACTTAGATTTCATTCCCTTCTCTTCCTTAATCTATTCTTAAAGATCCTTAATTCTATTTTCGTATATTTTATCACTATCAGACTTTTCTTATTTTGTTTAGATTATTATATCATTTAATTTCTGAGATAATTTTTTCTTTTAATCCTTTTCTTCTTCAAATAATCTAATGTACTCGTTCAATCGATTTTAGAGATCAATAAATTCTTGATCTTTGATAGTTGTACCATCACTTTTAACATTTGTTGAATAATTCACCTTCATTGTCAGTCTAATATTACTCAAGGCTGATTCTAAATCATCATTCTCTTACTACAATTTTCTTCTGTTGATTCTCTCTATTTCTAGTTCTTGAGTTAAGGTTTCAATAATTTATTATTTGCTTTTATGTAATTATTCATTCTGAAATCTTAATTCTTTTATAGTATTGTCTTTTTGTATTATTTGATTCTGCTATTATTCTTTGTCTTTCAATAATTCTTATATTTATTATTGATCTCTTTCATTTAATTAATTAAGTTCCTTTACTTATCTTAATGACAGTTTATCAACTCCGAGATTGGATTCATACTTCTCTTTTAATTATGCCAATTCATTTTGATTTGCGATTTGAATTGCATTGTTTCTTTCAACTTGTAATTACAATTGATTTTTCAATTACAGTATTTGTCGTTTTAATTCATCAATTATTTGTTCTTTTTATAGAATTTCAATTCTATGAGGTTCTTCAGCCTCATTTTTCAATTTCATTAATAGAAAACCAGGATCATTTTAATTTAATCTCATAGTCATTTATTCGAATTATATAGATTTCTATTCTAAATCCTATTTGAGTTTTCTTATAATATTCTCAAAATTTAAATCATCCTAAAACTTTTATTGAACTTGTAATTGAATGTTTTTAACTAATTATTATTTCTCATGTTAATACTAATTAATTTGTTCTTTTTGAGATTCAATTATTGTTTACAAAGTCGAAATAGTTTCTATTTATAAATGGATATAAATTACATTCTTTTTTCTCAAGTTAAGCCTTTAATTTGTCGATTTGGGATTGCTCAATAATGTTAAGATAATTCATAATTAATTAACAGTAAAAATTAACTATAAATATTAAAAATCACTTGTAAATATTTTGAATTAATTTTAAGACTCTAAAGATATATGATAATAATGATAAGATATTACATGCACAAGTTAACAGGAGTAATTTTAAATGATTTAAGCTTCTTTTTACCGATCATTTTTAGATAACATTTATATATTTATTTCCACATTTGATCATTATGACTTAGATATATGACATTTATCAGTTATTATACTTAAATATTTAGATATAATAATTTCATAAAATTTTATAATTATTTTGGTTTCCTAAATAATAGATGTTGTCTTTTATTTAAGAATAAAATTTATAATTTTACTTTCATTATATTATAACCAAAAGAGGTTTAAATCTAATACAATTATGATTTTTAATTCTACTCTAAATCAAATTAATTAGATTTTCATCTTCTGATAGACAAAGCTGTAAATCTTACATTAAAATATTATGGAAGCATTAAAGATGAGGAATCACGCATAAATTGAGTCTAAATACTTGTTTATTAGAATATAATATTTGATATAATTCTCATATCTATAATAAAATTTATAATATTTATTTGAATCAAAAAAAAATTCTAATGATAATTTGAGTAATTAGTATCCAAACGATAAATATTACGCACAAGAGATCATCTACCAATCCTAAAACTCCAAATATGGCTTCTGGAAATAAGTCAATTGGTGATAGCACATAAATACACAATATAAAACACAAAACAAGTTACAATTAGAGGGATAATTTAAGTAAAATTTTGAATAGATTAAACAATTGACCCAAATGCCTGAATATGTTTGCTATTATCTGAAAAGGCTAAGATATGTTTAATAAAGTTTACATAAATAACATTATATTTTAAGACTGTGCAGCGAACCCTGTAAAACAATATGAATGAATTACATTCTTACTAGTATTCCTCTTATAACAATTTTGATTTAGCAAATGTGCTAATTTTGGCTCTGCAACATGGACACTTTAACTATTTCTTTTGATTATATTTCCAATAGCCATTGATGCAACCAATGCAAAAAGCATGTTTGCACTATTCTGATTAGACTCCTTTGAAAACGAGGTCTTCATTCAAACAAATGGGACAACTTTGATTGGTTTCTATTTAAATTTGTGATATCAGCATTGTTAAGATAATTTGCTTTGCAATTTAAGTGAAATCCTCCTTTGCTTTCATACACAACTTTCTCAAAGAGTGCTTCTAGGTAACTATGTTCTGCCAATTCTTATAATAATTGATTATTTATTCTTGCACATTGTTTATAATATACATATTTTATTTTATTTTTTAATGTAATCTAAACTAAATAATCCAGATGATACTTACAATACAGAACCAACTGCAGCAAACAAAGTATAAATTAGATTAGACAAATTTTATATACCGATATTGAAGAAAACGAAAGTGCATAGAGTGGTTTTTAGAGATGAATGTCAAAAAGGAAAGACAATTGCAGATATTCATGTTGTTGAAAATTGGAAAAGATATAATTAGTTAACAGAGGAATCAGCGAAAACCTGCTGTTCCACATTCTGAACATCATTACTCTTACCTGTTTGATCAAATGTCTTCATTTTGATTCAATACTTTAATCAAATTATTTTAATTCATCTATGTCGTTTTTGATTCAGCTTGCTTTTTTATATTAACGGAAATCTAAATTACACCTTAATTCGTGATCCTATGGATTTATGCTTGTTGTTAAACAGGAGATTTGTAAAAATTAATATTATATATCAGATCTCTCAAACATATAATATAGCAACTATCTTATTTATCTTCTTTTTTGAATCAATCAATATTATTAATATTATCTCCCTTATTAGTTCTCATACTTGTCTGCCGATTTAAATTTGAAAGACTGTCACAAAAAGAGTTCAGACAGTGAATTCCGATCAATGCCAATAGGCTCAATCAAGAGGTGTCAGTTATCATCATATATATATATATAAAGCTATTTTATTTCAGACAGCCAAGGGTTGTAGTTCATATTGAAGTCATAGACTCTAGTACTTAATTGTCATCATTATATATATATAATTGTAATTTATGTGTATCAGATAGGAGCGAAAGATTGAAATCATGATTAAATCATGGACTACAAAATCATCACTATGTATATATATATAATATTATTATGAATCAGAGATCTTGGTGGTTGTCTCATCATGCTATTTCAAGAGTAGCAAATATTTTTACATCACTTTAATATAACTATAATAATAAATCTGTCATGAGCCGTATCATCAGAGTCGTTAAGACTGGGGCGGCATATATATCTTCATTAATTCATACTTTTCAATATTGTTCAGACAAATGCCTCAAATAATCATTGATGCAGGAACAATAGATGGATGTCTATCGATTCCTTCATACTCGTCATCGTTTCATCATTATATAATATTTATATCCATTATTAGTTTAACTATGATAAATTCTTCATTATAATAAAGAAGCCATTTTATCTTATATAATTTACTATAATAGTATTGTATTAAAATATGGGTTTGATTATTTAATATGATGTCAGACAGCTCCAATAAATTTTAGTCACTACCTGCATCAGCAATAAAATAATCAAATCATCATTTAATATAATTTAATACACCATATCAGATCAGCTCCAATATCTATAATCATAGAATGATCATATTAGCTTAATATTGTTGAGTTCATCATAATTAAAAATTATTTTATTATTTAAAATATTAAATTATATAAATTCATAAGCATAATTAATGCAACTGCTTAATAATTGTAGAATATAGTATTTTCTTAAATTTATTGTCTCATTCATAAATCTCTCAAAAATTTGTTTATCTAACTTTAATTTCATCAAAAATTCATTGAAATCATTTTAATTATCTTCTTCATTTTTAGTACACTTTTATTCAGCTTTTTTATTTCTTAAATATAATTAAATCTAAGATTAAATTTAATCTCAAAGATATTCTGAACCAAAAAAAATTAAGTTCCATTTAATTAGGTGTCTTATTATAATCTTATATTCTTTTTTAAATAAGCTATGCTAAATTAATATAAGAGAAATGTGATTATATTATTTCAAAAGTAAATCTTTCATTAATATAAATATCAAAGGGCTATACAAGTTAATTGATTTGAAATTCTTTAATACTCTATTTAGAATTGAAAAGATTAGAAGTAATTGATATTAAAAATGTTTGAGAAGAAATTATTTATCATTCAATGTTCTCCATGCTAATAATCATCTTTTTTATATATTTAATCCTTGCATTATTGATATAAAATAAATTATCAAAAAATCTTAAAATTCAGGTATTCTTTCTATTTTGAAAAATTAATTAAATAATATCAACTGCAAAAAGTGTATACTTGAGTTTTGTTAAAAGAATTAATTTTAATTTAAATTTAGCACCGAATTCTCGAATCAAAACTCTGTATGAAAATCTATCAGTTTCACAATTACTTTCTTATAATTAAATTAGCTAAAACTTTGTGTTTAAAAATTTTAAAATACAAAGCTTAATATTTTGAAGGAAGATGTATCAAAATAAATGAAATAATTAAATTTGACTTATTTAGAAACTTTAAGATTCTGAATTTATAATAAACCAATTTATAATTAAAATACAATTTGGAAGAATTATAATTATTACTAAAATACCCTTGGTGAGTTTTTATATTTACTATTATCCTAAGATGATAATTTAGTGTTAGAGAAAAGTAATACTTTATAAATGTCTTTAACTGAATACTTATTTTGGAAATCAGTTTAAGTAATAATTAATATTTATGTTATGAATAATAAATCATCATATCATAATTCAATAGGCTTAATTCAGATTGATAAATGTAATTATTATTTGCATATAAATAATTAAAGTTTAAAATATAACATTTAAATATCTTGTCAAATAAGATGTTGGACATAATGAATTCTTATTCTAATAGATCCTAATATATGTACCAATTCTGAGTTTGATTTAGCCCTGCAATTAAGCAATCTGCCAATATTCGATCTGATTTTTCAATGCCTTAATGTGAAAACAATAGTGAGGAGGCTTCTTTTGAACCTAATATTAGTTCTGATTAAAAATTAGAGTAAAGTGTATTTGAGATACCTAACATTAAGAGGGAAACCAAGATTCCTCTTGATTTAGATAGTAACCAAGATTAGCTGATAAAGAAAAGCAATAAGAATTGGGCAATTTAGGGGCTCAGTATAATGTTCTTCTTGACTAAATTCGTGAAATAAATGAAAAACCATTCCACCCAAGTCAAATTTAAATCTTTAAATGCGGACATTCTGATGTTGATTTCGGATTCTGCAAGTGATTCGGATGTTTTATTGCAAAAAAATCTGAATAAAATTTCAACTATAATTTATGGTTTGAAAGGGACTTTGAGTCACCTTCCCATTATAGATCCTGATTCAAATTTTAAGATGATATGGGATATATTTCTATTAGTATAAATTATCTTGAGTATTTTTTATATCCCCATGAAATTAGGATTTGGTTTTAATAACGATAAAACGATGAAATAATTGTTTTTTGAATCTATGCCTTCTTGGACATTTATAATAGACATTATCATAAATTTCTTCACTGCGTATTACAGTAAAGGATAGATCCATAAAAGTCATAAGGATATATTTAGGAATTATGCAAAATCGAAGTTTTGGTGGGATTTATTATTTATAATCCCATTCATTTTATCATTCTTTAGTATTCCAGACATTGAGTATATTTTGATGTTGAGGATGGCAAAAGTAAAGAACTTGATAGATTAACTAGAGGAAGCAATAAACCCTTCGATTACAATGTAAACGGTGATGGAATTATTTAAATCAGTGTTTTTGTTATTGTTTGTGTCTCATTGTTGTGCTTGTTTATGGAACTTGATAGGATAGATACAATTAGATGGAGGGAAATATTCTTGGTTGGATTCAAAGGGCATAGTGGATGCCTCATGGGAATCAAGATATATTCATTCACTATACTTTAGTACAATTACAACGTTAACCGTGGGATATGGAGACATAGTTCCATAGACTGATCTTGAGAGGACATTCGTTATACTGATGGCAATGGTCATTTGTGGATTATTTGGATACACAATATCCAGCATAGGTAATATACTGAGGTAATTGACAGAGAAGGAGTAAATTTATAAGTAAAAGATGATGTAATTAAATAATTATGTAAAAAAGAGATAATTAAGTAAGTAATTGATTTTGCAAGTAAGAAAGTATTTTGAATATTACTTGAAAATGCAAGATGAGAACAATGAGTTTGGAGAGAACATGATGAAAGCATTAAATAAAAGATTAAAGGAATAGGTTGCGATTGATCTATATCACAATATCTTAATGAGTTCAAGACTTATTAAAAATACATTATCTGAGAAGAGTGTGAAAAAGTTGTGTTCTTTTGTGAGAGAGAAAAGATTTGCTCCTGAAGAGATTGTTGAGACTCAGAATGAATTGGCTAATAAACTGTTCTTTTTGCAGAAAGGATAAATTAACCTGATTTGTGATTAAGCCAATAGAGAAACCTAATTAGCCATCATAGATGCTGGTAAATTTATTGGAGAGAAGGAATTCATCATGTAGACTCAATATGATTATTCTATAAGGACAACCAAATTCTGTCAGATAGTTTATATTGAATATGAAGACTTTTTAAATATCATAAAAGAAGATCCAAGAGAGGAAGAGAATTATTAAATGTTAAAGGATGAGATGTAATTTAATGAGGAGAAACAGAACTATGGAGAGGTTTGTTACATATGTAGATGGACTCACTAGTTTATGAAATGTCCTTTCGTATTCTATATTGCAAACCTTAGAAAATTGAGAAAACAGTTCATGATTAATGAGAGTAATCAAAGACATAGATTCAATAGAATTGTCACTGGAAAGATACGATTCAACTTATCGCTTATACAATAAACTGCTCTCTAATAAATAGTAGATAATAATATTATATGTTTGGAAGACTTAACTGATTAGTATCTAAACTCATTAGGATATATTAAATAATATGATCATGTGATTGAAACGTTGTTAAGTGTGAAAAGTAATACTCTAAAATCTATTAAATACGAATCAGAAAATGATGAGAATTAGGCAGGCCTTAAGAACTTACCGAAATGCTCTACAATCGATTAGAAAATTTAGTTTATATAAATGTCACCTGATTATTCAGATCATGGAGAAGCTACTGAATGGGCTTCCAAATTTTTAACTATGAGAGCCAACAGAAGAACCTTAGCCTAATTATAATAGGTTCAAACCTTACGAGGGAGTAGTGTGTCGTTATTGTCCTAAGATTTATCTAATCAGGGTTAATCATCCTAACAAAATTCGTCATCTTCAAGTTCTTTTACTGGCCAGATCTAGCCATAATAAATAATATAGACCAGTTAGGAATTGCATCATAATGGCCTTGCAAATAAAATAAGAAAAGGAAATTCTTCTACTTTTTAGAATGTTGATTAAAAATTACCGTAACTTCTCTAATCTTCATAAAATAAATCAAATTCGGAATTGAGATAAATTTCAATACCTGTAATTTAAGAAAATAATAAATTAGATGAAATAACCTATAATCCTCTATAAAGAATAGATTTTGATGTGGATAAATGCTAAAATACTTAGAATTACTTTCCGTAATTCAATTTGGATATTGTTTTAATGAAAGCAAAGAAGCCCAAAAAGACTTCAAGACATGCAACTCATCTTTTGACAGTCATTGAAAAATCGAAATTTAGACAATAGTTATCCAGATATTGAAATTTATATTCTACATTACTGATCTATTAATTCAATTTAATTTAAGATATACGATGATAAATAATATATAGTATCAATTAATCATTACATTCTCATACCATAATCAAGTAGATCTATTGTGTCTCTGGGTTGATGTCAGAAATGGTTAAATAAGTATCATGTGTGGAAATAATATAAATATTTTATATACAAAATATTAAAACGGATTACATTATTATATTAAATAGCCTATGCAAAAACTATTGGCTTTGATTTTGACTTTATCGATAGTCTATTCGATTGATCCAAGTATGGTGCAATTAAGCACAGAAAAAATGGATGAGTTATCGCAAAGCAATTTGGGGAAGTTTATATTAGAAATGGCCCAAACACATGCCGAAATGAGAGGCCCTCTTGGTATGAATGTGTGAGTAATAACATTTAGATGATTTGGTTACTGCAATTGGTGACTTGGAAAATGAATTGACTGCTGAACTACAACAGTTGGAAGATGATTTCACTAGATCTACTAATTAGCATCAAGTGACCCAAGAGAACCTCGATATCAATATTGGTTAAACAGAAATCAATATTTTCAATGAAAAAGACTTTATCGATGCCATCCTCCTACCAAGCATTGATTAAACTAATGCAAAGATTGAGAGATTGAATGGTTTCATGAATGACAACCGAGACGCTTTATCTAGGGAAACACTTGCTAGATAAAACCAACACCAAGCCTATTTGGATAGAGGTATTGAATAACCCACAACCCCTTTTAGTGAGTGAACATCAAGGAGCAATCAGTGCAGTTGATGAAGCCTTGCAATTGATCAACTCCTTAATCAATGGCAATGTCGCCTTCTCAGAGAAAGCCACCATCCATCAGGCAGTCAAGAGAGTCAATAGCAAGATTCAGAAGACCAGCACAATACACCCCCTTGTTGAAGCCTTGCTATAATTGACATAGAATTTTGCAGATCAAGGACAGGCTCAGAAAATTAGAGACTTGTTGTAAGACACCAGAAATCAGTTGGTTTCTAGTCTTAACTAAGTATAAATCATGCATATATCATAGGAAAACACTGATGAGTAATAAATCTAAGAAACCTGGGAAGCAAGATAGAAAACTTTGAATACAGAATACTAAGAATTCAAACGTTCTGTATTGGAGGCTACTTACGTGTTGGCAGCTTATCAAAGTAAGAGTGCAATTATAGCATTTAGATAAATTGAAGTCAACTTAAGAAGCTTTGACATAAAACGAATTGGACTTACAAAATTACAATGATTCTTTATGTAAGAATGATACACCAATTATATATAGAATAGGATAAGGATGCTTAAGCCTAGGAAATCCAAATATATAATGAACTGAAGGCTCAATATCAAATTCAACTATAGACCACTAGAAATGCCAAGGAGTTCGTGAATTCTGCTGAATTTAGCACTGTGATTAGAAACAAGTTAAATTCGGGAGGAATATGACATATTCATCTATAAATTACAAAAATGTAAACATCATCGAGCTTATTCATTATGAGCAAAATTGGGGAATCCCCAATAAATTTAACTTTATAATATTACATTTTTAAATATTATGATAAAAAACCTACATAGGACTGTAATTATTAGGACATCAAATAGTCGTAAACTTTCAACTTCTTCGATTGATTCTGATAGCACTTCAACAAAATCGGATATTAAATTCAAATAACCAATATTTATTTAACAGCCTCTTTAACCTTTGAAAGAAGTGAGTGAACCCAATACTCCAGATGCCTTGAAAATTCCACAAACCTCAAAAATAGCCTCACGGAAGTCGAGATTCCAAAAGCCTGTTGTTCAGGTAAAATAAGATAGTAGTTCATCTTCAGACACCAGTTCCGATGCATCAGAACATAACATTTGGAACGATGATGAAATATTATTGAAGGGAGTTCATTTAGGAGATTACGCATATTTATCACCAACTGACGAGTTGCAGATGCTGTACAAAGTCAGGTTTGAGACTTATCCAAACAAGAAGGAGCAGATTTCAGAGTAATAGTTGGCATTGGAAACATAGAAATTAATCAATAAGTTGAAATTACATTATTTGAAATATAAGAAGATCCTGCCTCTCGAGAATCTAAAGGATTACACTTAACAATACAATATCAATGATGATATGAATTACATGAGATTTTGGGATTATTTCAGAGTTAGAACCAACCATAGAAAACACAAGCAACTTATCATGCCAGCAAAAAACTCAAAAGAAAATAAGAGCTAATAGCCCTAAAATCCAACAATTCGAAGTTAGCAAAGAATCAAAACTGAATACCGAATTAAAAGTTTGAATACAAGGAAATTGTGATAGATTGAATATATATATATATTTATAAATTTGAATTATCATATTAGAAGTCTTTTAATTTGAAGATATTCTCCATTATTGTTGTTTTTAATTAAAATAGTGGAGAATAAGAATATCTTCCAATTAAAAGTTTAGTATTACTAATAATGTTGATTTATGAATGGAAATGTAAGCAGATAGAACATTTAATGAATATATCAATACAATAAATTTGTTTTGTAATTATCAATATAGTAATATTATAAACATTTGATAATTAAACTCAGATAATGGATCAAGGATGGGAAGTAAGTGAAGAACACTACTTGGAACATTTGATGTAAAATCCTCCTCTGAATTTGAAACGGCAAGGATCATAATAACTAGAGAAGCCTACTGTTGTGGTGGCTCAGGAATCACCAAAAACAAGAATGAGATTCAGAACCACCTCTATGCCAAAATTAGATGAGAGTAATAAACCTAGTTCTCCTACAAAAAAAAGTGTAGTAGAAGTCTAACCCAAAGTCGAATAACAAGTTAAATAGCAAGCATCTCCAATAATTATAAAAACTCCTATTAGATAATAGAAATTTTAATTATATCCTTAGCGAATATCTCTTAGATCAACTCTCTATCAAACTCCAGGGGAGGAAGGCAGTCCGATAAAATTGGGGAGAACTCTTTAACCAAAGCAATTCAATCCAATTTTGTCGAATGTCAATGATACACACTACAATGTCATGAAGGGATAGACTAGGTCAGTAAAGAGTGCATCAATGAGCAATCTATTGAATAATGAGGATCGTTTGTTATACAAAAAGAAAATCGAAGATCTTGTTTTCAAAATGAGACCACAAAGGAATGCAAGTATTATATATATATCAATTCATCTAGTTCCGTATAAACTACTGCAGATGTTACTCTACTAAGAAAAATCTAAAAATGAATGAATTTAATTTATATTAGATAACTTTTTTATTTATTAAGTACTAGATCTTTTGATGCAGATTAACCATGAGATTATTGAATCTAGTGACGAGTAATCATCAGATGGGAGGGAAATCGATATTGAGGGGATTGGAATGGAGAGAGATTGAAAATAGAACAATTTAAAAGTTAGGAATATTAAAACCAAATAGAAAACTAGTATAGTGATTTATTAATTATATACTTATGAATCAAATCGTTTCTGGGATTCAATTTAATGTAGGGCCTAGATATGATGTTAAAAAATTACTAGGGGCTGGTGCATATGGACATGTTGCATTGGCTATTGATAAGAAATAGACAGACCCTGATTACTAGAAAGTGGCTATTAAAAAGCTCCACCTGGTGAGAGATGAAATAGATGCTAAAAGAGTTTTGAGAGAAATTAGAATATTGAGAACAATGAAGCACGAGAACATTCTTCGCTTGGAACATCTCATTTATGATGACTCAAATAAGGAATTGGATTTTGGGGAAATTTATTTGGTTACCAATTACATGGAAGTGGATTTATATAAAATAATAAAGAGCGGCTAGAATCTGACTGATCAGCACTTCCAATACATCATGTAATTTGCTATTGATAACATAGGTATCAATTAATAAAAGCATTAAAATATTTGCATTCAGCCAACATCGTCCATAGAGACATCAAGCCAAGCAATATATTGGCCACTGAGAATTGCGAAATCTGTTTTTGTGATTTCGGATTGGCCAGACAAATCGAGGAATTGGAAGCTGAAGACAATCGCTGTCAGAATATGCTTACAGAATACGTTGTTACAAGTATCGATATTTCAAATATTAATCAAGGATACTACAGAGCTCCTGAAGTTATGTTATCTTCACATGAATATTCAACTGCCATTGATATGTGGTCGTTGGGTTGTACCTTCGCTGAATTAATCACCAGATAAATTTTATTTAAAGGAACAAATTATATTCAAATGATTAAATTGATCTTTGATACTTTGGGAAAGCCAGGCGAAGAAGATTTGGGCTTCATTACTAATTTAAATGCCAAAAAGTATGTTAGTAGCCTATAAACCAAATAAAAAGCATCTATTGGCTCTGTTATCAAATATTCTAATCCTTAAGCCATCGATTTATTAGATAAATTACTTGAAATTAATCCTAAAAAGAGAATTACAAGTGCTGAAGTACATTAATAAAAATAACTCCTAGGCTCTTAATCATCCTTACTTAGAACCAATTAGAGACCCTGATGATGAACCATCATTTGAAGGCAATTTAGATTGCTAATTTGAAAATGATAGCACTATCTAATTAAAAGATTTGAAGGCCCTGATTTTGAATGAGGTGAATATCATGAGACAAAAAAACTCAGAACCGATAATCAATGTTCAGTTGGAGATTGAAAAAAGAGAACAAATAACTAAAATAAATTAATAAAAAAAATAGCAATTGAAACAATAATAATAAAAACAATAGCAATAATGAATAATAAATTTTATTATGTAATATTTCATAATGATCTTACTTTTTGTCTAGCATCCAAGAAATCTTATTCTTGTAATTGCTATCTCATGTGTTCGGTCTCCTACAAACATTGTTAAATAGAACCATCTTGTTGTGTCAATTTTGATTGCAATTCAGCCAACTCCAATATCTTATGTTTCCAATTGAATGCTTCCTAAAAATGTTAAAATCAATATCTTTACATTCGATGAAATCTCATTCTACATACTAACTTTTGTTAATTCATCAAAAAGCAACTTCATTCTCTTATTCCATTTGGACTTATCATCCAATAATACCTTATATTTGTAATTCAATCTCTCAACTTCACTTGATAACATAGCAATTTTATTCTCCATTTGATACTAATAAAATAGATTTCTAAGATTACCTTCATCTCTTCAAATTTCTCCATTGCCTTTTACTACTCATCTACCTTATTCTTCCATGATTGAGTCTCATGTTCCTTTTGTTAGATTATTCCTGAGAGTTTTGCTTTTTCATTTTCAAGGGTCTAGATGACTATTTATAATTCATTTATATTAATCAATTGGGATTACAACTCTGCCAATTCACCCAATTTCACCTTATATTGATTGGTTTATCTTTCAATCTCCTGACTTAGAAATGCTAATTTAGTTTCATATTCAAACATCTTTTACTCTTAATTCTTAAGCTATGAAATATTTTATTCCTTCTCTTAAATCACATTCTCTAATTGTTTTATTTATTTGTTTTTGATTTCTTAATTTTGTTAAGAGGTTTGCAACTCTGATTACAATAAGTGTAAATCTTATTCTAATTGGCTTTTGATTTATTGTAATTCATTTCTCTCATTTTTGGTTTGTTGCAATACTTCAACTTAATCATTATACTTTTGATCTAATTTTTCACACTCTTAATTTAATTTGATATTGTCATTCTCCACTTAACTTAGATGACTTATCTGTTATTGTAGATCTAGGATTTACTTCTTTAATTCATCAGTCTCATTCTATTTGCTATTTAACTTGTATTTATATCTTTCAATTTCAGTAGACAACATAGCAATCTTATTTTCCAATTGATCCCTCATTTATTAAGCCTCATTCAATTCTTTCGTCTATAACTTAAACTTATCCAATTATGATTCCAATTGCTAAGTCACTTCCTCCAATGATTGTGATGTATTCTATAAATCTCCACTCTACTATTAGAAATCATTCTTCAAACTATCGAAATCCTTAGTCTAAGCTTACAATTTCTTTAATTCCTCATCCTTTTAATTGGTTCTGTATTTCAATCTTTCTACTTCACTTGAAAGCATGGCCACCTTGTTTTCCAAATCATACACCTTTGATTCTAATTTGATGGCCTCCTCCAATTCTGCTTGACACTTAATATACAACTATCTCAATTATTCTAGTTAATCAATGAGGTCTTGATTCTAGGTTTCCAAAGATTGGTATCTTCCCTGTAACTCTCTTAACTCATTTAAAATCTCATCCCTATCGCTCTTCTTTATGGTTTCCTAACTTTGAATCAATTACTCTCTTATTGTGGTAAATTACTCTGTTTGTAATTGATATTTAGATTCCCAAGCCTTGACCTGTTCTTGAAGTGAACTGAGTTTGTTAAGATCTTATTCCATTAAATGAATGGTTGACTCAGCATCATTCAATTGATTTGATCTCTATTCTAAATCTTTTTTGAGTTGATCTAATTCTTACAACAAGGCTTACAATTAATTCTTCAATTAATAGTTTTCTTATTCAATAATTGTGTATTTGTTTTGAATTTACTCTAAATTTTAATATTTCTCTTGCCATAACTTAATCAAGTTCTCAGCCTCAGCCAAAGGGATGGAGAGATCAGGTCTTTCCTTCAACTCATCAATGAATTATTGTTGCTCGTTGATTTGTTTATTTAGATCATTAATTTTAGCATCTCTCTATTCAATCTAAAACTTCTTTCTTTCAATTTCTGTAGCCAACATAGCACATTTATTTTCAAGCACCTACTTCTCTGCTTCAATAGTCTTATACTCATCTATTGCTTTATTTAATTGATCAATTTGTTGTTTCAATCTATCTATTTACTCATTCTTAGAAGCTATCATCTATTTCAATCTTTCAATTTCGGAAGACAACATAGCCACTTTATTTTCCAATTCCATTAACTTACCAAGATCATGTTCCAATTACTAAATAACCAATTTGTATTGATTAGCCTCATTACGTAATGTGTCTATCTCATTCACTAGATTCTGATTTTTAGTTTCCAAATCCTGAATAATTTGATCCAATCTTCTGATTTCCAACAAATCATCCTCTAATTATTTGATCTTGGCTTCAGCATCATTTAATTTGAAGTCTCTCTCCTTGACCAATCCAATCTCAATGTCTAATTGTTCATTTTGTTCCACAATACGAGCATTTAATAAATCCACCTCAGATTTTAATTTGTTATTTTCAGACTACTCCAATTACAAGAGATTTTAGAATTATTTGGCCTCTGTCTTAAGTTGTTCGATTTGGGCTTAAAGTAATTTCACCTTGTTCAAGAGATCATTATTCCCTTTCTAAATTTCAGCCTCTAAGAATTCTTTGTTTTTCTAATTAATATCTTCACTTTCGTATTTTAATTATTTAATGTAATTATCTTTGTCCTATTGTGTGGCTGAGTACTTTTATTTCCATTAATCAATCTCTTAGACTAGTTATTCGTTTTTGCGATGTTCGTTTCTCAACAAATCTTCCAATTTAGGGATTTGTAATAATCTCTCATTGGCATCTTGGAGTTGTCTTTGCAAGTCGGAAATGATATTCTATTTACTCTGTATGGCCTCCTCGAACTTCTTGGTTTCAATGTGAGTTAATGAATAAGAGATAAGGGCTGAATCAAGTTTACTATACTCAATCCTCAACTTCTCGAATTCATTACACTTTTCTCGATATTTGATTTCCACACTCTTATATTCCTATTACAAAGCAGCCAATCTAGCTTCAAGACTGGCCATCTATTAAATTGGTTAATGATATAAATTACTTCTTGTAATTGAGTTGTAAATTTATTTAGTTACTACTCACTTAAAAAGCATTGTCTTTTCCACTGCTCAACCTCTTGAGTGAGTTTTTCGATTCTCAATTCGTATTATTCAGTCTATTCATCTTTGCGTGTTTCCAAGATTACTTGCTTTACCACTTGTCCCTGGAGGACTGGATTATTGGCTTGTTGATTAGTTGTAACATTCTAATTCGATAGAATCAAGTTATTACCTGTATTGCTCTGTACTAAGAACTTCTGATAATATCACTCATTGTTTTGGATATTGATTAAATAATAATAAATGGATATTTTGAGAAATTATATATATATTTATATCACAATTAGAATCCTCTGATTGCAATCGATTACATCTTTCCACTCACAGGTTTATAGCGTTTATTCACACTCACTAATTTGCTGACTGCACTTTGAGGTCTCAATCCTTAAGGTTTCGTCTTAACGATCACAGGACTTTTAGTGTAAGTTTGCCCATTTATCAATCTCATTATGTCAACAAGATTATCGCATATTTACAAATTGGAATGCTTGAATGTCTTTTAAGGTTGAGTCCCTTTAATTAATGCTACATGTTGATAAAACCCCTCCGTTAAATATTGAATGTCTCTATCATTTATTTAATGTTTTTGTTAACTCTACATCGGAGAGAACAATCTATTCCTAATGATCTGTTTCTCGATCATATTCTGATTTCTTGTTTCTTCCTCCTCAATATTGTAAAATTCACTTTCACATCCCAAAGAAACCTTCTGTAAAGCTGAATGGTTACGAATCACATTTTAGTTTGCTAATTAATAACATATAAAAATAAGTTACTTTTATCAAATTTCTTTGTATTCCTCCAATACTTAGTTTCTGAATGATATGGTGCTGATACCATCTCTTCATTCTCATTAATCTTCATCATATGTTTTACTTGCAAATTGAATCCGGGTGCTGTTATTGGTCTCTGTCGTGATGAAAATCCCTGACTCAATGATGTATACGCGCTTCTAGGTCTCATAGACTTTTTAGGTGTTATCTCTATGTTTTCTTACTCTTGTTCCCTGAATGATTGCTTCTAAAGTCCTTCTTTACTTTTCAAAATACCATAATTATCTAAGTTCTCTTAGAGACTGTATCTCAAGTATTCTTGTTACTTTTTATAATGGATTGCAATATCAAAATGCTCCTATGTTTTTTTTCCTTTCTTCATCTACTCTTAATATCGTATTAGTTATATAATAATTAATCATTATTAAATGTTAAAGTAATTACAATTGTGGAAAATATAAAATATTAAATGCTTCAATTATTAATAATCTTTCTCAGTTAGTAAGATTATTAATAATAAAAGCAATTGTCAGTATTAAAATCAATTAGTGATCATTCTAGAATAGCCAAAAAATGTGCAATATATGTTGATGCTAATGTAGACCAAGATCATATGATAGTGGTTATAAAACAATTAATCTAGATAAATTGAAATTTTGATTAATTTTATCTCAACAGCAATTAATATTTAATTTAATTAATTTAAGATAGTTATTAATAAGACCATATTCTTTGAATTTAGAATTCTTTCAATGCTTTCGAAATTTAACAAAATAAACTTAAGGCTTAATTTTTATCTTTAAAAATATTTAGCACTCAAACACTTTAAATTTACAGAATTTTTAAGAATACATATTTTTGAAACTTATAAAAATAAAACTATCTTAATAATTAATTTAAGGATAATCTCATAATATACAATAAATATTATTCATTTTTTAATAAGCCAAACAAAAGAAGAATACATGTCTTTTTTATTAAAAAGTAATTTAAATAAACAAAACTTTAAGTCTCTCTTAAAATAACTTTGAAAGTTTCAGATAAAATTGGTTTAAGATTATTGTAAATAATTCATTCCTATTTCAAATATTGCATCTTTCTGATCTAAATCTAATGAATAGACTTTCAAATACTATTTATTTAGAAATGATTCTGGATGCTAAAAAAGTTAAAAAACTGAGTACTATATATACAGATTGATTTTATAATATAGACATATATAGTCAAACTTAAAAATTCTTATTTGTTATCCATTTATCCTTTTAGATTACTCTAAAATGAGGCTATGAAGCTGTTCTCGGTAACCTAGGAGTAGTAATCTGCTTTTGTTCTGTCAAAAAAGGGGTTGATTAACCCTCATCACCTGCGGTATTCTACTTTTATTTCAATTAACTCTTTTATAATCGACTTTGAGACAAATAGCCAGGAACCCAAAGAGGTTTTGATTCGTGAAATAGAGATTTATCAATAGATGGATGTAGAAATTAAATAATCTCTGCACCTGTCTTATTGAATACCTGTGGCTAATCCTCAACATTATGTTATGGTTACGAACTATAGATGCTTGGTTAACGATCTTAATCATTTTAGAAAGTTTGATTTGGAAGGGAAGAATTCTATTACAAAATAATTTGGATATATACTTAATCTAATAATCTATCCAAGTCTTTTGCATTTAACTTTTGAATTGTCTATTTAAATTTTCGTTTTCCAATTGCATTATTCACAACAACATCTAATTGATTAGATTTCTTAGCTGCAAATCCTGCATGATGAAATTCTGTAATAACATTAAATTTAATTGTTTTTTAGTTATGATATTTACTACGACCTAAATGTTCCAAATAAATATCCATGGCATTATCATTCTACTTAATCGAAGCAATTTCAATCGGAATTGTTTATGCTCTACCAGAACATAATTTTGCTAAATAAACTATTAGAATACTTAATTAATATCCCATAAAATTACGCATAATTTGAACTGTTTCCTTATACTTAGAACGTATTGAGAATTGAGTGGCTACAATATTGTCTGTAACTTAAATCACAAGGGGTCCTAGCAATATAAAATGTTTAATAACCTTTTTCACAATCAGCCATTGTTTGGAATGTCTTCTTTGGGTTGACAAAATTAAACGGATGAACATCCCAAGAATTCTTAAATGGAACCACAAATTCAAAAGGCAAACCATTAAATAGATAATTATGCATGGAATTCTTTCTTAAAGAACAAACAATTTCATTTTCTTTGGAAATGTAAGGTTAATCGATTTCTTTCATTCTTTATACCTTGTATTGTGGTGCCTTAACAATATACTTGCCAATAGTCTTAAATTCTTCAGCAGCTCTTCTACTATGCAACCCAGCATTTCCTTTACTGACCCATTCTCCTGTATCATAATTAAAACTGTATAAATCACCAGTTACATTATCAAGAAAGTAATCATTCATTCTGATTTCAGTAAGAGATTTCTTGATTTTGGAGAGATCTCCCAATTATCCACCATTGAGTCCATTGATGACTGAGAATTACTAAAGTAGGGTAAGTTTGTACACATTCGACATTAGACGCAATCAAAAACACTAAGCCTTGCATGGCAAATGATGATGCAAATAGAATCTTATTACTTCTCATGCACATCCTTAACAAAATCAAGTACTTGTAAGCATTAGGAGACCAAGGTCTAAGATTTGCATCACCTTCAAAGAAGATTAAGTCGATTGAATCAAACATTTTACCACATTCAACTCTCACAAAAGAACTGTCAATTTCATAAAGAAAGTCATCAATTGAATCACGATCAGCAAAGAAGAATTCTAATTCTGTGTCGATCATTTCTTTTTTGCCTGTCAATACCTAAAGTTTAATTAGTTGATTTGCTTTACTTCTTTTATTATTTGCTTATAATGTTCTGCGCTCCTGAACCCCTTAATACATTTTCCATACCCATTAACTATTAAAATTTTCATTAATAATATAAGTTATTTTATAATGCATTCTAAGCAAATTCAATTTAATAACATTTAAATTATATGATATAAATTCTCCTTTCATTTCCCCTTTTTCAATTTCTTTATCTTATCAATACTTAGATCCATCAGACTAACATTAGGTTCCTTATTCGTATTTTAATCCTACTACATGTATGAACTTTCTGCTATCAATAAAATTTTTAATATACACGGTTTATTTTGTATAGTAAATTACTTTTTGATATATATCAATCATAATCTTTCATACTTCTGATTATTTATAAATATTTTATAAATTTCCTATTCTTTTATCATTGTAGCATACTCGACTTAATACGTGTTAGCAATTTTATTGATAGATATTATCATCTAATTTCTTTCCTTCTCTCTTCATATTGCAATTTGAGATGAATTATTCTCCTTTTTCATCGATCTCTCATCTTTCAATTGTCACACATAAGCACAGGCATTATATTCATGATACGTCTATTGTCAATAGTTAATTCACCCTCATACTTGCCTTAATTAATATTGCTCTTAATTTTAATTTCTTTCTTCTATCAAAGTGACTCTTCAGATTCTTTCATTTATTTTAGTTAAGAACCTCCATTTCTGCAGAATCAATATGAAATTTAGACATGAATATTGAATATTTTAATTTCCACATCAAAAATTATAATAATTAATTATATACTAATTCATTTCTTCAGTTAACTTGACTTCATTAATAGAAACATTAATTCCTCTTCAGTATAAGCACATTCCTATTAACAATACCATTCTCCATATGAATTAATTGCATCGTATTTGGTTTTCACTTTTCCACATCTCTTACAATTTATCTTAAGTTAGTTAAAGCTTGTTTACTTATATCTCTTTCAAATACACTTGTTTGCATTTATCAGAACACATTTTCTTTCCATAACAATCTATGCTTTCAAATATCAATTAAAAGCAAATCCAACAACATTCTTTTTGATCATTTTGCAATTTCTATTCTATTTTGGGTATTTTATTTCCTGTTTCTTTAGACATCTTCTCAATCGCTTTCTCAATTTTAATCAAGTCTTTATACCTATAATTTAATCTGATATCCAAATGGTAAATCCTTTATATCTTTCGTTGATCTGATTATTATAATCATTAACATACTTCATATCAATCAGTTACTATAAACTCCCGTCACAGTGCTATGCTATTTTTGCGTAATATTGCTGCAAATTTATTTATAATAAAAAATCGAAAAGTTCTTTATTCATTTTTTGTTCTGACCATCTGTGTTATTTCTATTACTATAGTTGAGTCTTCAAATTGTTAATTGATTAGGTCTAACATTTTATAACTTTTTACAATATTCTATTACATTTTCTGTTAACTACTTGGTCTTCTTTACTGAGACATCTTCTCAAATTTGATTTAATATATATAATATTGAATTCAAATAATTGTAATTATTAATGGCATTCTTTTAATAAATCCTACAGCAATAAGAAACAAAGAATTCGATTCCTTTAGAAAACTGATTATATGATTAATCTGATCTAAATTTATTAGTTAAAATTTTGTTTAAAAAGTAGGGGTTCTAACAAATAAACAGAATAAAAATTATCCATAAGCTTGAAAAAAAATGAAATACTGAAAAGTCATATTATTTGACAGACACAAGGAGATTCTTTATTGGTCATGTCCGTATTGTATTATTTCCAATTTTCAACTAATCTATAATTAATTTTAAATACCTAAATGTACTTCATTTTAATCCCTAAACTATATTTTATGCTACTTATTTCCACGCATAATTACATTCCCATAACTATCTTTACGAACCATAGTATCATCTGAAGCAGAACGAGAGATTTTTAATATTGGTGTAAGCTGTTTTAAAGGCTCGCTATTGAAAATAGACTAGTTAATTCCAAATTTCTAATAGTACTCACAATCTGACATTTATTTATTATAATTATATGATTTATAATAAATTAATATATCTAATTAGTTTGTCGCTATTAAGCTCCATAATTCTAATATAAATTTAAATATTAATGAATGGGTTTTATAAACTTTATTTATTATACAGATTTTTTAAAACTTCAAAGAATTTCAATTTTCTTTAATAATCTCACACTTTTTTAGCTAATTCACATATATCTATTAGTTTATCCAGCTGGCAATATTTTATCATATATTTAAATCCGATAATTATCAAAATTTTTTTATAATATAATAATAAAGACCTTTGAATATTCAAATTAAATCACATTACTCATCAAAATAATTGAAGAAACAAATTACAATTGCTAAATTTCCTAAATTCAGTAAAATAATTTTGAACAATTAGGTTACCATTATTAATAATATAGTAATATAATTCCTTTTTTTTTAGCTTAATATATTAGCATAATAATATCCAAATAATGATAATAGCAAATTTTATAAGCATCCATAAATTTATGGAATTTATCTTGCATATTAAAAATATTTCTTCCATTTGAAACAACTTTCAGTTTATCTATTTTTCTCATAGGATTATAGTACTTAAAAGTATTGTGATTATTATATATAAACGAGTAATCTAGTAAATTTACCTACTCTTAGGATTTCTTTGACTGTTCACTTTTTAATCTACTTCTGATAAATATAATAAGATACGTGATCGATTCATAGAGTGTAAATTAGGATTTTCCTCAAATTTTGGAAGGTCCAAAGTGTATCAAAAAAAATTTAAAAAACAACGAATGTTTATCTGAGGTAGTTGACATAAAAGAGAAGACACAAATTTAACAGCTTTAAAAATAGAAGAATACTAGGTATTTTAAACTTTTCCTTATTTTTGATCTGGTGAATGTACTTTTTCATAAAGGAGATTAGAGATTGTCCATCTACACTGAACATCAAAAGTGTTGAATGGGATGGTAGAAAGCAAACAGTAAAATGAATTATTTATTATATATAGAGATTGTAATATAGAGTGATATCAAAATAGTTAACAACTATTGGATCTACAACAACCTACTTTCTCTTTTTCTTCATCTATAATGTTGTATTTTTTCCAATTGTCCACCAGAATAATATCATACAATTTGGTCTTGGCTGTTACTTCATCTCTAAATGTGATCTAGTATTTTTTTTTCTAATTTTTGTGAATCAAATTTCCCAGTTTGTCAAATCGTTATGCTCTTGGGGACGTGATGTAAGTATTTTTCTAACACTCAAAACTTTGCAGATCAGGGTCTGTTATTTTGCTTATAGACTTATGTAATGGTCCCAAGTTTTGTAATACTAATGAAGGCCCATGCACTTTACTATCTTAAAACATATTAATATTAATTGTTTATAATTTAGAAAAACATTAAAAGTAATTCATTTTACAAATATATTATTTGATTCAAAATCCATTTGTTATTATTAGGATATTTAAAGAAATCACTTAAAGATCAATTCTAAATAAGTATATTTCAAAAAGTTGAAAGGATTAAAAGAGAGATCAAATAAAAACTAAGTTTTGACTTCATAATAATAAGAAAAATAAGTATCCCATCTATCTATGTTATATAAAATGAGACAATTTATTTTTATTTCATCATAGTACTTGTAGTCCTATTTTAATAAGTGTTTTAGATAGGAATTAGGTTTAATAGTTTCTTGTTATATGTTATAGTAATCATTTGGCAATTGTAATATTGTATCTAAATTTGGGTAGTTCAAGTTTATCAGTAATTCTAACTTCTTTTTAAAGTGGTTATTTTAATATAGATAATAATGCCCCTTTTTTCTTAACAATTAATGCAAAATTTTAACAATCTATTTCTGAAAGAGTTTAGTCTGTTTTGAATTTAGTTTATAAGGGATTTCCCTGTGGATCAGCAGAATACACCTCATAATTGTCTAATTTTTCATTAATATCTTAATCATAATAAATTTGAACAAAATAATCAATGGCTGTTTCTAGGGCTTCTATGATGAGAGAATCAGACGTGATTTCAATTTGCACCTGCAAGATTTTTGAGCCTACCTTCATGCTGAAATTATAATGGCTTAGCGATACTTCACTAAAACGCATCGATTCAGCTAAAGTGGATGAAGTTGTTTTAACACCTTATTTAGACATCGCTTAATTAATTAAAAATATAATTATAATCATTAATCAATCTTAGTCATCTAAATTAGATATAAAGCTTAAATCATCATCAAACATCTATCTTTTATTTTGTTTTAAGTCTATTTTGGATACATCTACACTAAAGACCCCATCGCCTTGATTCTAAACTTGCTTTTACTTTTTGCTTTATAATTCAGACAATAGCTATTAAATTTCATTTTTTGCCTACGATAGAACAATTAAATACAAGAGCAATAACAGACTATTTTGGTGGTTGATTGAAAGTGATTGCCTTGACATTAGAAAAATACAAAAAGGGATTGCTATAGGATCTCTTAATGGACTTTTTATCAAATCCACTATTTTGCATTTATTTCATGAGTTATTGCTTCTTGATATTACTCAACTAAGAAAAAATAATCAAATGGTTTACGTCAAATTTTTTAAAATAATCATTGAACATCGACATCAAGAAGTCAATGCACTCTTATTTAGTCATATCATAATACTAAATAATTTGTCCCTATTATTGTTGTTAGGTCAATTTACTAATTTTTGGATTCTCTCCTCTAGCAGTTTGACAAATGTATCTATCTTATTCAAGGGATGAACTATCATCTTAAATTTCTAGTTGTTGAATCTACTTTTTTGCACAAGTACTCTACACTGAATTAATTTATTGAGGTTTGATAACTTTGTTGAAGTTATTTGAATTCAATTATCTGGCTGAGTTCTTAATTTCTAAATCATCTGAGCCTGTCTATTGCACTTTTGAAAATGATGATTGAGATTGGTTATTCAAATATTTCTGTTGATATCTAGGACTAAACACTCCTACTGCAATATCTTATTCTTAATTTAAAGGTATAGAATTGAACGCTTTTCTATTTCTTAGTTATTCCATCAGACTCTAACTTTGTTTTTTGTAGAATTGCAATTCAATTTACTGTTTTTCATTTCTTTCATCTTTCAAATTGTTGGATTTGATTATCAATTCATTAGTATCTAATATGTATTCATATTTCGTCAATAGATCATTGTATAACTTTCTAACATGTAAATTAGCATTCTTCTCCTTTTCGAATAATTCCTTAAATCCTTTGACCATCATTTCCATCTTATGCAATTTCTCCTGGTAAATCATACGTTCATTCTTGCTCAGGTATTTGAGTTGTTAGGGTTCTGGGGAGAAACCATATCCCAAACTTGAAGTTCCATACAATTCCTAATGCAATTGCTCCAACTTGCCTCTTTGATTTTGAACTTCTCTATTGATTTGAAGATTGTCATCCGTTTTATCTATATATTCATTATAGACGAAATCTGATTATAAAATTGACAAATTTTACCTTTCATACTCTAAAAATTAATTTAGCTTCTCAACACAATTCTCATTTTAAATATTTCTCTTTTTAGATTCTTTATTACATAATATTCTTTACATAATTCACTTCTCTCAAGGCATTATTGGTTTCACTGATGGCTTAAGCTTCCTAAGTGATTTTGTTCAATAAATTTCTCACATTTTCTAATTCCTCATGCAATTTGAGGTTCTATTCTGATGGAGTGACCACTTCAATTATTTTGACGAATTGACCTTCTCTCTCTTGAATGGGTTTCATTCTCTCCAACTCTTGGATCGCATACTCTTTATCATGAATGTTTCTCTTCAATTCTATTAATTTGTATTCCAAATCTCCTATCAAATCCTTATAATAATTCTATTATTCTTCAGATATCTATTCTTGCAATAATAATTTAGTTTATAATTATTGAGTGATTCTTTATTAATTAGACAATCCATTAATTAGTTTCTAATTTTCCTCATTGAGCAATTTGATTACTCCCTCCAACTAAGAATTCTAGTAATTATAACCAGTTGACATTGTGCTATTATCTGATATCAACTATATAGTCACTCTTTCATACCTATGGTCTTTTATTCAAACCATCTAAAGTGAGGGACATTGCCTATTTATTTAATTTTAAGGCATTCTCAAGGTCTTGGATGTATTCCTACAAGGATTTGTTCTCTTCAGAAAGATAATGAATTTTAGATTATTGTCGATTTGAAACAAATTCGTTTACTTCTGTCCCCAGAATCATTAAATTTACAAATAATAATTATAAATCTCATCTGAATTTATCAATCGTTAATCAAAAGAAATCTCTAACTAAATTGAATTTAACAACATATTTAAATTATGTTGAATATATATCAAATTTACATTTTAAACTATCCTATTTTATGAAATTGTATAAAAACTCATTCTTTGCCTTTACTATTTTAAACAGTTTAATGATTAAAATTCGATTGCCCCTAATCATTTTCTAAATCTTCTATCCAAAATAACTAAGGAGTGAGCATGTGTGTAATATTTAAAGAAATTCAATTTCTAGATTCAACTTCATGAAGTTTAAATATTTGTGATTTTCTAAAATATCAATCAATTAGATCTTATAATGAGAGCTGATTACTTTTAATAGAATCATAATCATTTAATGAAAGACACGTAATGTACATATTGCAAAAAAATTAAATTTTGTAATATCAAAATTATAAAGAAGTTCGAAGTTTTAATAAAACTGCTAATTAATTAAGGTCCAAAATGAAAAGAAATAGAAGATGAATCATTCATTTGAATCTAATACTATATAAGATGAACTGTTATATTTTATGTTATTTTATTTAAAAGTAAAAGTAATTTTAATGAAATAAATTGATTTAGATTCTGATTTATTGGAGGAAAATAACGAGTAAAATACTGAAAAGTATTCAGTCAACAAAACATCTAAGATTATTGATTGATTTTATTATTAATTAATCTTAAATAACACCAACTGAAAAGAAGTTTGAAGTTTTTGAATACAATTGATTATGAAATAAAAAATCCATCTGTTTTTAAAACAATAGCAAGAAAAGAAAAGGTCAACTACTTATAATTCATGAGGAAATACTTATCAAAAGTGTTTATTATTAAGATCGTATAATGATTATATTATTTTTAAGTTGGAAATAGTAAATGTATTAACTTTTTTATCAAATAGTATTTATAGGTATCTATTGATATGAAGTATTAAGGATTGTTTCAAATTCGATTGAAATCAATATGAAATAGATGATTAACTATTCTTGTTTGAATAATGTACAAAAAAGAGTATTAAAGATTAGATGTTGGAGTGTTATATATCCGTTTTTATTATTATTATTTTTAATATGTTAAAATTTGTTAGAATATTGCTGCTGACATTGGTGTTAGTGAAATCAACAGAAATTCATGGAACCATCAATGTGAAAGTTATATTGCCGAATTAAATTTACTCAAAAGAATCGAGTGGAGAACTTGATAATGCATATAGATAGGATGAATTACGAGAAAATAAAGTATTGAAAGATGTTGCTATGTATAAATGCATTCTATTCAGCTTAGAAGTTTTCTTGAAACAGGTAGGTCTGTTGAAGTGAACGAAATAAAGGATTAATCCATTGAAATTTGGTAACAAAAATCACTAGAAATTGAAAAACAACCCCTTATGAAAGCAGAAGTTTCAAATGAAAAATCATAAACCACTTAAGTCTAATCAAATTAAGAAAATAAGGAATCAGAAAGCTAATAAAAGAAAATATCAATTAAAGTTCAGAAAAAAGATAACGCATCAGTAGAGTAATCAGCCAATGAAATTGTCACCAATTCAAATAATGACGTTCAAGCAAAGGATAATTCAAATTAAACTGACTTAGAAAATGAGAATTCATAGAAAAAGTTTTCGGTTTCTGTAAGTAAAATAAACAAATAAGAAGAATAGAATGTTGCATAAAGTGAATAATAATAATAAGATGTAAAAAGTGAATAACTGACAAATACTAATAAAGAGAATGACCAATAATAAGTCTAAAACAATTTAATTGCAAATAGTGAAACAAAAGTGTAGGCTCAGGATAATACTGAAATTTAATCAAGCAATTAAGAAGTTGTTGAAGATTAAATTGAAACTTAGAATATAGATGCAACATAATAGGTTGAGACTAATCTTTCATCTAATGAGGATAAAGTACAACAAAATACAGAGTAGAAAAACTCTGAAATCTCAACTTAAAATCAAAACGAATCTTAAGCAGAATCTATTGAATAGTCTACTTCTACTGACATTAAATAAACATAATCTGAATAATAAAAAGAAAACGTTGAATAAAAAGAATCTGTTGAAATTGCCTCTTAAGAATAATAAGAATTAAATTCATTAAATGATAAAAATATTAATAAAATATCTGTTGAAAACAGTAAAGAAGAAACTCAGGTGTAAAATAATGATAATTCATAAAACGAGGTTGTGATTCAAGATATCAAAATAGAGGCCTAGCCAATTGTAAAAAGTGAAGAGATCAATTAATAAACAGATAATCATAAGGTTGACGATTCAGAAATTGTGGTGAAAACAGATGAAGAAGTAAAGGTTGTACCTACTGAACCTGATTCAAAAAATTAAGATTAAGGAGAAGAAGATGCTACTCCAGCAGATTCAGAGCCTTAGAATAACCCAGAAACATAATAATAGTAATAATAATAATAATAATAATAAAAAAATTCAAGTGAGAAGACTGAAGCTAGTGATAATGATTAGTAGGGATAACCTATTGAAGAAAATACATAATGTGATGGTGAAGAACTCGACACTGTACATGCTCAAGAGAGTCATAATGAAGTTTAAGCAAACACAGATGCTTAAGACAACACAGAAGTTAAAACTGAAGTTAAGGCTGAATAGAAAACAGAAGTTACAACAGAGGTTAAAACAGAAGTTAATACAGAAATTAAAACTGAAGTTAAAGCAGAGGATTAAAGTAAAATTAAATAAACATAATAATAATCTACAAAGGAAGAGAAAAATTAAAAAAGTGAAAAATAATAAAAGTAATCTGAAGCACCAGATTTTAAAGTAAAGAAGAATCAATTAACTAAGAAAATGAAGGAAGTTATAAATGATATGAAGCAAGCTGATAAGCCTCCTTCAAACAAATTATATAGTTTGAATGTTTCGAATTTGGATCCAGATGATGTGATTGTTATTAAAGACACTTCATATTTTGATGCAGATGCTGAAGTAGTAGTCTAAGAAGCAACTAATCCAGAATAATAGTTAATTGGAGAAGTAGTTAAAGTTGAAGCCGAAGTTGAGAAAGTTGACCTGAGCATATTTTCCAATGATAGTTCTGATTTAATTCCAATCATTGTTGAAGATACTGATAATTATAAGTAATCTGAAATCATCACTGATGCAATCAAGGATGTGACTGAAAAGGAAATCGAAATAATTGGAGATTAGAATTTGGCAGAAGCTGATGTTGATGTTTAATCCTTGATTTCTGATGAAGTAGAAATCAATGCTAATTAAATCACTAAGGATAACATTGTTTAAGATGAATATACTTTGGATTATGAATAATTGGAATCTGATGTTATATTAAATAAAAGTTTAAGTAATGATGGAACTACTTTTGATTAATTCTAATCATAATTGGATGAATTAGCAAAAGAACTAGATAATCTTAGTCAATAACAACCTTCTTTGGAATAACCTGCATTATAAGAGACTTAAGCTATCGACACACAGGAGATTAAGATTTCTAAGGAGGATCAATAATATTTAACTATTGATTCTAATAATGATTCTATCACTACTAATGTTGCTTCAAATGATGACTACTATTTGGATGACTTAGACAATGAATTAGACCAAATTATTTAAGAATAAAATACTGCAAAAACTGAACCTGTTGTTTAGGAGCAAATAGTTTAATAGAATAATGAAGTTGAATAAAATGATGATATTTAATAAAGCAATGAAGTTGAATAAAACAATGATATTTAAGAAGGCAATTAGGTTGAATAAAATAGCGAGGATTAATAAAATGATGAAGTTTAATAAACAATTTAATATGATCAAAATAAGGAAGCTGATGAGAATTATGACAATTATAATGAAGATTATTATTAGATTGACAACTAAAATGAATAAGAATAATCTTAAGATGTTGTAGAATAATCCTAAAACTAATAATAATAAGATGAAATTCAATAAGAAGATTTCGAATTAGATAATGAAGAAATATTTGAAAGTCAGGTTTAATCAAATGATGAAGCTGTTGTGAGTGATGGAGTCATGGTTGATACTGGTGATTAATTTTCTAATTATGATCAAGAATCAGATATCAACAAAGACTATGATATCCAATTTGAAGATGCTCCTTAAAAGTAGGAGGCAATTACAGAATAAAAATAAGAGTAAGCACCTTAAAATGTTGAAGTTAATTAAGAAACTTAAACTGATAAGTAAAATTAATAAGAGACTGGAGTTTAAAACTAAGTGGTTGATTAAATTGAGAATTAAGTAACCGAAAATTCTGTAGTAGATTAGTAAGAGAATTAAGTAGTTGTTTAATAAGAGAGTTAGGTAGTAGAAAATAAAGTGATTGAATAAAAGGTTAGTAAAGTAGTTGAATCATTAGATAATAAAGTAATTGAATAATAATAAGATAATTAAGTAGTTTAATAATAATAAATTAATTAAGTAGATTAATAATAATAAGATACTAAAGTAGCAGAATAACAAAATAATTAATCCATTTCTAATGATGCTTAACCTTAAATTGAACCTTAATAAGAAAATGTTACTAAATCAGAAACTGAAATTCAATCTACTCAATAACAAGAATAATAAGTTCAATAAGAAATCCAATAATAAGTTGATGAATAAGACAATGAAATTACCTTAGAAAATGCCACTGCAACAGAGGAACCTAAATTCGAGGATTTACCTTAAGTAGAAATCAAGAAGAAATAATTGGTGAAAAAGGAGATTTCAGTAAAGGACAAGGTTGAAGCTGACAATATTATTACAAATGAAGACATCAATGGAGAAGGCACAGTTCAAGAAGACAATATAGAAGTTTTCTACAATGAATCTTAAATTCCTGAAGCTGAATCCGAAGACAACGTAGCTGCTTAATCCGAAGCAGAAGTTATTGAAAATCTGGAGGACTTATAAGATTGCATTGAAAATGATTAAGATGAACATACAGTTGAAAATAAGGAAGAGGCCACTCAGAATAAACCAGAAAAGAAAGAGAAGCATAATTCTATTAAGGTAAGTAAGGAATAAAAGAAATAAAATTAGAAGTAGGATAAATCCTTAAAGATTGAACAAAATGAGAAGTAAATTAAATTCGAAGAATAATTACATCAATAGATTATCAATAAGAAATAAAAGGAGAAACAATAGATGAGTCATGATGAATAGTTTGATTAAATTGTAAATGAATTAGTTCATGAATTAGAAGCATCTACTAATAAGAGAGTCGAAACAAGAGAATAAGAATAATAAATTTATCAGGATATCAAGAAGAATGTAGAAGAACTTAGATAGATTCATAACAGCGATGATGTTATTGTTAAAAAGAGGATTGAGGTTGTTGAATAAGATGTAGATGCAGTCACTGATGAAAGGAATAAGGATAAGGAATTCCAATAGAAAATTGAAGAACTTTTGAGAAATTAAAAAACTTAAGCTGTCTCAAACAATAAAATTAATGATGGTGAAAGATATTATTTGGATAAGCCTGTTAATTAAGCAGTTAGCGATCACGAAAAAGAATTGAGCATAAGAAAATAGGAAGTTATGGAGAAGATTAAGAATGATTTGTAAATCAAAAAAGGTAGATTTTCATAGGACAACTAGAAATCAGACAATTTATCTCCTTATGAATTCGAAAGAATCTACTTGGATTGGACTCAAAATAAAAATGATATTATTTCTAGTATGTTATCTCATGCATCCGGTTCGGAAGTGTCATTAGAGTCATCAGTCTCAGAAGAACCAGTAGCCAAAGTTGAAAGAGTATCTAAAAAGCAAGAGGTTGAATAAGAAATCCAAGAATTATTCTCAAATTATAAACCAAATAAACAATAATTAAAGAGAGCAGGAGGTATGATTATTAAATAATCTTTTTAGATTCAAATTTAGATCAAGAGGAGACAAGTTTTTTTGCAGTTAATCAAAAAGTCAAGTAATCAAAGAATTTAAGAGCAAATAAATTAAAATGATGAAAAAGCAATTTATAACATAAATAAAAGTATTAAATTAAACTGTCTGCTATATTCTATTTATCATTTTATTATATCAATGCATCTTTTTTTGTCTCAATCTGTATATAATTGATTAATACAATATTAGCATTTATCCTGGTAGAAGTTACTAACAAACGAATTAAATCTATAATATTTGATTATTTATTTAAACAATTCGATTAAAACTTGAATCAACTTAATATAAATTTGATTTTGAAGGTTCCTTATGTAATTTGAAATATGGAAATGCCATTTAAGAGGGTGTTAATGAAATTTCTTAGATTTAAGAATTTATTACGAATAATTAAATGAATAGATTTATTAAATGTTTTAGATTATTAATTGGATAGAAAAAAAAAGAAGGAAATTAATTTTGATCTTAATGAATAATCATGAACCTAATACGATGAATAAAATTTGGAATGCATAAATAATTTATATATGAAAGATAACAGAAAATTGTTGAAGACAATTTCAACTTATTTTTTTGGTTAATGATCTCTTTACTTGTTTAACTTTGCGATCTTGCTCATCTATAAAGAGAGGATTAGAAATATCAATTTTAGCATTAAAATTTTCCATGAATTAAGGATTAAATGAATTCTTTTAGACTTTTTTGATTTTAAAAAAAGCAGAGATTAAAAATAATTAGCTTCATAACTGTAGGAATGGAAAAGGATTGTAAAATTATTTGATTTATTAGGATATTAAATGTAGAAATTCATAAAATTTAGATATAAATAGTATTCTTATTAATAATAATAATAATGTATAAATTATAACCTTTCATTCTAAATCTAGTCAATCCATTTGGCACCAATCACAGTGTAACAACCTAAAGAACTAATGCATACTTGGAAATAACCCATTTAGGAACAACTGGAATTGCAGAGGCTGGATTACCTCCTAAAAAATAGAATTGCTACTTTACTGATTATGATGACATTGAGGTGTTCTTCAAACTGTTTTAATCAATCAAACCTTTGGAAAAGTATGATGGATTTGAATAATTTAAATAAACTCCTTACTTCAAAATGGAAGATGGAGAAGCAAAAGAATTTCTGAATTCACAATTATCAATACTTGATTAAATTTCTAATGATCCCATTCACTTGGCATCAAAATCATTATTTGAATGTGCCTTAATTGATTGGTATTGTAAGAAGACCAACAAATAAATATCTTAATTGATATCCGATGAAAACAATGAGAAGCTGAAAGTGCCAAATAAAAGAAATTTTTACACGATTTCCTTATTAGATAATATAGATGAAGTGATTTCATAGTTGGATGTTGGTCTTCCATATACACCAAATATAAAAATAAAAGTTGGTGGAGATCTTGAGTACATTAGAAATGTGTTGATAGGAGTATACAATAAAGTAATAAAAGGTAATCATAACTTCTGTGGATTGTTGTCAATCGATTGCAACAGCAGTTGGTAACCTGAGACTGCTCTCAAGTTTTTAGATCTATTGAACACAGAATTGATTTAGATTAAACCTTTTTTATATATGATTGAACAACCTTTCCCATTGATTTTCGAGAAGGAACCTTGGTACATTGTAAAGGAAAGGTATTTGGAGTAGAAAATAGAAATTTATGCTGATGAATCAATTAAGACCTCATAGGATGTGGTAGAACTTTAGAAGGTTGTGACAGGTGTCAATGTAAAGTTAGAAAAATCTTCTGGATATCGAGGTGCTGTGGCAAATTTCATTAAAGCAGAGGAATTAATGTTAAAGAAATGGGTTGGTATTATGATAGGATCATCTTTAATTGCCAATTAAGCAATTAATTTATTAGGATTGGCAACAATAGGTGGAGACATTGATGGAACATTATTAGTTGAGAAATCCTGTCATAAAGTTGAGGAGTAATTTATATGGCATAGTGCCAATAGTGAATTTTGGGGTATGATTTCATTAAAATGATTATATAATTTCGAATTACAATTTAGTTATGATCAATAGATATATATATATATATAATTTTTTATACTCATACTTCTTGAAAGATATTATTTACCCATTTGCCTTTGATATGTTGGCCATCCAAAGTTAAGAACACTCCAGTTCCATTTACTTCTCCATTTTTAAAAAGCCCAGTATAGATTTCAGCATTAGACAATGTCAATTAACCATATCCATCCTGTTTACCTTCTTTGAAATCTCCATCATATTTGACCCACATATTTCCTAAGGTATTGAAATCTTTATAATTGAATGGTGCAGTTAATGGTTGCGGATTTTAATTTTTGAGTACTCCTGTACGATGATATCTTATCTGATATTTTATATAAAATTTACTGGTTTTCAAAGAAGTATCCCTCATAAATAATCTCATTGTCATCATTAATTAGCTTACCTAACCCTTACTTTTTACCCCCTTAAAATATACCTTCATATGTTAGGCCATTTGCTAATGATTCCACTCCAAATCCATCTTAAGTAATGAGTTTCTTGCTGCCTCCTTTTGAAGCTTATTCTGTTTCGAATTTTTTAAACAAATTCTTTTTTTGTGTTTGAGGTGAATATGATTCTCTTTTTTAAATAAAAGACTTGATTATTTATTAATATTTATACACTTGATGCTTTGGACTCCTTTGAATTTTTTGATAAGACTTATTTGAGTGATAAATGTGATCCTTTTTGCAATAAAGATTAATTAGATAATTAGGATTACACTTCTGGATGAATAAGTGAGTGTTGCCTTGTAGTAAAATGAACCTATAATTAGTCTATCAAACCGAATACCTTCTTCTCGATGAAACTATATTAGAAATCTTCGGTAGTCCAAATCTGAGACAGTCTTTTGCCATTTAACAATTGTTGTAAATTCAATAGATCGTCCAACTATAAAAAGTCGCATCTCACTTTAGGATCATAATACAGCATTGCGTCTAAAAGCAAGGGTAATACTTCCCCGTATCTCTCTTTTACTTTATTGATTTGATCATTTAAAAGGTTCTGATCTATCATGTAGTCTTTATATAGGGTGATACTCTGACGAACAGAACACAGTTCTAATATCATCTAAAAGAATATGCAAATATATTGTTACTAATCCAAGTACAAATACATTGCTTTTAAAGAGATCATAAGATTCCAACTTTTTGTTGTGAATCATTTGCCATTGTTCTGGACTGAGATATGGATAATCCTGCAATTTGACTTACTCTCCCTTTATTATTTTATCAAATAAAGCATTGAATTCCATTTCCTAATCTTTGGGGTCAAATAGAGGACTTTGAACTTTCAATGCGATAGCTCCATTAAGCAGATTGGTGAGATAGATCTTGTCGAATTTTAAGGAGGACAAGGCATGACCTTTGGATTGGAGGAAGGCCTAACTACCAATTAAGGAATCCAGAAAGAATAGTATTTCTCTTTCTTCAAAGTATATTTTCTTTCTGAAGATTAATTCTTAGGCGAGAGTGGTTTCATAGTAATCTAGGAAGAGTGACAATTTGTATTGGGTGTTAAAGAATTGATCTATTTATCGATGTTGCATTGCTAGTGTAAGATTAAGATGAGATACCATGTATGATTAAGAGGTTGGGATGGTTGAACCCATAAAATTTGGCTTCATAATATTGTAGTGCTTGTTGAAAGTCTTCTCTCTCTACAAATGTAATAAGTTTATGTACTAATTTAAAATCAAATTGTTTGGGTTCTTTGTACTCAAGTATGTTGACTTTGCCATACAAAGGATGCTAATAATCGTCTTACACTACTATGAAATCATTGCTAAGCTAGTCAATGATGGTGAGATTGCTGATTTCAACATACGATTTGCATTATTAACATGTTCCCATTAATTAATGATCAAGACAGTTATAATTATTGCTTAATAATCAATTCATTAAATATATTGAGTAAGTCCATTTTGGGGATTTGAGGTTTGAGACGCAAGATCATCTAGATCAGAATCTGATAATCCTATGCACTGAATATCCCGAAATCCATAACGATCTGTTGGATCTGGATCAGCAATTCATCGAAGCTGTTATTCAAGTCCCTCACATCCTGCTCCACTTCATTCCATTATCTTTTATTACAGACAATCTTACATGAGATCCTGATTTTTATTGATCTTGATTTCATTAGCCTTGACTCTGTACAATGCTCCCAATTGAATGGTGCTGAACGGGAAGATCTTCTGAGGAGATTTCAAATTCTTCTGTCTTCTCAAAAGAGGTTCTTAGAACAGCAATTGTGTTTCATCTTGAATATGTTTTGGACTCAATGATGTGAAACTTTCAGAAACCGTTTTCCGTCTAAACAAGTAAGTTGGACAGAGTAGATAGTCTTGTTTCCGATTCATTCTCTTGCAATTTAAAGGTTCGATACTTTGTTTAGGTGAATTGGGAACTTTGCGTGGTGAAATCAAAAGTTGAGGTATTTGTTATGATATTTCCTTCAGTTATTGTAAATGATTCCAAATTTGTTAAGATATTAAATTCCTACCACCTAAATTACGCGCATCTGGAGTAAATGGAGGCATTTACTTTGAAAAAGTTGTTAAAAATTATAATATAAATTATAATATAAATTCATCTTATAATCAAATCTCTTGCACTCTTTTAAACAATATTTACAACAATATCTTTATTAGGTTGAGTTTCCACATTCTCAGTGTCCACCATCAAAGGAATGTCAGATTGCTAAGTGTTCTCACTTCTAGTCTTCATCCTCTAAACAAAAGGATTCGCTCTACTGCTTTCTCTTAAACTAATATCATTGTTAAAACTGATCCAAGGTTTGTTTTTAATGTCCTGTTCAATGAATTCCTTACGACACAGCGGACAACATTTTTGAGTCTGTAACCATTTGAAGAGACAATGCTAATGAAATAGATGATAACACGGAGTCAATGAACAATGATCAATGTGATCTCTTTCTGTCAATTTGCCTTATTGAGGAGGAGCCATTGATTCCAAACAAACCACACATTCTACAAATTCACTTAATTGAGGATACTTATCTACCAAGTCTAAGTAATAGAATTGAGGGAAATATGTTGAGATAAAGTCTAAATTAAACCCTTTTTAAATCTCGTCATTTTATTATTGTTATATTCTTCTTCTCCGTCTGTTTCCTCTCGCTTCTCGTTAGACCAATCTGATCTGCTCTCTCTGTTGTTTCTGTCTTATTTTCCTAAATATCAAGTAAGTGATCATTATGAAACAAGTAAGGAAGATGGATTGCAGGATGGTCTACAAATGATAGGGGTCGTTCTCTTTTAGTTGTTCCTTCTCAAAGAGTTCAAAATAAAACAATATTGGAAAGGAATGTTAATTGTAAAATCCGATATTCAAAAATGAGCAATTCATACACATGGATTGATAATAGATTAAATCGCCCTTCAATTGATAGATCTACTGTTGTATCTTCTTTGGTATTATGTATGCGTCATAATGGATGTTGGGAACTTCGTGGTTTTCTATTCCTTACATTCCCAATCCCATGAGCATTTCAGATGACTGATCACGAATCCTCAATTTTAAAGTGTCATTCGAATTCAATTGCTTGGTTTCAAAACCTATGTAGACCCATTAAAGTGGTTTGATAATGATGTCATATTGGATTTATAAAACTCCGATTTTCCTCTAGAGTTAGCAAAACCGTCCGAAGTAGCCGGATTTGCATAAACACTATTTGCTAATTGAATTACATGAATTACCTCTTTGAATACAAAAGGAAGGACATTCTCCAGATTGATTATTGATTAGGATTGAGAAATTGGAGTATTGATTATATGATTGATTTAAGTAACCAGCATAAATGTACAAATCAACAGCAGGTTCAGTAAATATGACATGGACATCGTTGTTTGTGATGAATGACTCATGATCATAATTCAGAGATTGAATTTTATCCTGTCCTTCTACATAAAATATGTTTTCAAATTTTTTATTGGAAGATGCCAAAATAAAGGGTTGATTAATGTGTGAGTATAGAGTGACTTGAATTTCGAGTGCAGATTGATTGAAAAGGTAAAGATAGTTAGTTTAGTTTTGTTATGCTTAAGTCAATAGGATTTATATAATAATAAATAACATTAATAATTCAAAGAGATAGTTATTAAGTTTATAAATTTTCTAAAAATTGTTTAAATTCTTGCATATTTTTATTAGCCCCTTCCAGAGTCTCCTTGATTTGATTCCACTTCTGAGATTTCTGACTATTATGGAATTTGTTGCATTTGTAAGACCCAGGCTCAGTCTTCAACTTTGGAGTCAGGTTCCTATTCAAAATCATCCCCAAAGGTTTCCTGGGAGATTGGGCCTACTGAACTTGTTTCAGTTTCTGCCAAACCTGTTGAGGCTTACTATTAAATTACAAATCAATTACGACATCAAATTTGTCCAATCTCGGCAATGGCCCATCTGGAGGCACTCCTCTAAAGGGTTTGTCTAATTATTTTTCAAGAGTCATCTCCAATAGAACACGAGCATATAATAAAGAATTCTATTTCCAAATAAAATTATGAGTTGGCGTTCTCACTTTATCCAGCCATTGCAATATCCTTATTTTGAGATGTTTATCATTGATCTTCTAACAACCATTATAGATCTTGTTGATAGTGTCATTTAATTCTAAATCCAGAGTTTCTGCTCTTGGAGAATTCATTAATTTAACGGATAATATTAATAATTAATCAATCCTCTACGATCCAATTCCTCCACAATATAGTTATTAATAATCTCTTCCTTTGGTATTTCTAAGGGTAATGGTCTCAACAACAAAGCCAATCCTTTTTTCTTACTGTCATGATAGACTGTTCGAAAAGCATCAAAGTCTTAATTCCATTTCTGTAACACATTGGTGAATAATTTCTTATATATAAACATTATAAATTATCTATTAAAATGATAATAATAAATTCTATACTAATCATGAATTAAGTAATGAAGGGGATCCCTCTTGTTCTTATTCTTCTCCTGCTGCTACTATTGCTAAAGGGGCAGTTGCGAGATTGATTGCTACTTCATCTTCAAGATGTCCCCATAGATCTGTTTGCATTGATGGGATATCGCAATCTTCATCTAAGCCATGAATTCCAACCTCTTATTCTTGTGTCTAACAAGCATGTTGATGCATTTTTTAACTAAATCCAAATGATCACTTACTTAGATTGACAGTGTGTAAGCCCTTTGTGACTGTATAATAGCTTTTGATGTTTTATCTCAGAATTTCGATTATGATATGTTGACTCTTCTATTTAACCTTATCCTGTTGACTATGGATGCAAATCTACATGCTCATTTTACAGAGCAACAAGGTTCTTGGTTTTATTTTTGGTCCTTGTAATAAGATGTTATGTTTAATTTTGTTAATAAATTGCATCGTCAATATTTATTTCCTCATGTTCTTCTCAGATATGCGTTTTTGTACTTTAATATAATTACTTATTGATGGTACTATGTAATTTATTAGAATGACAATTTAAATCCATTTCTTACAAATCCATTCTTTGTGCATCTATCTATATTTATAAGTAAAGTAGATTACTTGAGTTGGATGTTCATCTATTTATGCTTGATTTCTTTTGCAACATCATGTAAAGCAATCTACGCAATATGTTTTAGGTTTTATTCTTTCAATATGGATGTCTATTTGTACTTTATCTCTTTTAATCGTTCAGTATTACATGGAGATTCAATCCTTTGTTTTCGAAGCAATGATCTATTAAAATTGATGAAATTTAAAGATTTCTGTTTTAACTTTCGTTTTCGAATGATTAAATCAGCTAATTCTTCAAATTCCTGATTTTGTTCATCCTTTTTTTTCAATTACAGGATTTTTCTAGGTAAGGGAGGTTTCGCAAATTCATTTTTGATAGTAATAACCACATCATTTTGTGCTAATATTGCAACATAAAGAGTAGGATCATAAAAAGTTGTGCCATCGCTTGAGTGATATTTAAGCACTCGACCATAAGTTTCGATCTCTGCATTGAAACGATTGGGTTATTAAAATCTAACAGAACAAAACAATCGCATTTTAGTATTGGGATCACCTTTTTTTACGTAGATGAATAAGACTACTGGTGAATATTTTTCATGGATATCTAAGGATGTATAAAGGAATTGGTTTCTATAGAGGGTCAAGGTTGTTTCACCCCAAACATCCAATTTATTATTCTATATTACATGTTTCTTTATGCTTGGCAATTCTCTTTAAGTTAAATTATATTCTTTGATATCAAAGGCTCGATGACTGAATTGATCAAGCAAAGCAAACTTGCTATTCAAGTTGAGTTTTTCCTCGCTTAATATACGAGAATCTAAAATTATGGAATCGGCTGCACTTGGAGGTTCAGTTGTAAAAATTGAAGGAACAACCGATTTTAAGTGTTTAGGTTTATAATATAACATATAATTATCAAACTTATTTTATTATCTATTTCCTCTTGTCTGTCTAATCCAATGAGTATGACTTCACCCTATCTGTAATGTACTTTGCAATCTTTGGATATGACTTTGAAATTGTTTATGCTTTTCTAAGTACCCATTTATTTTCACCTTTAATTTTGGCTTCTGAAATTCATCGTTAATTACGATAGATTCTAGTTTCACTCCATATCTTTAGGAAACACAATATATATCAATGAGTTCTAAAGAAATATGTCAGTAAATTAAAGATTTAGAAATGATCTAATATTGATTTATACTCCAAAAGAGATATGATAACTATTGAATAAGATAAGAACTAAGAAGATTGATTTATTGTTCAAGAATTAAACGTTAGAATAGATTGGAGTTAGTTTGTTTGACAAATTTTGTCCTTTTTAAACTCTGTTAATTAAGTATAAGCATAAATGAAATTCATTAATAATCAGATTATTTAAAAACAGGAGTCTAGTTCTAATATAAAAGCTATCTGATGATACTCTTTTACAAGGACTATAAATATGCCTTAAAATGGTTCTATTATAGTAATTAGCAATCTTTTGTAAAGGCATTCAAGCATTTTATAATATTTAGATTTATTCAATTTAATTATCTCTTTTCCAACAATATTTTTTTTTCTTCCTGAGCAACTCAAACTATAAGTGGATAAAAATGCAAAAGGGGTTATAATGTAATTAAATTTGTGATGGATGAGACTCCACACTATCAATTTCTGTATTGCACTGATCATAATCGAGTGTAAATTATTTCTCATCAAAATGGTCTTTTGTTTTCGAATAATTTTAATCTTCTGGAAATGGACCTTCTTTTTTTAAAATACAATAGGATCTCAACTTAAAGAATTTGATTTATTAATTAAATGTTAAATCTCTAGAGTGGTTTTGATTTCGAGTAGGATGTGGAATTGAGGGCGGTGTAGAATGAGGATTTTGAGTAGTAATACTTGGGTTAGTGTTTGCGAGAGACTAAGAAGGAATTCTCGTTAGTGTTGCCTCAGATAGCCAGCAGAACATTGAGTGCAAAAAGTCTAGAAGCAAAATATTTGCATAGTCCAAAATCGCCAGACTCGAATAATGACGAGAACATTCTAGCTTCGAACATCTAGACTCCAAAGGAGCCAGTTTTTCATGGAAGGTAGGTTGAAAGAAGGAGAAGTTAGGCAAATGCAGAATCTAGTTTTATGTCCTTGTTTTATATTGGAAGGTTTGTGGAGAAACTGTCCAAAAGTCGAAAGTAATTGGGTAGTCTAAACGATGCTCATTTCAATTTGATAGGAGACAAGGCATCTGATTCGTAAATTCATATCACTATAATAGACAAACCCTATTCATGCATTCCAAGCGCATGAAGTCAGCTGGGTTCAACATCAAGAAGATGTAGACCTTGTTGAAAAAAGAAACTGATATCAAGGATACAACAATAGTGGAATAAGTGAAGGAGGATTTGAAGAAACTTCGAAAACCGCTTTTTAATTGTCTCCATGCAATCATCACTAAAATCCCTATCATCCAACCAGAATCGTTATTCAAAATGTATTGGGATTTCTTCACTTCCATATTTAGAATTTTGCTTTTAATTCTGGTACCTTTGGAAATTGCATTTAAACCAGAAATCCTTTTCAATAATCTCATATAAATTACATATGTGATTCTCGTTATATTGTAATTGGACTTCTTGATTCGAGTGAACACTTTAACTTATAAGAATGGATATGCCATAAAGGATAAATGGGATTTGGTAGTCCATCAATTGAAAAAGGAATTTCTCACAGATTTCTCAACATCCTTGATTTTGATAATCTTCATGATTATCCCTGACATGAACACCAGTGCCAATTTATTCTTACTGGTCATCTTAGGTCAACACAAATATGTGTACGAGACCTTTGCAAAGAGTGATTAGATATCCTATTTGACTCGACCCTAAAGAGGAGTGTTTAGTCTATTGAAATTCATTTTGACATTGCTCTACATCCTGCACTTATTTAGTTGCATCTGGTTCTATTTCAGTAGTATTCGAGTGGAGGACTCATGGATTCGATTTAATGATATTGAAGATAAGAGTTGGGAAGAGCAATACTTATAGGCACTCTACTTCGCAGTGGTCACAATGTTAACTATAGGATATGGTGACATGGTGCCTAAAAATGCTATTGAGAAAATAGTGACTATGGTATTTGTGTTGGGTGCATGTAAGAATATTCCTCTTATTTGAATAGGTTTATGGGTATCTTACAGTGTTAACTTCATTGGCAGCATCATCGATGACATCACCCAGAACTAAGTGGAAAGGAATAGGAGAATGAGAGTAATCAACAAGTACATGAATTAAAGGAAGATTCCATATAGTTTACAACACCAGTACTGTATTATTATCTAATCTTAGAGTGAAGGAGTATTTGACATTCAGATGGAAGGAAGATGATGAAGTAGATCTTGAGATGGAACAGACATTATTAGAGTAGTTATCTGATGAATTGAAAGAGGAATTGGACAAGCAGGCACACAAAGTGTTCATCTAAAAGTCAGATTTCCTGTAGAAGTACTTCAGTGAAGAGTTGCGTAATGCACTATTCAAGTCTATTAAGAGAAAGATAGTACCTCCTTAGAATACCTTCTCTACTGATTTCTCAAATGAATAACATTTATGTTTTGTTGAACAAGGTTTCATAGTGTATTAGCATCCTGAGAGAAAATAAAGATCTAAGATGAATGCTGTGATTAATTAGGGATAATTCTTTTGCGTTAATGATTTCATTACTAATAATCCTCAAGTCGATCACTTCAAAGCCATAGGATATGTTAGTTTATTGATATTGTCCAAATCTGATTTCATGGAAACATTGAAGGATTATCCTGAGGATTTTCAAAAGTACTGTTAATTGAAAGAAGGCATTACTTTGAGTTGTCATCCGCCTGCATTGGAAAATGGTGTATTCTGTCCAGCATGTTTAAGTTTTAAACATTCTCTCAATACATGTCCTTAAGTTTAATATGTTCCTAATAGGGAAGCTGTAATAAAAAGATATTGCATGTCTAACTTTCAGAATTCCTCCTAGTATACAAGGAAATAGGATAAGGAGAAATAACAGTGGCATACAAGATTGATGAAGGATTTGGCTCAATAATATGCTTCAGTTTTTTAGAATGAGAATCAATAAATCATAATGAATCACACCAGAATCTTATTGAATTTTGAATGTGGATCAGATTCCAACTCATCACTCGATGATGATGCAGGTTCCCCAGCATTTAAACTACCTCAAACTGCTCCTATATTTTAAGCTTAACATATTAGATCTTCTCGAGTGAATAGGTTAATCAGTGATTAGAATAATAACACACCACTACAGAAATAAACAATTATGAATGATTAGCAACATTAAATGAAAACTGATTAGCAAAATAATGTGAATGAATTAAGATAGAATCTCAATAATGCTCTATAGAATAGAAAATAGTCAATTTTAGCAGGTGCTTTCGGAATGAGTAAGAGTCCCAGAAATCGTAAGGATAGACCTATACCATTGGTAGACGAGATCAAGGAATTCGAAAGTGGATTTTAGAATATTTCAAGTGATGACAACGAGATGAATACCTCTATTGATTTTAAAAAAAAGAGAGAGGAGATAGCAGAGGCAATATAGGATTTCAATAACAATATGTTGGACAATATCACAAATCTATATCATCAATTACAACGGAATCTGGAGTTGAACGAGAATGATAATATCAGCAAGAAAGCATTATTATAGTTGGAACCAAACTATTGGTCATTCAATCAGTAGAAATTTGATGATTTTGAGATCAAGGCATCCTTTGAATCATATTATAATAAACAAAATGTGGAAGATGTGATATTGTATGTAAAATACGACATTTTTGAATGGCAGACTAGAATCCTTTAGAGAATGCGTAAGTTCATGTTGTATCCCTTTTTGTACATCCAAAACTTCTTGAGATTGAAAAGGAATGATAAAGTGAAATCTATAACTCCAATGAAAAAAGCGGGTAGAGTGGAGAATGCTTTGAAAAATCTAAAGGAGACCTTGAAATTAAAAAGGAAAACCACATTTATCCGTTCAAGCAACAAGATTCACTCTGTAGTTCCAGAGTTTGTCAACCCATTTTAATAATATAAGAAATGAATCTATTTATACAACATATAAACGTATTCATTGTTCAACAACATCTGTTTTTCTTGCACAGGTTGTGAAATCTTTCTTGACCTATGGGAATGTGGCATTGGGATATGCAAAAGGAACATCTGCTCCTTTAAGATTAGAAAATGATTGTTGCCACTCTCTATTCAACACTTTCAAGAACAGATTATAATTTCCTTCCACATTCAACTTCTTGGCTGTATAATCAAATATGCCTCCTAACATGCCCAACACTGTAGTCATCTTACTGTCCCAAGTGACAAAAGGAGCAACTGAAGTGCCATCTACAACAACTCCTTCAGTGCTTCCATAGGCATTCTGTCCAGCTGGTCCTGATATCATATTGTGATACCAAGAGACTGCAACTTCTTGATTTGCCAAAAACATGGTCATAGTTGAATATGGTGTAACTAGATGTCTGTATGTCACAGGGATATAGGAGACTTCTTCGATGCCACAAGCACTATAATAATCTACTTGATCTTCATTCTTTGTGATGTTGCTGGTAATCGAAGCGAACATTCCAGGTTTGCCATTGTTTCTGGCATCCCATGTACGTACTTTCTCACCATTAATCAATAAATTTAATTGGATTTGATCATGAGTATAAGGCATGAAGAGATATTTCCATTGTTCATGTGCTGAAAACCACCATCCTCTTTGAACTGAGATGTACTTATTCAATCCAGCAACCTTATAATCGACTACTTGCAATTTGGATTTCTTTGCCACCCATATCTTCTCTCTCTCTGTTTGATCTTTCCATGGGGCATAGAAGTACATCATCCATGCAAACAATTCTCCTTCATATGGATCATCCAAATAACAAGGACTTTTGAAGTTGGTGCAGTCTGATTATCTGTTTGAGTATTAGTTTTTTTCCACACTGGCTTTGATGTCTTGGATTCTAGTGACTGCTCTTATCATCCCATTACCTTCGTAGAATATTGTTATGGAATTGTTAGCCATCTTCTGATAGAATCTAGTATATCTTCCAATCAACTCGTCTTGATCTGAATACCATGTTTCCAACACAGACACAACTGCATAAGCAGCCCAAAACAACTGTCCATTATCCAATGAAGGTACTCCATCAGTCCAATCCCAAGTTGGAGTGACTACTCCATCATTCACTGCCACCCATGGCAAGAATCCTCCATAACCTGGGTAATCCTTGTCGAACTATTCGTATGTATTGATCTTTCTATTCAATAGGTCCAAGGCTTCCTCTTCCGAGTAGATCTATTTGGCATATTCATTATTAGCTAGAGCTAATCCAATCAGTGCCAAATGGATCGACTCCTTGGATGAGGCAGTGAATTGATGTGGTTTACCATTGGGCATTCCAGTGTTCACATCTAATTATTGCCCATCTAAAGTTAGACCAGATTTCTTGTCGATTCCTAAATCCTTAGCGAATTTAGATTCCCATTTCATAACCTTGGACAGAAACTCTTGCACTTTCTTGGGATCTGATTGCAATTCCTTTTGAGTGTATTCGAATGCAAATCTGCAGTTCTCTTGGGTTGCTATTGAGTATATCAACAAAGATAGCACAATTAGAGATTTCATATAATAAATAATGACGTAAATTGCTGCTTTTGAAATTGTTATGATTTAGAGTATTTAAGCCAATTAAATATAAAAATCAATATCCTAAATGAAAAATAGATATTTTTGTAATAATTATAATTATTATGGATCAAAACCACTGGAATTAGAAGTCCTCAGTCCAAGAATTCGGAATTGATAAGAATGTTCAATAACAAATAGCCCCATCTCAAGCCCAACTAATTAGAAGAGTGTCGAAACGTAATATTGCAATTAAGCCAACTCAGGAGAGTGGTTTGACCCAAATCTTTGAAACATTCCATCCTGAACAAAAGAATCAAGCATTAGATGATATCAAATTTATCATAAAATGTTTTTAAGGCCATTTCGTATTTAGCTCAATGACTGAAACATAATTGTAAATGTTAATATGCTAACCAAAGGACTCAATTAGCTCATAGCATGTTTTATTGTAAATTATCAGTTGGCTAAACCATCATACGTCAGGGAGACGGAGCCAGCTCATTTTTCATTTTGGAAAAAGGAAAGATTAATGTTATAGTGGATAATGTACCGCGAAAAGAAATAACACCAGGACAAGGTTTTGGTGAATTAGCATTATTGTACAATGCACCAAGATCTGCGACTTGTATGGCAGTTGAAGAGTGTTACCTATGGGGAATCGACAGACATACCTTTAGAAAGAGTGTTGAAACCATTATGAGAAGCGAGTAAGAGAAGAATCGTAAATATCTGGAAAGTGTTAAATTCTTTAGTAATAATCATCATTCTAATTTTAGATTAATTAACAAGAGAATAAAAAGATGCAGTAGCTGGAGTCTTGATATCTTAAAAATTTAATGCTGGTGAAATTATTGTCAATGAAGGAGATTAAGCTAGCTCCTTTTACATCATAGTGGAAGGACAATGTGGAGTATTCAATAAGGATGGATAACAAATCTCGGTGCTCAATCCTAGTGATTCATTTGGTGAGTCTGCTCTTAAGTAGGAACATCAAGTGAGAATGATGACTATCAAAGCAGTCTAAAAGGATACCAAAGTGTTGGCTTTAGGAAAAGATATGATTTAATAGATCTTAGGAGACTAGGTTTAAACTATCATTTATAAAAACATTTGTAAATGGGCTCTCAATTCATCCAAATTGTTTAGCAAAACTCCACATACTTATTAAGATAAACTACTCGAAGGTGTGTAAGTAAGAAAGTTTACTGCCAATTCCAAAATTATTTAGAAAGGAGACAAAGTTGGTCAATTAGTCATACTCTTAGATAGTGATGCTGTTGATGAAAATAAAGTTAAATTTGTTAAGGGATCGATTCTATTTGAAGATTCATTATAAGATAAATTGTCAGGCACTACTCATCTAAAGACTATATCTATTGAAGCAGAAGGACATGTAGCAATAATTGATTATGAAGCATTTAGAAAGCAATAAGGAAGTGTTGAAAAAATACAATAAGGAAAGGCATAGCAATAAGAAAAATCCAATGCTCATGAAGAATAAATTAAGAGTCAATCATTCAAAAATTTGATCTATCTCAATAAACTTGGCTCAGGTCAATTTGGATCAGTCTATTTATGTAAATTTAAAGAATTAGAAACCTTATTTGCTCTCAAATATGTTACAAGAGCACATGTCCAGTAATTCGGAATATAAAAACATATCCAATAAGAAAAGGCTGTTTTAGAATTGATGGATAACCCATTCATTCTTAAATTCTACAGATCCTATAAAGATAATGAAAACATCTACTTTTTGACAGAATACATAGCAGGAATGGAATTATTTGATGCCATCAGAGTTATTGGTAAAATATTCAATTATCTTAGGATTATTAAGCAAATTCGATGCTCAATTCTATGCTTCATAAATGATATTATAAATGGAATATCTTCATACTTAACATAGCATTGTGTATAGAGACATTAAACCAGAAAATCTTATGGTGGATGATAAAGGATATCTAAAACTAATAGATATGGGAACAGCTAAGTCTTTTAAAAATTAATGTATAATTAGATATCATTGTAGAATCTACTAAGACATTTACAATCATTGGTACTCCACACTACATGGCCCCAGAAGTAATTTCAGGAAAAGGTTATGGTTACTTTGCTGATTTATGGAGTGTAGGAGTGTGTGTATATGAATTTATTTGTGGTGGATTACCATTTGGAGAAGAAGCTGAGGATCCATTTGAAATTTATAAAGAAATCATAAAGAAACCAATCAGTTATCCACATTTCATGTCTGACAAATCTGCAAAACCATTTATAGAGCAATTAATGAACAAGATCCCAGAAGTTAGACTAGGAGGATCATACTCTACTCTGAAATCTCATGTTTGGTTTAAGGATTATGATTGGGTATTTATGATATGCAATTCTATTCTAGGAGAAACTATTGAATAAGAGCTTGAAGGCACCATTGTTACCAGGAAAAGACAAGGTTATGACACCCGCTTAGATATAGAGTGCATAACAACGAGCTATCTCTGTTTTTGATTAAATATAGAAAGATACCTAAGGGTAGAAGAAAGTCCTAGCAAGTGCAAAGGATGCTGAATGGGATAGTGTATTTTGAATAAGTTGATAATAATAAACATCATGATTTTATAAGTACATATTCCCTGTCGCTTTTCCCAAATCTGAGTACATCCTCTTCTAATAATTCATAATATCTTGCAGGCTCTAATTACTACTCATTTAGATAGGTCCCATTAGTGCTCTCTAAATCCATTGCATATGGTTTGATATAGGATAACACTTCTCCTTAACCATTTACCTTCTTGATTTCTCTAAATTATATAACACAATGCTATTTTGAAACTGATAGGTTTTCAACTAAGATATCAACTATTTCTTTATCCTTCCCAATCAGAAATACTGACTTTCCTTTTAAAGAGATAGAAGCTTTTATAAATAATATTAATATATACGATATGATTGTGTTCCCTTAAAGGGAAATATCTGCCAATTAGCTGTTGGAATTTTAGCATCAAATGGTATTGTAAACTTTAGTACCTTGCCATTCCCTAAAGCATTTTCTGCATATTAAGCTAATATCCCAGATGCCTCAAAACAAGGTTTTTCTTTTATTATTTCAGGTTAAATTGGTTATGGCTCTTCTTCTTTCTTGACATGTTCTTATTTCACTTCTTTCTTTTGATGATGGTGCTTTTTCTTATGTTTTTTTCTATTACTACTTGAACTAGAAGAAGATCGCTGTTTATGTTTACCCATTAATTAAATTTATAATCAAGAAATAGTATTATGAACACTATGACTTATTGGAATCAATTTCAAAGAGATGAATAGACTTAAATCAGAATTTGATTCTGATCTTTCAATCAAGATATTGCAGAATATGAAATACTTTGAAACTCTAGTATTTCTTACTACAAAACACGACCCATTCCTAAAATAGGTTAACAAATGATATTAATTTACTTTACTATCTAATTGTTTCATGAATTTCTGATGCAAACTATATATTTATCCAATCAAAATTATTAACTTGATTAAACTGAAATTGATATCCAAAGTTCAGGTGCTAATCTTTAACCAACTAATAAATAAGTTATATTGTTAACATTCAATTCAAAGATGTTTTACCAATAGAAAATTACTTTAATTATTTTAAATCTGTATAAAACAGATTATTCTATGCAGGAAAAAAGAAAAATAAGCAATTTTGGCAAATCTTTCTATCCAATTAATTGTATTAAGCTAATATCAAGTGGGAATTTCAAACTTATATAGATACAAAGACACCACTATAATCAAATAATTCAGAATAAGATGATTTTAGGCAAATGATTAAAATGATATAAATTTTAACAGAAATTATTAACAACATTTCCAATATTTTTCAGATCTAAAAAAAGACCATTGTTTAACTAATATCCATAGTAAGTTAATTAAGAATTGAAATCATATTAAGAAAGTGAGGTTGCCACAAATAAAACTGATGAAATATTACCATGAATGTGTCAATTAATTCAAAATTGATTTGTATGTGGTGTTTAAATTTGAGATAGGTTTCTATAATTTTATGACTCATTTATTTAATGTTTAATTGTCTAATCTTATATACAATCAATTTCAAGATGAGTAGTCAGTATTGTTGAAACAATAATTGAATTGAATTTACTGGCAATTAGGATAATCAATAATAATGCTGAAATACTTGTTTAATTTTATATTTTTGTATTAAATATATAAATGAGCAATAATTTCTTATCGAAGATAGACCTTCAACAAAGTTTGGCTTACAAATATTCTCAATAAGATACTTACTATTATACAAAGTCTTTAAATGAATACATTGATAATGCCAGATTAGCACATGTGATTAATTTTCATTATGAAACTAATTTCAATGAAGAAAGTGAATAATTAAGAAGAACATACAATATTCGTATTTAATTTTGCATTATTTTAGATGAAATAGCTACAAAGCTGCCATTATTAACTGAATATTATAAGTACCATAATGAGATCCCAAGATGCTTCCTACATAAGTTGGCTGACATAATGAGTAGGTAAACATAAGAGCTTAATTATTGTAGTTATCATGATAAGAAAAGGAGGATCGAGTATTTTAGAATTAAGAGAATGATTGAAAAAGATAACAAATCAAATCCAAATTAACCTAAAAAGAAAATCGTCGGAGAAGAACCAGATGATACAACTACATAAAAGTCTGGGAGACAATACAGTAATGTCTTGAATGATATTACTGAAGTATCAAAAACAATTGATAAAATACAAACTAAACTCAATTCCATTAAATTAAATGTGGGAGATCTCTTATTAATGCCCTCCAATCGAGAATAAGATCAATTAGATAAGTTTCTTAAATATCTTACTGAAAAGAAATACAAAAAACAGATGCACATTACATAAACGCCTAACTCAGTATCTCTCAAATTGCCTATTGGATTATCCCAGAAAACAATCAAATAGGTCTTGTCAAGAAAGATGATTAACTAATAATCTACTTAAATTACTTAGTAAACAATAAGTTCTAATAAGTCAACCAAGTAATAATCCCTATATCAATAACCCTTTTAAATTCAATCTTCTCCCAGAATAAATATAAAGTAACTACCAAAACAAATAGGCTCGTTTACATAAAGAGCAGTCAAAGAAAATGCCTTATCTAAATTATTATCTCCTCTATAAGTTCAGATATTCAATACAAATAGGTATGAGATTCTAATACTAACTTTAGTTAACATTCAAATAAATGCAAAACTAGTATTTCAATATCTAAATAATTTAAAATTACTGATTCTGTTAAATCTTCTATAAGATTACATTAACACACCAAATCTGACTTTAAATTCTTCAAAAAATTATGATCCAAAAATGAATTCAATTTGTATATATATTCAAACACAAAATTATAATTAATCATAAAATTCATATTTTTTAAAATAACACATTAAAACTTTTTTTCTCCCACTTACTACAATTTGGACTATAGTATTCTCCAGGGCCTAATTTATATGTATCTTTCTTTTTAGTTTGAAATCTATTTTCCTACACTTATAAAGTATTCATACCCTAACATTGAAGGAGGCTTAGACATTCTTCCTTTTTTTAAGTAACCCAGATGAGTTATGTAATTTTTTTATTTCCTCTTCTTCTTCTTCATCTTCAAACTCTTAATGCACTTACTCTTGTATATTTTTCCTACTGATAAACTTAGGCATAGATGAACCAAATGCTTGTTTTTATTGTTTGATTTCTTGATTTTCTTCATGGTTCTTTTTGATTTCATGCTCTATTGTATTATTTTAAACATTATAAGTTCCAGGAGCTGGAAAATTGTCAGTTTTCTATTTAAGAGATATATTCCTGTCAGTTTTTGATTTAAAAATAGAATTGATCCCTTTTTATAGTTTATTGTTTATTTCATAAGATCCTGGTCCTGGCACTTGATGATATTCTTCCTTATATCTTGATTCATTTATTCCAAAATTCCCTATTGGAGTTCTTTCTAATTTCTTCATTAATTTATCTGCTAACTAAGAGAAATTCGTAATAAAAGAATACAGTTATTTTTGGATCATATGTTTATGGACCTGGCAATTGACCCAAGTATTTCTCTTCAAATCGTGTGTTTGATGAATAAAATGGAGGTTAAACGATGTTGTATTTTACTGTTTCTGTATCTAATTAATACTCTCCTGGTCCTATCTAATATTGAACTTTTTATTCTTAAAATCTTTTAGTTCGAGATCCAAAACAATTGTATCCTAATTTAATGGATTATTAAGAATGTTTAGATGATACAGATTGTGTAGAAGTGTTTCCAAAATAATGACCAGGACCAGGAGTAGTAACCTAAAATATATTTAAAGATTATTCACATCAGAAAATTCGAATTCTTCATCCTCTAAATCAGAGTAACCAGGATTTCTCATTAGTTTCTCTTTTTATTTGTCGAAATAGATTTTCATAAACTATTTTTATTTTTCACCTTTTGTATTATCAAAAGTTCGACTGGATTTAGATTTAAAATTTCCAGATGGACTTAATTTGTATATTGGAGTAATTGAGTTGCTGTAATTATAACTGCCAGGACCCACTTTCTAATTTATATCCTTTGAGATTGAAGGATCAAATCGTGGAATTTTTGATTTATGCCAACAAGGACCTTTATTTCGATTTTATTCAAATGTATCTTTTATTTCATACTTTCCAGGTCCAACAGTATCTTACTTAATTCCTGAGTAAGTATCATCAGGATTTTAATTAGACTCCAAATCATGTACTAAACTGTTAAAAACCAAAAATACCTCCTTTCTCTGTATAACCGTAAACCTAATTATCAGTTGGAATTGAAGGGATTGATTAATATTTATTCAAACTTCTCAAAATTTCCATATAACTTTAAGATATAAACTATTACTGAATTGGTTTATCAATAACTATATCAGTTTCATATGATCCAGGTCTAAATCATCTATTATATTAATTACCCTGGTGTCATAAATACTTTTGGTGCCTCAAAACGCTTAGATGCTGATGCAAATATAAACGACTACTATTATTTATCAGATAACTTCATATGTTTAGGTGAATGCTATTTTCCATATGTGTTACTTGATAAGGTACATTAATACTTATCATATTCATTATCTTAATAATAACTACCAGGCCCAGGAATAATTTCATTCTTATTTCTTTCACTCCTACTAACAGATGAATCAAAAGGAGCATTTCCTTATTTTACCTTATAATATTCATGTGTTATATAGCTACCAGGTCCAATCTACAGCTTTTCAATTTCATCATACGTCTTGTGAAACACCACTCTACTATAGTATATCTGTTCTTTCAGCTTAAAATACAAATGCCATTATAATATTTATAATAAATACTCATTATTAAAAATCAAGTTTATAAGATTTCAAATCAAGTGAAATAACTGAGAACAAACTTTAGAGTTTGAAAATAGTGTTATCATAAAAGATCTTGAAAATATGAAACATTTTGATATCAAATTGTTATTAATCAGAGATAATATATTTTATCTTTTTCTAAGAATAAATTATAATAGAGATGACACTATAAATACGAATAATGAGTTACAATAATATAGATTATATTGTAATATTAACAATAATCACTACTTACTTGAAATAGTAGAAGTTAATGAAAGTAATTTAAAAAATAATGAATAAAAAACAATAGAAAAATTATTATTATCTTAGAATCCTTAATACAAGAGAACAGGATGAATAGGATATATATGTATATCAAATATTATTTATTTGTAAATGGTTTTCAAATACTTAGAAATACAAGATAATAATTTATTTTCAAAATATTGTTCACTGAAATTTTCTAACAATATTGACTCTCAAAATTCTTAGACTATTCATTTTTGAATCAACCATTATATCAAATATCCAAAATATAAACACTATATCTGAGCTTCGTTTAAAAAATTTATTGATAAGAAATAAGTAAAATTGAATAATTACTAATATCATAATAAAAAATAATTTTCAGTAGAGAAGAATGTAAAAGAAAAAGAGATTGAGATATATGATGAAGAATTTTACTTATTTTTATTTATTATTAATGACTTCAATCATGCAAATGTCTTTTTGGTCATTATATTGTAGAAATCTTCAAAGGTCACTTAAGCATCTCCATCAGAATCAGCTCTATCAATCATCTCTTACAATTCAGAATCATCCATGGTTTCTCCTAATTCTTTAGCTACTTTTCTGAGATCCTTCAAAGTGATAACTCCAGCTCTTTCTGAATCGAAAAGGTTGAAGACTTTCTAGAATGAATTGAGTGATATTTATGTACTTAAATGTCAGCTTTGGAATCTCTCTCGCTGATTCTAGCAGTCATCAATTTCAAAAACTCAGCAAAATCAATTTGTCCACTTCCATCAGTATCCAAATCACTAATCATTTGATAAATTGTTTAGTTTTTGGCTTCAAATCCTAATGAGGTCATTGCAGCTTTCAATTCCTTTGGATCAATGGATTGAGTACTAATAAATAAGTATGATATTATACCCATCTGTATCAAATAAGTCGAATGCTTCTTTTATTTCTAAGACTTCTTCTTCGGTCAATCCAGGCTTAACAAATTCGGCTGGGTTGAATTTGCCAGCTTAATTTTTTTGTGGTGGGGCTTATTGTTGTTAGGGTGGTGGTTATTGACCTCTTCTTGACATTATTAAATAAAAAAATAAATAATAAAAAAGATATTTATTTGAAAGTAAATATAAAATGAAAGGAGATTATAATTTTTTTTCGGATAAAAAGGATGATCCTTTAGATGCTGTATGTCCAAAACTATCATATCAATAAAGATTGTGGGGATTTTTGATTTGTAGTGGAATAGGTAATATTATAGAATTATCAAAATTAGGTTGGTTCTTAGAATTTTGTGCATTCATTTCATTTTTTCAAGGGAATGGCAAAGAATTTGCAATCATATTTTCAATCGGAAATTTAGTGGCAATAATGAGGTACCTATAGCATTTTGAATAGCATAGTACTTTGTTTTTGTCTGGACCAAAAGATTAATGCAAGAAGATGGCCGACAAAAGTAGATTAATTTCTACAATAATATTCTTTTCAACATTGATTGTAACCCTTGTACTAGCATTTGCAACTGATTTAACATTTCTAACCCTGCTTATGACATTAGTTTAATTTTGTGCATATGTTTGGTAATTAATAAGAATTAAACATTTAGGTACGTTTTAAGTTTCATTCCATTTGGATAGAGGATGTTGAAGAAATTCTTTTCGAGCTGTTGTGAATTTGAATGAAGTTTTATAGAAAATATATATTGTTTAATTATTATCAATAAACTATTATCAAGATTATAAAATAAATTAATAATCATCTGACTTGACTAATCACTATTTTTAGGTTTCTGTATTCCTCATCAAAATTCACATTATCGAGTTGTTAGTACATTTCAACACTAGTAGGTGTGAATACAAATTTGATTGTTTTATATTCAAGTCTATCCCCATCAGTGAAATTAATAATATATTTCATCCTATTGAATCCATCAGAACAATAAAAGTAGTCTTGAATATATCTTTGATTATCATTAACAGAACCAAGGAACCAATAATCATGTTTATATTTGAATAGACATTCTGTTGTAATCACCAATTAAATTCCAAGAAACGAGTTATCCATTTCTATCCAACCAGTAGTACTTGTATAGGTAGTTTTATATAGTGGGAGTTCTACACTGATTTATTAGGTGCCGCTGCTGACAAAATACTCTTATTAAGAGAAAGTTTGTAAAATAAGTGGAGGGATTTAAAATTAGGGAGATATAATCATGTAATTGAACCATCCACTAGTTACAGAACAGGTTATGGCTAAAATTAGTATAATAATTTACAAGATCCAATCTCAAAAGACAACTAAGGGTTGATTGATGAACTAATCTCTTCTATATTAACTTGATCTGTTAAGTCAGATGTAAGTCCCAAAAATATTGGAAAATTAATATTATCAGATTATTACAAAGGAGGTATCTACACACTATTAATTTCAAATGGACTCAAATTTAAAGTGCTAGAGGCTGGAGCCCATTATTGTTCTCCAAATAAGTAAACTGGACTTTTTATGGCTACCAATAATTGAAATCCTATTTAAGATACTCCAGTGCTAGTAAACACAATCTACACATAGGCTGTATCAACTTGGGGCATCTAAATAATAATTCATTAATACATCAAATTTGAAAGTAAAAGAACTAGTGTAAGTCAAATAATTTATTATTGGAACAGCAATTATAAAGTTCTTATTGAAATGTGTTTCTGTGAAAGTCTCTGAGTTTTATGGTGTTACAATCTCCTCGCTTATGACCTATTTATTCCTATCCACAAAAGCCAACCATTTAATCCAAACATTATAAATTTTTTAAACTGTAGGGGCAACTACTGTTATTGTAAATGCTAAAACTAGAATAATATAACTACATGATGTTGATTGTGATGTAATCGAGAAAGTGTATCCTCCAGATACTGCATTTTCAAAGTTCATTCTATACACTGAGTAGATGATTTAAGGTTCATTTACAAAACCAGTCAATGGCTAAGTTAAAGATATCTGAGAGTTCTCAGTATGTGAATCTGCTAATATATGGAGAGGAGTGGATGGATAAAGAATTTAAGTAAGAGTCCCTGATTAATACTCAAGTGAATTCACAATATCTATTGATGAACTGATTATAACTAAAAGTATAAGATTTAGCTTCAAGTTTGAAGCATGATCTACTTAATCGAAGAATCGACTTGCCATAGTTTATATTTTATTAAAAATTATTTTTAGTTAAACTTAATTTTTCTTTATCTAATGATGTATAAATGTATTTTAATTTTGCAAGATATTAAACTAAAATTAGATATTAATTTATTTATTTAAGCATCACATTTATCCAAGAATCTTAATTAATTTGGAAATTGATCATATGTTTTAACAATTTATTTTATTAATTATAATTTGAAATCTAAATTTAAGTATATAAGATTGTAATGCCTAATGTGTTAATAACAATCGTTAATTTTATATTCTTAATATAATAAAAATTTCGATCAATAATTGTTTTCACCAACAAACTTATTATTATGCCAAAAGCCTACTTTAATTTCTCCATCTTTAGTCAAAGTTCCTTATCCTTCCATTTTGCCTTCCTTCCATTCACCCTCATACCTGTAATTCTATCCAGTTAGGATACCATAACCATGCTTTTTGTCATATTAATACTCCCCATCATAAATTCTACCATCAGGCCACTTTATTAGATAAATCATCAATATATACGCTAAATTTTCCCTTTCCATGCATTTTACCATTCAAGAACTCTCCTACGTAAACTCTTTTATTTGGGTATTCCATTTAACCTTATCCACATATTTTATTATCTATAAATCTGCCTTCATATTTGGTTCCATCTTTCCATATAAATACTCCATGTCCAGTTTTAATTCCATTTTCAAAATTTCCTTGAAAATTGGATCCATTGGGAAAGTTTTCTCTTCCTTATCCATGTTTTTAATTTTAAACCCACTATCCGTGATAAACTGTTCCTTAAGAATAATAATATGTTCCTATGCCATCCTCTTAATCATCCTTCCAATCTCCTTCATAAACTTCTCCATTTGGAAAGGTGAATCGCCCTCTTCCTTGTTTCCTACCATTCTCAAATTGACCTTCATATTTTCCATTTCTTCCTTCTAAAACACCATTACCTGTCATTTAATCTCCAACCCATTCTCCTACATAAGTGGATCCATCAACTAATCTATAAGCTGGTCTGCTCTCTGCATTTAAGTGTTTTTTCTCTCCAAAATTAAATGGAGGTAGATTAATGATGGCCGGTTATGGATCTAAATTTTGTAATTCCTAAACTTTTTGATTTATAAATTACATCTTCAATTTCGTGCTGAACATCTATTGGTTCTGGAACTTTGTTACTAGTGAATTCCTCTTATTCAATAGCCTTGTGGTCAAAGATCCTTTTATTATGACTTGAACTTAGATCAATATGGTCAGGTTATTAGAATTGACTCTGTTAATCTGATTCACAATTGCCCATTTTATAATAATAATAATATTGATCATTATTTATAACTAACCAAATGTTATGGTATATCGTTCATTAAATGTTTGGATAACATTTAAATTGTTTATTCTTTGTATTCATAGAATGTGAAGTTATTTCTGATTGGTGGTTATTGATTGTTCATTTTATCAATAATTTTTTTCACTTCTGAAAAATCATTCTTTCCCATACCTACAAAAATCAATGAATATGGCAATTTACAACCTTTATTTAATAAAACAAGTACCCTTTATTAGCAAATCTTCGAAAACTTAAGCATCTGTAATCTTCCCCTAGGCTATTATCACACAAATTGTGTATATTAATTTACCCGCATTATTCTCAGCAATAGTTTGTATATATTTAATGTAGTCTTCGATTTGAAAATCTCCTTTTACAACTATTTGTTTTAATGTATTTTTATATAAATTCGCAACTTCTTGATATCCTTCGACTTAAGGCTTTTAGAAATCACCTGTCAATGGGAATAAAGTTTAATATGTATTTAATGTATAATTTGTTAAATGAGGTTCTGCACCAATTCCATATATTGCAAATAGCTTTTTTTGATTGTATTTTTCTAAGACTTGAGCTACATCACATATTACTTTTCCATATTTATTATTTTAATCTATGTAAGAATGTAGGGAATCTGGAAATGATGGAACACCATTGTGAGTAGAATAGTCAATGCCAATAATGAGATTAAAAGTGGTGCCTTGTTTAATATAATCATCAAAGTTTGCTCTGTATATTCTCTTTTTATTCTTTATTCTTATAGTTCCTACTTAACCTCCCTTAGGTTAGACAAGTGAAAATTCTTCCTTGTTTTGATTGAATATCTCATCAATCGTTGTTTCAAATGAGCCAATTAATTGATTATTTTTTCCCTTTTCGTGTCTATCCAAACATTCTATTTTAAACTTCTTGTATTCATCATTCAGACATAACCTTTATAAGGAAACCTCAAAATCTTTCCATGTTGGATTTAGGTCATCTTTTATGTATTCAGTTTAATAGATTTAACACCAAACATTATCAGAATGCAAATAAAATTTAAGAAATGGATCAGACTTGCCAAAGATACCATCCATATTTTTAATATTTGAACCTGAAAATTGCCATGTAACAAAATGATTTGATTATTTCATTTATACTGCCTTGCATATTAATTATCCAGCATTTTTATCAAATCTTTTGATTGGCATCGATATTAATGAATTTTTAGATTGCAAGATGTCTTTGATTGTTACTTATGCTTCCCCCATGAATTCTCTTCCCATTCTATTTTAATCAAAAATCTAGAATCTTAGTATTTGAATTAAATCTGGATAGTATTCAATAGTAAATGATTTTTCCCAATTGGGATCTAAGTTGCATTCAGCTGTTTCAGTTTTGCCTAAACAAATTTCTGGTTCTCCTTGGAGGGAATAATATAATTCTAAATAAGGATCACTCTTGGATAAGAATTCAAGATTGGGAAGCTCTCTAGCAGCCAAAAATAATTCAATATTTATCCTTTCATCTGGGTTATATATTTATTACATAATTTTAATAATCAAGTATGCAATTATACAAATCTCTGATGATAGGCTGTTGATTGAGCTCTATTTTTAGTATTTTAGATCAATTTAGGTTTTAGAGGAATTGATTGTAATCGGATCATTTGTTTTTATTGTAAATCAGTTAATCTATTTTGTCTTTGTTATAATTCTACATAATGAAGCCTTTCCTTAATTTTCTTGATTTTAATATCCAAGAACGGGTTGTGTTATTGGGATATCACATGCAATAAATCCTCAATGATGTTTTTATATTGATATGAGACAACATTCATTTTTTTAAATTATATAAATACTAAGCAATTATAATTATTTAATTAGTCAAATAAGTAAGTCATGAATAAATCTTTCTGTTAATTATTCGATAGAACTTTTGATTTATTTAATGATATTCTCCAAGACACTCGTGGTCTCTTGACATAATTGTTAATAATCAATTTAAGTCTACGAGTTATGTTTTTTCTATTTCTTTTATATAATTAATTAATCGATTGGAAAATCTTTGTTATTGGTTATTTTTTCGATGATGTTCTGCTACACTTATAATAAGTCTTTGATTTCTTGGATCAAATGATTATGTCCAATACACAATTTGCCTAAGAATGACATTGAAGAACATAGATTCTCTAATTCTTGCATTTCTTTATAGACATTATTGAATTCCGAGATTTGTTATTGCAAATTATGAATCTGTTGATCTTTTTATTTAATTTCATTTTCTAACAAATCTATTTTTGAATGAAATTATTTAATAAAATTATCTTTGCTGATGCAATCTTCATTATTCTATTATTGCTATTAAATCATTTGTCTATGTAATAGAGAATACATTACTTATGTAATCCTGTAATTTGGTCATTTAAGTTATTAATGAGCATATTTAATTTAGTATTTTAATTTTATTCAAAAATTAACTATTCCTACAAATGATTATTTTGTATTTGTAATTGATGATTCAACTTATTTAATGTCGTATTGTTTTCCTTAGAAGTACTGATATTCAAATCTACTTTTTTTTCTTTCATTTAATTTCTTTTTATTATATCTTATTCCTCATATAAAACAGACTAATAGTAGAAATGGATTTTATACATTATTTCTTCCTCTAATTTTTTCTTGCATATTGTTAAACTCAACTTCAAACCTTTTGAGGCTCTCTTTTTTTTTTTAATTTAAATTTTCTTGGAATTGATTTTAAATAGTATTTCTCTTTTTGTTGCTTTAATTTTATTAGTTAAAGGGAGGTGATCCAATAAGTATAGTTTATCTCCTATTTCTAACTTCAATATTATTCTATAGATCATAATAACTATAAACATATTACATCAATGAAGCCATTTACAGGTACATCAAGTAATCTAATAGGTGATTTATAATAACTAGACTCTATGTTTTGTTATTTTTAATCCTCATGACAAGCTTACGAATTTAAAATACATGATATTTGCTTCTGTCTCTTTCTTGTTGTAGTACTCAGCTACTTTTATTTCAATATGTCTTCTAATTTATTAAACAAATCTGCAGATCTCAGAGGTTGAACTGGATCAGGAGCGGCTCTTTGACTAGGAATAGGAAATCGCGAAACACTATTAGAACGAGAATTGCTGATGGAAAATAGAGCTGATTGTTATTATTTAAGGAGTTTTTCATTAGTTAAGTACTCCATTTAATTTTAATTATCATTATATTTATTAACGTATATCCCTTTTGGTATATTCTTCTTTTAGTAAGTCTTATAATTTATCAATTTCTTCTTTAGTGAAAGACACTTGGGTTTCTTCACTATCATCTTTCACTAATTTCCATTCAAACTGTAATTTTTTGTCAAACTCATAATTTTCACACACAATTTGATTTTCAATTGAATCTGCAATATGTTTCTAATTCACTCTAACAAGTTTAAACAGATGCCAATAATAATTCATGTCATTTCCTGTTTACAATTTCATGTACAATTCAACTTACAGCAATTGAGGTGGAGATTAAATGAATGAGTACAACAATTATAGTAATTGAGTAAATATATTTTAATCAATTTGTTATTAATGTTCAATGAGATTCATTAATAATTCCAAAATTTCATCAAAAATATTATCTGCAATACAATATCCACATTATTCAAATTAATTTATAATCATTTGATTTTCTTTAAAGTAATTCTTCAATTCAATAATTTCTTTTTACATCATAATTTAATGAGTCTAAAATGGTCTTTTCATTTAAAGACTAATCAGAGAACTGTTACTTGAAGGTGTGTGCAACACAACAATTTATTCTTTCATAAACTCATATACTTATTTCAATAAAAATGCTTCATAAATTCTAATAGCCAAAGATAAGCTGATTAATCGATTTTTAAGAAATTAGAATGAAATTTTGGCATTTTAAATTTTGTCACATAATTATTTGACTTTGTAAATCTCCTCAAACATTAAATCTAAATATCCAACTGCTTATTTATGTAATTGATATCCTATGTATTTCAATTATTGTTCTTTCAACACTTCATTTGTACTATCGTCTCTTTCATTATTGAATATCTCCTCTTCTTAAATATCCTCAGTTGCTTTGTGATGAATTATAGGCATAATTTCAGATTGATTCTCTTGCAAATCTTGTTTAATACTCTAAATGTAGTCGGCTTTGACTTCACCTTGCAACCAACTATGTTCAAAGAAATCTCTAAAACTTATTCTTTTCTTGAAATCCTATTGCAGCATTTGAATTAATAGTTCCTTCAATTTAAGTGAAATCGTAGAAATCTCAGGAAATTGTAAATCTCCTTTATTGATAATTGCAATTAAATCGTTTATATTACCTCCCTTTGGGGGTACAAATGGAGATCTTCCATATATCATTTAATACATGATCACACCCACTGACCATACATCACACTTTTCATTATATTACTTTCTTTATAATATTTCAGGAGCCATCGTTAATGGAGTTCCACAATAAGAAGTTAAATATTGATCTTCTTCCATATATTTGGCAAATCCAAAATCAGCTAATTTAATCTATACGTAATTCTTTTCAATACTTAGAAATTCTTAGATACTAATATATTTGCTAATTTTAAATCTCTATGTACAATCCTTAATTTGTACATCTATTACAATGCTTATGCTAATTACTAAACTATTCTCCTAACTTCTTCCTCTGGCAATTTTCCATTAGGAGAATACTTTCTAGTCCTATCCAATCAATCAATTACCTAATATATGCATCTAAGTCTCCATTCTCACAATATTCAAATACCAGATAGTAATGATTCTGAGTTCTTTTAAAATCTATCAATTTGATTATATTGGGGTGATCCAATTGTCTTAAAATCTCAATCTCCTTTTCAATCATTGACATACTCTCATTTCTAACATTCTGCTTTGAAATCATTTTGATTGCCACATCTTCTTGCCGTCCATCCAATTTTCCTCTAAACACTCTTGCAAATGAACCTACTCCTCACGAAATAATACCCTAACCAATCTCTCTTATTAGACTATAAGGCCCAACTTTTTTTAAATATGTTGCTGGTTTCATAAAAATAAATAAATTATAATAGAGAATCAAAAACATAATTAATCAGTTTTATTATTAACATTAAAATGTTCTCCATGATTTATTTATAATTATATATATAGATTTCTCATAATTTTAATTTGTTAATATATAATTCAGTTTTATTTGGAAGCTTATGTAAATTAATTTCTGGTTAAATAATTACTCTTCATCTTATCAGGTTCTTCAGCTGCCGAAAAATAGTTACTTATCCCTGGAATATAAGAGTAGGGATCAGCGATTTTATTGCTGTGGAATAAATCCAAAAATAATTAATACTACATGAACTCTTGAAACAACTTTTAAGAGGCTTAATCTCGGCATAATTGTTAGAGATCTTTAATAGTAAAATTCGGTTGTTTGCATTTCCCCCTTGATTTCATTAAATTTTCAATTCCTTAAGGGATTTATCCAATTTTTTCCTCCGCAACTTGTTTATTTACCCATTTCAAAAAATTATTACCAATTAGTTTTGGGAAATTTTTATAATTCAGATCTTTTTATTGATAAACCATCTACTGAGTTTTAGCTTAAGTTGCTCCTAAACTGTTTTATTCAAGAGTTTTATTTTTAATAAAAGATTGCGAATCTTCAAAGGACTGCTCGTTAATTTCAATGGGGTAAAGGAATTGTGACTATTAAGGGGTGAATAATTCTAAGTCCATTTGTTATTATAAATATTAAACTCAGGGTATTCTTAGATATTAACAATATTTTATAGTGTTATTTCGAATTCTATTAAAATATTTTGGTAAAATTTATTTAGAATAAATCAAAATGATTATTATAATCTTGCTAATTGATATATTTATTTAGTTATAAAAACTATAATGGTCTTGTTAATATATGGATGAGAGTTTAATATTTCTACTTTCTATTTTATTTATAAACTTAATTAAAATTTTCCAATTTAACTAAATAAAAATTAATAGTATATTGAGTATTTAAAAGCTTTGAATCTTCAAATAAATTTACAAAGAATTCTAATAGAAATAGTGGGGAATGGTTACAAATCTATATCATTTCATCAAGTAAATAACAATAAGGTGAACATCTTTGTAATAGGTATTAAATCAAAGAAAATAATGGATTGTTTTAGTTTGTATAAGATTGTGTTGATAAAGTGCGAAATTGTGAATGTTAGTTATTTAGGTATTGTAATATTCGAGTCTTACCACAAGGTATAGATTTCATCAATTCGTCATGAATGATTTTAATAATTTTTAAATATTAGCATGGAGATTCTATCTCAACTTCTTTTTCTTTAATATAATATAATCTTTACTTGAATATCTCTACTCTAAATTCTTGACTTCAATGATTGACAATTACTATGAATTCAAAAAATTACTATAGACTTTGAATTGAAATTAAGTAAATTTTAATAGAAATTGAAACAATCATCGACATCAGACTTCAAATCCTGACAAATAAGTCCTTATTAATTGAAATTTTGAGTTAATAGAAATAAATAATGAACTTCTTTATCATTAATTACTTTTAATCTATCACAAATTTTTTCACACAAAATAATAACATATTACTTTTATGATATTTAGAATTAATTTCTTAGAAGCTATATGTCATCTATTGCATCGCAATAGTGAATTTAGGAATTATACAAAATGATTCTATTTCATATTGTGGAGATCTGATTAATATTTGTTTAATTTGAGAGTTTCCAAAAAATAAGTAGATACAACTTTTTAGTGAAGTAATTGTGTTTCTCATATCTCTAAGTTACGATTAATTAGATTCTTAATAGTATTAGTCATATGCAATAATTCTCAGTAGAAGTCTTCTTTGTAAAATTAATTATTATCTGATATCATTCCAAACACGAACATCGCAATTAAGAGGAAGAAACCCAATAGTATAAAGTAAAAATTAGGTTTCATCATTTTTGAAGAGCAATCAAACTGAATTATGAGATTCCACACTCAGATGATGAAAATTATCAGAAAAGCATATAAATCTAGTGAGTTATTTTGAATTAGAAAATAATAATAATTGATTTAAGTATTTATATATTTTAATAAAAAGGATGAAAGCAAATAACATAAAAACAGAAGCTTAATATGGAAGAGCTAATTATTATTACTCAGATGGAACAGGTAGTGATGATCAAGTATTAAATAACTTTAGGGCGTGATACTTACATACAATTTGATAACGGAGGATTGACTATGCATGCATAGAAATGTCATTAACCACCAATAGGCAGTTTCTAGCCCAAACGCAGTGGCCCAATCTTTAGACCACAATCAAGCAATAAGACCCTACATTATGTCAGTGATGGAAGTGGGAGAGACAAATATGTTTTGTAAATTGTATTGAAATAAATGTGAATAGAGATAACCATGGTGGTTTGATGAATACTTGTGGAGATAGACATTGGTTAGTTTCATTTAAATAGGGATTAAGAACACCTGAAAGAGCAAGGTAGTGATGGTTTGAAAATTATAGACCTCGTTCTGGTGTACAGACTCCATCATATTCTTATCAATAGAGAATAAGTAAACGTCTTTCTGTTCCCAAATATACTAAGATTCCATTTTTAAAACAATTAAAAAGTGAGGAGATGATATGAATAATACAAAATATATTATTTTAACCGAATTTATTAATGAGTTTCTAAGAGATCTCTAAGCAAATAGAGGAGATGACTAATTTCCTTGTATGATTCCATAATAACTTTTTAGTTAGAATAGGGTGATGATAATTTAGTAAACACCTCTCCTACGAATCGCGAATAAATAAATCTAATTATACATGATCAAAAAGTTAAATAGAGAATTAATTCTATGCTGAAACAGAAAGTAATTTATATCACCCTAAAATTAGAATAAACAATATCCCCATCAATATTTGACTGTTGAATTAGCAAGCGAAGACAATTATGAAATAGAGTTGGATTAAGAAGATATTAAATAAGTAACGAAATTTTTATATTCAAAATTATAGGTTTGTGAAAATTTTGGAGAAGTCAAATAAGTCTATACTAAATTAAATGGAGCCATCATAATTAAGTTCAATACACTTTTTGATGCCTTCATTGTTTATAAACTATTAAACAAACATTAAATTAAAGAATTGGATGTTACTATCAAAATTGAATTTACAACCTAATAAGATCTATTGGAAATTATGGAAATACAAGACTCCAACTAATAAAAATTCACTTGCCGATATGATGTCTAAATTGATAATGACAAAGACTTCTAAGTAGCTCGCAAAATCATAGGTATTTTTTATAATCCAACTGATTTAGGAGCTAAGGGATGCAATATGAAGAAAATCATAGATTAATGCTTAATAGATTGCGATACAAAGGAATTAGACCTTGTTAAACTGAGACTCAGAGGAAGAGGCTCCGGGTATAAAGAAGGTCCTGAAAAAAGAGAATCACAAGAACCTTTGCATTTATGTGTTTCATCTAAACATAATCATCTATTTTTAAAAGTAAATTAATTGTAAATCGAGTAGGCCTGTCAATTAGTTGAGTAATTGCTTATAAAAATTTATGAAGAATATAAATCATTTGGGTTCAATAAAGGACGCAAATAATCTCACTACAACATTAAAAGAGTTCAATAATCATTAAAACCATAAATTAAACCAAATTTTATGCCTGAATTACCAAACTTCAATTTCTCAAATGTATTTAATTTTATTAGTTTTATAGAATTTATTTGTTGATTGTAACAATGAAAATATCATGGCATATTCAAACATACCTAATTAATTAATATGATGAATATAGATATATCATATGTATAATTAATAATTTTTAATTTTTGATATTAATAATATCTCATTTTTGTAATCTATAACCCCTAATTTTTATATATCCAGGCACGCCATCTTATTGTTCTAATGCTACTAATTTTGGTCCATCAGCACCTTTAATGTCCACATTAAATTAACCTAAAATTAACACCATACTTATTACCATTTCCAAATAATTAAGCATAACCATCAATATTCACAGAATTTAATTCTGCTTATCCCCCAAGGATGACAGTTGAGTTTGATGAAATCTAAACTTCTAAAAAGATAATTACAATATCTTACTTCCTTTGATTCTAGATTTGATTTCAGAAAGAGTAACACCAAATGATGGATGTAATACAATTTTAGGTCCAAATTTGAATTCTAATCCGTTGTAATTAAGTTCATCTGAAACTGAATCAGGAATTTAAACACCTGCCATTCTTAATAATTCTGCATTGAGCCAATAGAAATCATTTTCTGATGAACCTGCACACTCCAAAGGCAAATTAGATTTCTATTTAGTTAAAGCTGTTGCAAGATCATTTTTACAAGCTGAGAAACAGAATCTTCTGTTCAAAGCTGTAAATCCTACTTTATTTTCAGGTCCCAAAAGTTTAGGATAGTCTTACATCATGCATTCCAATCTGGATGATGACTTAAACTTTGTTTTTGTAGCATCTGCATATTTAGGATTGATGAATTCAGCGATTAATCCTTTAGTTTCTTATAATACTGTTTCGTACTCATTCAAAGAGAATAATAAACAATTTATATTTCCAGGATATTTCGAAAAGCCTTGTTCATCTACAGGTTCACCACCTTAAGCTTTGACCAATGGGTCTAATTGATTATATTCTACATTCAATGTTAATCCTTTATTATTTTTATCAACCAAATAACAAATAGCTCCAACTGCTTCTCCAGGTTTGCGACTTACAACAATAGAATTCAATTCAAACTTGTTTTCCTTACTTACTCCTAAGACTACTGGTAATGCTCTAAAGGCCTATGCGTTTGTATCTTAAAAAATAAATAACCACTTTCTTCCCTCATTTTTCCACTTTTAGGCCAAACCAGACATATATAACAATGTGTGAATATCACCATGACCATGTGGTTTTGTATCTATTAATAATTTTCCTGGAACTTAAGCGAAATGAGCAAGGTTATCCAACATGGCTGGTACTTTTTCTTATTTGATGAGAGTTACTTATTCCTTTTATAATCCGAAATATAAGTTGTTCTCCAATAACTACAAAGTTAATTTGTGAGTATCATCTGATGTCATTATTGCAAAGGGTAATATTTTGTTACCATGTTTTTTTTATAAATTCAGTATAAATTAACAATAATATTCTAAGTAAGTTGTATTGGTAACTAAATCTATTGGCAAAGCTACTTTAATTCCATCATAACCTAATCTCTCACCTAAACCACCTGCCACTAATACAAAACATGTATCCTTAATTTCTTCGACTCCCAATTATTCCAATCGGCAATATTCTTCAGAATAAATATCTACATTCTGTCCTTATGGTACATGAGCTGTATATTCAGCAAATGGGTTGACATCTTCAGAAGCATCAAGCAATAACTAATTATATTTATAAATTCGTACTTTTCTTGCTCTATTTGCATACTCTTTGATTCCTCCTGGATAATTCTTGTTGAGTTGATTTATTTGATCTATAAATTCTGTAATCTATTATTGAGTATAATTATGAATGTAAGTGATTAAATGTTACTAATCAATCGAAGTTAAGTACTCTATCAATTGGTCTTATGTCTAAATATCTTAATTCATAATATATTTATTTATATATTCATTTAAATAAATCTTCACTTTTAACCCTTTAACCCGCCTTTAAATCTCTCTCTTAAAGAAATCAATCCATTTTTCTTGGACTCAAAATCATCCTGACCTATAATAACCCCATTAGGAGTTTTTTAAGAAGAGAAGTAGGGAATTTAAATAAAATATTATACTCGAAATAATAATATAATATTGTATAAAATAACGAAATAAAAATATGCAATAAATATGTATTTAATTATTTATATTCATTTTCACTTCAATTAAAGTTAGAATGCGATTATATACTAGAATAAAATGCTAACATAAATGAAAATCCTAATTTAGAAGAAAACTCTAAAAGAAGTCCTTTAAACAATCCTTTTATTCCTTCATTTTTAATAATTTTGAAACAACAATGAAAACTATTTTTATAAAGTACATCATCTCTCCCTATTTATCGATAATTACTAATAATATACCTGATTGCATCATCATCCTTCTTCTTATTGTATCTAAGGGATATGATAAAATACCAGCAGTAAATGTTACAAATTAACCTAAAAGAAATAGATAAAATATATGATTTTAGTGATTAAACATCCATTTTGCTGTGTCAAAAGCACCAAAATATATGGCTCAATAAAACACCACACCAAAAATTGTAACTCCGAAACCTCTATACAATCCGATGAAACCATCAGACTTATACATTTTACTCAAACAATCAGTTAACCCAGTGAATTGCCTTTCAGCTTACTTACCAATATCTACTGCTAATCTTGTTCTTGCAAAATCTAAAGGATAAACTAATAGCAAAGAAGTGGCGCCAGCTGCACCCCCTGCAGCAATATTACTTAGAAAAAAACGAATTGGTTATTTCTTTGGATCTTAAAGATATTATATTTTATAAACCATATTGGATGAATATTTATTTGTATGTATCCTTAAAAGCAAAGCTTAAAGCTTGCGCTGGGAAAAATCTGATGATGTTTGGGAAGTTTCCTCTCCAAAACGCAGATAATCCCTGAATAGTTGATTATTTAAAAAACCTCTTCTTTTAATATTCGTGAGAAACAATCAATGATTCCATTATATTTCTTTGTTTGTCCATTCTACACTTTTAAAATGGCATCTTAGGTTTAGAGTAGTAGTTTAACTCTCTCAAATGGGGCAAAGGCAGTTTTTGAACATGCAGCTGTAACTCCCCCTATGAGAAAGTTATATAAAAAATCTGTCATTAAAATAAAAGTGATTTATTATATTTTTACACTATTTGTAAAAATAGTTTTAATGAGGATTGATAAAATAAATTCGAAAAATATGCAAAGAGACTTCGTATAAATAAAAATTTATCGAAGTTAGATGATGAATAGAGAATATTAAAATAATTATTGTAGATATATAATTATTTTCACATAAAACCTATTTTGTGTTATAAAGTCTAAAATTATTACAAAAAAAGGAAATGATAAGAAAATATATTGATATATGATTTTTGGATATGTATATTGAACGTAAAAATAATGTATCATTCACCTCCTGAAGATTTAGATCCTGGAGCAACGAATTGTTAGATTTCATCATAAAGGACTAAAACGAGTGAAGCACCAATTCCTCTGAAGAAATTAGAAAGGGCTCCTTTGAAGAAGGCTTTTGTTCCTTCATTCTTAGCAATTTTGACAGCACAATCGAGTGTATTTTTATAAAGAATATCAGCTCTTCCTAATTAAAAGATAATGATAAGAAAATACCTGATTACATCATCATTCTTCTTCTAATTGTATCTAAGGGATATGAGATGACTCCTGCAGTTCCGGTGATGAATTAAGCAACAATGAATTTTGCAATAATGTTATTCATCATTGGATTTTTAAATATTGTACCCTTAGCTGTGTCATATGTACCAAAATAGACACCTCTATATACTACAATTCCCAAAACTGAAACTCCAAAACCTCTATACAATCCGATGAAACCATCAGACTTGTAAACTTTGCTCAAACAATCTGATAATCCAGTGAATTATCTCTCAGACTTTTTACCAATGTCTGCAGCCAATCTTGTTCTTGCAAAATCGAGTGGATAAACAACCATTAAGGAAGTAGCACCAGCTGCACCACCTGAAGCCATATTTCCTAAGAAGAAGAGGAATCTCTCTTTCTTTGGGTCTTAATAATTAAAATAAGAATTACCAAATGGACAAAGGAGCTTTTTGTAGGCATCTTTGAAAGCAAAGTTCAATGCTTATGTTGGGAAATATCTGATGACATTGGCCAAATTACCTCTCCATAAGGCAGATAAGCCCTTTGATCATTGAATGTTATAAGATACCTCTTCTTTTGGGACTCTGATGAAGCAGTCTACAATACCATTGTATTTCTTGGCACCACCTTCTTAAATTTTTTTATTAGCATCTTAGGTTTAGAGTAACAATTTGACTCTTTCAATTGGAGCAACAGCAGTCTTTGAAACAGCGGCTGACACACCACCAATCATGAAATCTCTTATGAAATCAGCCATTTATAAGATAAAAATAAATCTTTTTGAAATTTTGGAACAAATTTGTGCTTATATATCACAAATAAATAAATATTATATACTATTCATTAATTTTCTTATTTTTATTACACCACTCTTAATTTGTTTTATTAAAACCTTTTTTAAAAGCTAATTTCTTTTATTTTCTCTTACATTCATACTTATCAATTTAGCCATAACATTTTTCTCTTCACATTGTACACCTTTCAATATCTCAATTGAATTTACTCATTTTCTTTCAAATATTAATACTCTTCTTTCTAATAAATGCTTATAATTTTATTTAAGTCTTTTCATTTAAATATATTACATGTTCCTTTTTGTTTATAAGTCTAATTTAAAATTTACAATTTAAGGGTTTTTAAATTGAATTTACAAAAGGATTAATTTTCAATTTTTATGAAAGTTGTGATTTATTTTAATTATTTAACATAATCTTATTCATTATAGTTTCTTTAATCATAAGAATTAAAGCATGTTGATATAGTTTATTATGCTTTATCTAAATATTTTATAATGATGTGATTACAAATTTATTTTATAGCAGTGATTAATGCACCGAAAATAAAACTATTTATATCACAATAAATTTGCTTATTAAAGATATACTTTATTAAGCTAATTTTTGGAATTCTAAATATTAAGGTTAATTTACTAAAATATTTTGGTTTTTCGACTTCGTATTATGGTTGAGAAACCACAAGAGTACCTAACATAATGTTTAAAGAATTTTATAATGTCAATGATTTTGAATTATAATTAAATTATTGATAAGTAATAATGATAAATTGATAAAAATATTATTTCAGCCTATATTTAAAGTTAATGAACGCGAAAAACTCAATTGCTAAAGTGTGTTACTTTACTTTGATAATAAGCAGATTAATGAAAGCTTTGATTCATTTTATCAACACTTAAATAAATACTTTATTTACAAAGAGTTACATTTTATGAATCTTAGAATAAGGTTAACACTCATATTCAATAATCAAAGAAATAATGATGGTAAATGATATAGCCATTTAATATAATGGCTATATAAGATAAAAACTCATTATATTTTAAGGATTTGTTGAAAAATACGAATAAGTTTTATTAATATTTGAAAGAAAATGAGTAAATTCAATTGAGATATTGAAAGGTGTACAATGTGAAGAGAAAAATGTTATGGCTAAATTGATAAGTATGAATGTAAGAGAAAATAAAAGAAATTAGCTTTTAAAAAAGGTTTTAATAAAACAAATTAAGAGTGGTGTAATAAAAATAAGAAAATTAATGAATAGTATATAATATTTATTTATTTGTGATATATAAGCACAAATTTGTTCCAAAATTTCAAAAAGATTTATTTTTATCTTATAAATGGCTGATTTCATAAGAGATTTCATGATTGGTGGTGTGTCAGCCGCTGTTTCAAAGACTGCTGTTGCTCCAATTGAAAGAGTCAAATTGTTACTCTAAACCTAAGATGCTAATAAAAAAATTTAAGAAGGTGGTGCCAAGAAATACAATGGTATTGTAGACTGCTTCATCAGAGTCCCAAAAGAAGAGGTATCTTATAACATTCAATGATCAAAGGGCTTATCTGCCTTATGGAGAGGTAATTTGGCCAATGTCATCAGATATTTCCCAACATAAGCATTGAACTTTGCTTTCAAAGATGCCTACAAAAAGCTCCTTTGTCCATTTGGTAATTCTTATTTTAATTATTAAGACCCAAAGAAAGAGAGATTCCTCTTCTTCTTAGGAAATATGGCTTCAGGTGGTGCAGCTGGTGCTACTTCCTTAATGGTTGTTTATCCACTCGATTTTGCAAGAACAAGATTGGCTGCAGACATTGTTAAGGAAATCTGAGAGATAATTCACTGGATTATCAGATTGTTTGAGCAAAGTTTACAAGTCTGATGGTTTCATCGGATTGTATAGAGGTTTTGGAGTTTCAGTTTTGGGAATTGTAGTATATAGAGGTGTCTATTTTGGTACATATGACACAGCTAAGGGTACAATATTTAAAAATCCAATGATGAATAACATTATTGCAAAATTCATTGTTGCTTAATTCATCACCGGAACTGCAGGAGTCATCTCATATCCCTTAGATACAATTAGAAGAAGAATGATGATGTAATCAGGTATTTTCTTATCATTATCTTTTAATTAGGAAGAGCTGATATTCTTTATAAAAATACACTCGATTGTGCTGTCAAAATTGCTAAGAATGAAGGAACAAAAGCCTTCTTCAAAGGAGCCCTTTCTAATTTCTTCAGAGGAATTGGTGCTTCACTCGTTTTAGTCCTTTATGATGAAATCTAACAATTCGTTGCTCCAGGATCTAAATCTTCAGGAGGTGAATGATACATTATTTTTACGTTCAATATACATATCCAAAAATCATATCTGCATTAAAGATAGCTTCTACTAAAATCTAGTAAAATTTCAAGATTAAATTCAATAATAAATAACTAATTTTTGATAATTTTTTTCAAAACAGGAATATTTTTTCCCACAAATTATAAAAAACATTTAAGTTCCGTATTTTATTCTATGGTTGATGGTTGGATTTATGAATATAAATTCGTAATTAACTTGAGACTCCTTAATTTAATTTACAATAGCATTATAAATAGAAATTAAGTAATTACGTTAATATTTCAGATGAAATTATGAGGTTTTCAATAATATTTTCAATATATTTGATTCATAAGTTAAAAATTTTTAAATTATTTCGCATCCCATATAATTTTAACAGAATGGTACTGTTTTGAAATCTAAAATTGCGTTAAAATCCTAAATGCTGTAATAGCAGGTTTGAAATGACACATATTCTTACTCTAAATATTATTATTAATTATTCACTTTATTACTGTTATAATTTTTTTTGATATCAGAAAAGTTCATGAAATCTAAGGAATTATTCATCAAATAGTAAAAAACGATGATTGTATATCTTGATTTGTCTGAATGGCAATTGCCTCAACATTAGCTCATTATCCGATTTTGTATGTAATCGTAGCAATCGAATCTGCAATTGGAATATATTTGCTCAAAAAAGTTCCTGAAATAAAATGATACTAAAATCAAGATGAATCGAAAGAAAGCATGATATATTATTGAACTGATTTATAGAGCTCCTCTAATCTACTCATTCTATTATACAGGAAATATCATAATTGCTAATCATTATTATAAATTATAATCAAGGATTTTATTGGAAATGTCTGGATAACGCAGTTTAATGTCTAAATTCTAGCCTCTTCCTTTCGTCGTAATAAAATACTATTATTCCGATAATAGAAGGCACCAAAGCTAAATATTAAGAAAAGAATTACCAACAGCAAAGACAATAATAGCAATAGGTATAAGTGCAATACCTATTATAAAAGCAAAAATCAATAAGCATGCTTGAATCCAACAATTTTTATCTCTGTAAAATCTTGTTTGGATTAGTTTAGCTATACACAAAATAGGAGCAATCACTAATACTACCATAGGGGTTAATATTATTAAGAGTATAAAGCAGATGAACCTCCAAATTATTAACTTAACATATGACCAATCTTTTTATCGAATCCATCCTGGCATCAAGGCAGGACAACCAAAAGGATTGAATATTGCATAATGAATTGATGTATAATCACTTCCACAAATCCAACACCATTCATGTTAACAAAACTAACAAGTCATATGATTACAACCATTAATCTTCTCAACTATAATTTTGCATCTTGGACATTATTATGTATCTCTATTTTCTTACCACTCATTTAAAACCTATTATAAGTTCTCTTCGCAACTTTGAAGTGGATGTGCTCTTTGTTTGCATCGTTTGCAAACTTCAATTTAACAATAAGCACAAGTAGCTACTGTTGATAACTGTTTAAATTCTATTACACTATTGCAATTAATTGTAGGACACCATGCCTTATTAGGATTCATTGCAATTTCCAAGTTTTGATGACACTTTATGTATTTTGTATAAAGTTCTTGTGAATGTTCCAGGACATCAATATCTCTAATTGGAATATCACAATGAGGACATTTAATATTGTTGATTTTTCTATCCTCTATTGATTGCCTTAAATAATTGTAAAAGCAATTTAAGCATATCATGTGTTTTTCTGAATTTAGATGAACCAAATCTTTGTCCAAGTACATCAAATAACATACACAGCATTATTAATTTTAGTATATAATATCTATTATTCTGATTATTTTTGCAACTATCTTCTCACTATTTTCATCAATCATCAGATGAAACTCCCTATCTTTATTGCAAACTCCACAATTGTTACTCGATTAAACATATCTGTGAGTTTCGTCATGTTAGAGATATATTGCAGCATCTTAAATTCTACTAAACCCTTTAAAATGTATAGCATAAATGGATTAAAATATGTTAAATCCTTCCAGTTAAGTTAAATCAATTATTAATGAGAGTTCCTGTAAGTCTATCTTTGATGAATGCTCATCAGGTTCAATCCCATCATCTACATCCTCCTGAAATTTTACATAATTCATTAATTTTATAATTTATTCATTATTTCTTATTCAATACTTTATTATATATTAATATTATTCATAATATTTCAATACAATCATGCAAATCTGCTAATCTTACACAAAAGAAAAGTTTCTAATCTTTATAAAATTCTAAAGGTATAGTAGTCTACACTTATTAATCTCTGTTAATTATTAATTATTTGTGAAATGGTTTGAATGTTAATTCTAAAGTAGAGTTACTATAGAATCTTAAATTAGGTGAACTCCTGATCATATCCGATCCTGTCATTGATCTAATATATCCATTTGAATTAAGTAGGTAACATCCATGATCTTTATTATTTGATCCTGGCATATGCTCAGCTGATCCTGTAAAAACGAAATTATTTTCTTATAATTTTTATTGATCACAAATTCCTACTGCCATAGGGTATCTTTGATTTGAATTTCTGCATACTTTGATAACGAGGGTTACTCTTTATTCTCTTGCCAATCCACTTCCATATATAGATGGCTTAATGAATGCAATACTTTTATCGCAATCTAAAATTAATTTCACTTATTTAGATGTTACTTACAATCCCTATCCAAAACATTCTGAATGGAATGAATATTTTGTACTAAATGTGTTTGAAGTCTCTACCAAAGACATCTATTATCCTATTCGTTTCTTCAAATTATTTGGTTTATAGTAAAATTGACTCAAAGATTGACTAACCGAAATTTTATCATCTGGAGATCCTGGAGATTTTTCAATAGCTGTGATCTTTTTATAACTTGGTAATTGTTGATGAGATCGCTTAAACTCATTATTAGTTTAAGATAGTTTTTTTTATAAGTGGCTATTGCTTTATTATGAAACTTGGGTTTAATAATTCATATCTACATCGCTCCTAAAAGAATTCATTACATCCTTAAGTTTTCTAAATAATAGATTTTCTCCATCAGTTTCTTCTGCAGCATCCAAAATATAATTATTTCTTACCAAAAACTCCTATCTTTTTGTATTGTATTCAACCTTCTAAAAAAACTAACTCATCAACTTCTATATCAAATTTTAGTCATGCTATTTGATAGCTTTGTTAAAGGTATCTTAAGTAGGTAGCACACAAGAAAATTCTAAAAAAATTCAACAAAAGTACATACATTCATAATACTACAATTTCCTTTCTAACATATCCTTCTATTTATGAATGGCATCATTTACTATGTCTGATAATTCTGTTAATTATTTTATTAAGTTTTTTAACTTGCACACTAAGTCATTTTACACTGTAGATTCCTAGAATCTAAATTCCTATTCCAATACATTAAATTTTTACTATCTCATTTAATAAACTATTCCCTTATTTCTGCAGTAGATTAATGAACTTTTTATAGTGAATCACTTGATGACCTATATGATTTTCCTCGATACATGAAACACAATTCAAAACTTTGTTCATAGAAATGCATTCTGGATTCATACATAATAATTCTAAAGGCTCATCTTCACCTATATTTACATACAATACCTTGATGATACCCAGCCATTTAACAATATACATTCATTTTATAATAAATAAAATTAATAATATATCATTTACATTTTCATGAATAATATTATCGACAATTCACTTTTTATTCCTTCATCAAACATTTATAAACGACACAGATTATTAAATATTATGTTATTTATTTTCTATGCAGATTATAAATTTTATATGACTCCCCTTTTAATTGAGAATACTGATTGAAGTATTAAAGGAATTACATTTGTGTTAGTAGATAATAATCTATTAATGTATTGAATGTTTTCATTTATTGATGATATCAATCAATTTATTAGAAGTAGCAATTTGAATTATTTGACGAAATATATAAAATAATAAATAAAAATGGAAATCGATATACTAAATGAATTGCTATCAGAATCAGTTGCTAAACTTTTTAATCCAAGAGCTGTATATAATTTTAAAAAACCCAATCCAGTTTATGATAATTACTAAAAGAACTCAAATAACACATCTTCATCATCTATATCTTCTATGCAATCTGATCAACCAAAATTTGAGCAACCATAATAAAAATTATCCAATCCTCCAACAATAGAATAATGGGTTAATATTATTGGCCCATAAAAACTATAAGAATCATTAACTAAGTAAGATGCTTATGATATTATAGATTGAATATAGATTTAGCCAAATTAACAAAAAGAGATTTAGAATTGATGTCCATGGATTAACTTTAGAATGAAAAGAAACGAGTAAAAAATGAACTCAAGTTTTATGATGCGAATTTTTAATCAATTTTCAATAGATTTCCATTAAGAAATGAAAAAGAACCTATGAGACCCTTATATATATACTATAAAAAATTGAAATAACAAATTGACAAAGTTACTCAAAATCCAGGAATTCAACTTCCAACTTATAAGCAATCAACAAATAACACCTAAGGAGAAATTCAAAAGAGAATAGAGGATTTAAAGAAAACAAGAGCAGAATTGAGAGAGAAATTGAATAACTTTTAAAATGAATTCACAACTACCCACAATAGAAGAATTAGATTTCATAAAGATATTGCTCCAGTAGAAAAAGAATATAAGCTTTACAAAGAAATAAAAAATGAAATTTAAAAGTTGGAGAATATTTTGTAAAAGAAATGATATGCTATCGGAGATATGTCTATTATAGAGTTAAATAAATAAATTTTATATAAATTACTCATATATGTCTTCATTAAATACCTATATAAGGATTCTGTATTTAATGTTGCTGTTGCAATTGTGCCAATTATTATTCTTATAAATACAGATCCTTCTTCTTCTTATATTTGCAACCTCCGACGATCAATCCAAACAAAGCTAAAACAGAAATTACTATTGGAGCCAAAATATGAACCAATAATGATCCAGCTGGTGCGTATAAATTTCTATAAACTGAAATTGTTTGGAGTGGAATGGTTTATTTAATGGATCCAAAATTGATAATAGCAGTCGTTCGAATGTTGTACTTTCCTTGTGTATAACCTGGAAAATCAGTAACCAATTCATTGATCCCATATCTGTTATATGTTAAATTGTATGTGCCTGTATAATAGGAATTGTATTGTCTCCAAATATCAGCATCTCCATAAGCACAAATAATTTCCCTCTACTCTGAACCATCATAACCAACAGATACACGAAGTTCAATATTTTCATTATTCTACACTTAAAACGCTGGAAATGTGATAAATATTTTATCACCTTTTACTTCAGCCGAAGGTTTTAGATAGTAATTTGTTATATATGTGTTTATTTCCTTTATATCTTATAATTAAGCTCTTTAGTACTAAAATTTTAGATTAATTATTACTTTAATAAAAACATCAGGGGAATCGTAACTCGATTATTCTAATCTATAATTAAAACTTCCATTGGTTGTATTAAAAACATCATAGAAGAATTTATTGTTGTTAGTTCCGGATAAATTTCTATATTGCCCAAACTAATCATAAGTCTTGGCTTCAATCTTTAATGGAGAAGTTGGGCATTTGAAAATTTCAACATACACAGTAGATGGATAAGATACCTACAAACTGAAATCATTCAAAGTGTAGTAGAGACCTTAAGTGATCGCTTTATTAACAGTCAAAGCAGTCTTATATGAGGATTATGTATTAGTGATGAAATCAAAACTTTGAATTTTCATAGAGTTGGTGTAATTGGCGACTTAGATTGTAGCGTATTCCTCTGTAAAATCATTCGATAAGGTAATAGTGAAGTTCTTATCGGAACATTTATATTATTATCTTTGTTATGGAGTGACAGCTAAATTAGTGTAGTTGTAAGCAAACCAAAGGTCAGAATTGTAGCCCTTAGAATTGTAAATTATTAATTACATCGCATCTGAGACTCAATTAGTAAACAGGGTGATTAGCATAGAATTCCAAGGTTGTTCTACTTAAATCTCCGGAATTTATTTGAAATGTAAAAGAATTACTACATTTCACTACAGCTAGATAGAGAATGAATGTATATACAAATTTCATTATTATTTTTTTTTCATATAATTCATTCAAAATCCGATTTTGAAACAATGAGAGTTTGTGCAATATGGATTATGTTAATTAAAATGATTAATATTCAATCCGAATTATATATCTCTGATAAACATATTTCCGATTGATAAATTCAGGTTAATTTCTGCTTATACAAATTCTAAAAACCTTAAGCCAAATTCTAAATATTAATAATATCTAATTTACTATCTTCTATAATATAGGTCTGTATAATTAATTTTAAGAGTATCATTGAACAATTGCAATATATTGATGTCATATGAATCAGTAATTTCCACCTTAAGTGCCTAACAATATTAATCATTAATTTATAATAAATCTGATATGGAAACTCTGAATAGATTTTAAACAACCTTATAATTCAATTTTAGCTAAAACTCATTAAAATGTAGGGAATTATTATCAACTAGGTTTAGCCATTAATAGATATATTCAATATATACATGATGGATAAATTCTAAAAATGTATTATTCTTAATTAATAATCAAGAGATAAACAAAGATTTGTGCCTGGTAGAGAACATTATGAAAATAACATACATATTACTATTAACTGACTATATTGAAGTTAGAAATTTAGAATAAATATAACATCTAAAGTGTTATGGATAATTTGAAAAGGAAAATTAGAAAGAGGTAAATGGGGGGCAAATTGGAGCGGTTAAGGATTAAATATAGGAGGATAAATTAGAAAAGGAGGTTTTTATAATGAAAATGAATTGAAGCATGGAAATGGAAAGACTTACATGAAAACTTTAATAAGCATAATAGCTATTTCAAAAATAGTACTTTAGAAGTGACTTACCAAGGAGAATGTATAGTTGGAAGAAATATTGGAATTTGGAAAACAAATTTTCCAGAAAAGTTACTCGAAATTGAATATTATAATGAAAATGGAAATAAAATAGAAAATGGATAAGGGTCGCATTATCAAATTAGAATCAGATTTAAGGATTTAAGCCAGATAGTAGAAAATGCTTAAAGGATGGATGATGGGAATTTCTAATAAATCATATTTTGCTGTGTTTGAATAAATCTAGAAGAGGTATTGAAAATGAGAATGGTAAAAAAGCAAGGAATGTGGATTGAACTGGATAAAAAGTATGTATTTTGATAAAAATTTAAGCGACTCATAAGTAGGGCAATACATAATTGGCAAAAAAGTTGAGATGTGGGACATTATATTTAGAAATATTATAGCATAATATATGCTATTAATAGTGGAGGTGGTCAATATAATGAGTAAGGATGTGTATTAAAGTAGGTGTTAAATTATGAACATAGGAGAGTATCAGAATGGAATAAAATGTGGTAAGTTGAATACTGAGACAAATAATGGAGTGTCATGATGTTTTGGATTGAAATAAGGTAAATAGATTGAGAAAGATGAGAATTTAGAAGGGTATCAATTTCATTAAATAATTAAATGAATAGAAATTTTAGATCATACATGTTTGGAGAATATAGGGAGGGAATAAAATAAGGAAGATGGAGAATTTATATCAAAAATCTGATGGATACTTTTATGAAACAATGTAAAATCAATCCTTCAATATAGTGATGCTATAAAAATGGATTGAAGGATGGATTGAATTTATTAGAAATTTTAAGAGTAAATCACTTATAAGATATTTAAAGAGTTTAATTCATTATCCATTCTTGCAATTATTTCTTGGGGAAATAGAAAAGAGGATTCAAATGACTTTTTTGGCTTAATAATTTAATTGTAATTGTTATTTGAAATCTAATATATCAATTCATATGTTTTTCTTGGAAAATTTATTTCTCATACATTTTTTTCCACAATTTCTTGTTAATTGTTGGGATTAGATACTCAATTTACTAAAATTATAATAATCTTACTTTACATTTTTCTATTTAGATTAACTTTGACGAAATTCAATTTCTTAATCTAATCTAAAGTTTAATGAATTTTAATTCTCAATAATAAAAGTATCATTTAAAATCATAACATTTATTAATTTTAATAATTTTACTAGAAACAACATCAGAACAGTTTTTTTTAACTCGGAATTTATTGTAGGACTTTTGATTTTAGGAAACAAAAAACTTAGTTTTATATTAAAAAGCTTAGATTTATTGTTAATTGATAAATAATATTTATAATATTATCTCTTAATACTTAGAATAAACTTCTCATTATCTGCCCATGAATTCTTGGAACATTTAGAAAGCATTAGCCCTTTAATCGTAAGGAACCAAATGACCTGCACCTCTGACAATATAAAGAGTTAAATAGTTGTACTCCATAATCCATCCACCCAATTATCTGGTCTCCTTATTTGCGAAAGGCGTTCTCGATATTAGTTTAATACCATCAATAAGTTTCAAGGATGCAAGAGTGTAATCAATACTTACAATATCATCTGAATTTCCAGAGTATTGAAGTATTTTTATCCCATTTTCAAAGAGATATTTCATCAATACATGACTATCCTTATCTCTGTGAAATCCAAAAAAGACGTCCATATTACAGGCTTCCCAAGTTCTCTCCTCTGGGATTCTTAATTTTTTCTTTACTTCAGGATTATTAAAGAAATTATTTAAGGGTCCAACATCTATACATGGGGCCTCATCAGAGTCCCTAATAGTTCTATACCTCCCTTTCTACTCTATTGAGGAATCTCCATAACAATATCCATACACATCATAAGGATTTAAATCTTTCATTACTATAGCTTATGTCTCCAATGCTTTCTAACAACTTGCAGATTAAGGTGATCTCAAACATGAATTATGCATAACATTTTATGTTACAATGTCGTAAAAATTTCTTTTAATCATATATTCTCTATTCCATAAATCAAAAAAGTCATCATCGTTTACCAAAACACCATTTCCTACAAGTATTCCTTTCAAGTTAATTCTATTTTTTCCTTCTTTGTTTTTCTTCACAATTACTTCTGCAGTACAAGGCACATACATACCTAAAAAATGAGCATAATTCTACCTGAATACGATTCTCCTCCTATCCACATTTCTCTGTCTTTGTAATCTTAAAATCCCTCTAGCCAAGTTTTTATTGCTTCATATGAATCAATTCCTGTATTTGTATCACTCCATTCATAATCTTCATCGTGAACCTCAGAATACCCTACTCCAGCGGGAATATCTAAATATAATATATTTGCCAATTTGTGTAAGGAATATGGATTTTCAGTATAGACAAATTCTTAACTAAATTTTTCTCTTACATAAGGCCCTATTTCTGAAATCAAACCCAACATACAAGAACATCCTGGCCCACCCCCATACCATACAATCAGTGGTTTATTCTCAGGACTTTCAATGCTTTCCATAAATATATAATGGATTTTCCTACACTTAAACATTATTGATACTATTTCCCTTCATATGTATCGACAAATCCGCTGTAAGTTTTAAAATTATACTCTGGATAAAATGGCCATTCCTTTACTTCATCTTCTATTGGATTTAAGCACAATATTGAATTCAAAATCAATCCAAAAATTATCAAATTTCTCATTTTATTGATTCTAATTTCATTATTTATTTTATTGATTCATATAATGATCGTTGATGTCATCGTTGTAAATTATCAACTCACTATTTTATTATTAATTTTTCTTGATTACATTCAGATAATTACAATAAGACCATTATTGATAAAAAATCTTTGATGTGAGAAACCATAACACAAAATCCGTATAAAAGGATTTCTAACAAAATTTATCATTATATAAAACATCAATTAGAAATTATATATATAAAAGTAAACATTAATTAGAATCTATTTTTGAACTAATCTTTGAAATATAACGGCTAATAATAGTTTGTTCTGAATAATAGAAACTGTTAATATTTTATATTAAAATGAATTATAAAGAAAATAAAGAATGTATATACCTAAAATTAAATTAGAATATTTATCGTCTCAAAAGAAATTGCTATAGATATCAAAGATCATTATACGATCTATTAAAATAGATGACAATAATTATTATATTTAAGTATTAATTACAAAAATATTCAAATTATCTTTGAAAAAAAAAAGTGTTAATTTAATCATTGTTTTAAGAAAATAACATCATTTATTTTAACAATGTATATCACTATATAATTTAAATTAAATATATCAAGTCAATACAATTGGCATATTTTATTGCCTCCATATATTTAATTTATATTATATTATGAAGTTAATTAAAAATTGCTTTCGATATTGGCTAATAAGTTTACAAAATCTCAATATTCTTAATTAATTGTTTTAAGTATATTAATGAAGCCATTTTTATAAGGTAGTTTACATTTATTGATTCCTAATATTTATTGCTAATGGCTAAACCATTTTTCCAATTATAAAACCAACAAACATTTTTTCCAACTTTAGCACATTTAGTACAAACATATATAATATTATTGATACAAACAGACAGTGTCAACAAACCCTTTGGCTATTTTATTGACTCAATATAAACTCAAATTTACTTTGAAATAAAGAATCTTGTTCACTGAATTAATGATAGGGTAAATAGATTTAATAATTTTGATAACCAGATGAGAGATTATTATTTCTTACATTACGATTAAAAAAATTTGATTTTTAAAATATATTATTTTTCAAAAGGTATAAGTATTAATGAGAAAAAAATTATATAATTAAATCAACTCACACTAGAATTAACCTAAAGAGCTCAACAATTTTAACGATTATTGAAACTTACAACTTCTAGATGTTTACATATGGATATGGATGAATAATTATAGTTAGAAATTCATAACTTAATTTGTTATTACGCTTCAGTTTACATAATCAAATTCAACTTCTTTTTTAATTTTTTAGAATTTCACTTCCACCCATCTACCAATTTTCTTACCATTTTCATAATGGCCTTCATTCAAGATTGATTACCATTTATCAAACTAATCACTCTACTCAATCCAAAATCCAATCTTTATAGAACTTAAACCATCTGTTTAATGATCATATTATCCACCCCCCCTATTATACCATATAAATAATATATTACAGTTCATAATTCACCCCCTTAAAATTCCATAAAATATCCCATTTACCAATTTTCTTACCTTTGTGATACTTACCCTTATAAGTAACTTAGGAATAAAAATCAAATCTATCACTCAATTCAATCCATTCTCCAGTCTTAAAAGAATCTTGGTTATCATAATATCCACCACCACTAAAAAGAAGAATTTTTCATGAACTTACATTTCTTCATCCTCAAATTTAATAATCCATCTTCCAATTTTTTTACAATTTTTATACTCGCCATCATACGTAACTTATGAATAATTATAAAATCGATCACTCAACTCAACCCATTTTCCAGTTTTAAAGGAGTCTTCTTTATCATAAAATCCACCACCATTAAAATTAGAATATCTAATAATGAAATATTATTACATATCTTTTGTTATAAAATCAATATTCCATTTACCAACTTTTCTACCATTTTTGTAATCACCAGAGTATTTAGTTTAAGAAATCCGCCGAAACCCCTCACTTATTTCAATCCATTATCCTGTCTTAACAGAATCTCCTTCTACATTATCGTCATATGATCCTCCACCACTATTATTGATCCAAGATTTACATCAAATTATTCTTCCAACTTTTAAACATAATATCTAAACCAAATCTTCCATTTACCTATTTTTTTCCCATTTTTATATTCACCAATATAAGTAATCTAAGAATTCCAATTAAAAGTTTCACTTTATTCAATCCACTTACCAACCTTAACAGAACCTCCTTCGAAATTTTCTTCATACACTCCTCCACCACTTAGATTTAATCTATCTTTACATAATAATGTTTTGTGTTTCGAAAAGATAAAACTTATAACAAATATCCCAATTACCGACTTTTTTACCATTCTAATATTCACCCACATAGGTGACTTAAGAATCATCATAAAATCCATAGCTCAATTCAATCCATGTTCCTATCTTAATTGAATCTCCCTTTGCCCAACATTCATAAGAACCACCACCACTTGTTTAATTTAAAATCTAAATTAATAATTTTACATCTCTTATCCCTTATACATAATAACCCATTTGCCAACCTTTCTCCCATTTTTATATTCACCAACATTTGTTACTTGTGAATTATCATAAAATCCATCATTCAACTCAATCCACTTTCCAATTTTCATTTAATCTCCATCTAACTAATCTTCGTATTATCCACCACCACTACAATAAATAGAATTATTTCTACATTTAATGATTTGTTTTATCACCATAATTCTCCTGATAATATACATCCCATTTACCAACTTTTTTACCATTACAATATAATCCAACATGAGTGACTTAGGAATCATCATAAAATCTATCGTTCAATTCAATCCACTTCCCTATTTTAATTGAATCTCCCTCAAGCTAATATTCATAAGATCCACCACCACTTTTAGTTGATAACGTATAAGAATATAATTTTACATCGATTAACCCCTAAATATAATATCCCAACGATCAATTTTCTTATTATTATGATACCGACCACTAGTAAAGACTTAAGATTGATTCATAAATTAATCAGCTAACTCAATCCAATTTCCTTTTTTAGTTCCATATCCTTCATTATCGTATTACCCCCCTCCACTAGACATATTTTCAAATAATTTACATATTTTAATTATTATAAATGAAATTCCAGGCGCCAATTCTTTTTCCATCTTCATATTAACCTTCCTCTACCACATTTTTTTTACTAAATTTTATTTAACAAAATGTATATATACTCCCAATAATTTTCACATATATCTTGCCACATTCCTTATTTTTAACCAATTTCACTATAGACACCTCCTCCAATTTTTTCTCCCTTCCAAAAATAGTGCCATAAATTAATTTTTTATCCATCAGCACCGTACCCTCCTATAAATTATAAATTTTTAATCTATTCTATATTATTTAATATTTATTCATCCTTTGAACTTTATGGTTACTTCGTTTCTCTATAATATTCTACCATTAAACTTACATTCTAAGTATCTAACCATCCTTTTGATAAACTTAATTTCCTTCATTAGAAATAATGAGATTAAAAGTGGTTTGTTCTAATGTATTTTTCGATTTCTAAAATCCTTTCAAAGTAATTATACTTTTTTCTTTATTGACTTTCGTGCTATTTTATATTAAATTTTTTACAATTAATTCTCGATATTTTAAATGAACTTTCTTTATTCTTAAGCTATAAACAGCACCTTACTCAAACTCTCAATTGCCTCATTAAGTTCAGAGGAAGCTTATTTTTTTTTTAAATTGTGATCCTCAAAAATATTACCTTCTATTATTTTCACTATGTAATCTAATTCTGTTGAAGAGCATTCAAATGGATTTGAATTATTTTTGATAATGTATAGAAATCTATCATCTTCAGTCTTCTGGATTTAAAAAATCAATTTAATAGACTCCTTCATACTAGAAAACAAATCATTCATTCTCTATTAAATTAAATCAAACTGAATTATGAAATTGTCGAATATTTTAATAGATTCATTTTACCCCAATTGAATGATCTCACTTATTTAATCGAACTTTTAAATCAATTTTTACCCAAAATTATTTTTTGAGATTATCTACTATCATGGGGTCGTCTACAGCAGCCAGCTCATATGCAAGCTATTGTGCT